>JAVYIG010003750.1:0-183912 GCA_035222895.1 Strongylocentrotus droebachiensis | reverse complement strand
CCTTATTATCTCTGTGCAGTAGTGAGATCACAGACAATTTCTAAATATTTGTCGATACTCTAATACAAATAGTCATTTCAAAAGTGCTGAATGTATTTTTTTCTCCCAAACAATGATGAAATCCTAAGAGATCTTACCCTCAGTGCAGGCAAGTCCGGTATAAGGCGAGTCACATGTACATGTTCCGCTCAAACAGCTACCTCTGTTATTACATGGGTTCGCCTCGTTACAGTCAACTACAAGGAGGAGAGAAAATATCCTCAAATTTCATGACGAATCTTTCCATTCACTTTTCACGTGGAAATTCGAAATGCATGAATGACAAAAGTACAATGTTCAATGATCGTCTTTTCAGCCAGTAAATGTTAATTTGATATTCAAGTCTCATATGTTTGTCATTGAATTATATGATCATTTGTAAGCCTTGTTTAGAATATGTTATATTTGTGGAGGTGTATTTCACCTTATTATCTCTGTGCAGTAGTGAGATCACAGACAATTTCTAAATATTTGTCGATACTCTAATACAAATAGTCATTTCAAAAGTGCTGAATGTATTTTTTCTCCCAAACAATGATGAAATCCTAAGAGATCTTACCCTCAGTGCAGGCAAGTCCGGTATAAGGCGAGTCACATGTACATGTTCCGCTCAAACAGCTACCTCTGTTATTACATGGGTTCGCCTCGTTACAGTCAACTACAAGGAGGAGAGAAAATATCCTCAAATTTCATGACGAATCTTTCCATTCACTTTTCACGTGGAAATTCGAAATGCATGAATGACAAAAGTACAATGTTCAATGATCGTCTTTTCAGCCAGTAAATGTTAATTTGATATTCAAGTCTCATATGTTTGTCATTGAATTATATGATCATTTGTAAGCCTTGTTTAGAATATGTTATATTTGTGGAGGTGTATTTCACCTTATTATCTCTGTGCAGTAGTGAGATCACAGACAATTTCTAAATATTTGTCGATACTCTAATACAAATAGTCATTTCAAAAGTGCTGAATGTATTTTTTCTCCCAAACAATGATGAAATCCTAAGAGATCTTACCCTCAGTGCAGGCAAGTCCGGTATAAGGCGAGTCACATGTACATGTTCCGCTCAAACAGCTACCTCTGTTATTACATGGGTTCGCCTCGTTACAGTCAACTACAAGGAGGAGAGAAAATATCCTCAAATTTCATGACGAATCTTTCCATTCACTTTTCACGTGGAAATTCGAAATGCATGAATGACAAAAGTACAATGTTCAATGATCGTCTTTTCAGCCAGTAAATGTTAATTTGATATTCAAGTCTCATATGTTTGTCATTGAATTATATGATCATTTGTAAGCCTTGTTTAGAATATGTTATATTTGTGGAGGTGTATTTCACCTTATTATCTCTGTGCAGTAGTGAGATCACAGACAATTTCTAAATATTTGTCGATACTCTAATACAAATAGTCATTTCAAAAGTGCTGAATGTATTTTTTCTCCCAAACAATGATGAAATCCTAAGAGATCTTACCCTCAGTGCAGGCAAGTCCGGTATAAGGCGAGTCACATGTACATGTTCCGCTCAAACAGCTACCTCTGTTATTACATGGGTTCGCCTCGTTACAGTCAACTACAAGGAGGAGAGAAAATATCCTCAAATTTCATGACGAATCTTTCCATTCACTTTTCACGTGGAAATTCGAAATGCATGAATGACAAAAGTACAATGTTCAATGATCGTCTTTTCAGCCAGTAAATGTTAATTTGATATTCAAGTCTCATATGTTTGTCATTGAATTATATGATCATTTGTAAGCCTTGTTTAGAATATGTTATATTTGTGGAGGTGTATTTCACCTTATTATCTCTGTGCAGTAGTGAGATCACAGACAATTTCTAAATATTTGTCGATACTCTAATACAAATAGTCATTTCAAAAGTGCTGAATGTATTTTTTCTCCCAAACAATGATGAAATCCTAAGAGATCTTACCCTCAGTGCAGGCAAGTCCGGTATAAGGCGAGTCACATGTACATGTTCCGCTCAAACAGCTACCTCTGTTATTACATGGGTTCGCCTCGTTACAGTCAACTACAAGGAGGAGAGAAAATATCCTCAAATTTCATGACGAATCTTTCCATTCACTTTTCACGTGGAAATTCGAAATGCATGAATGACAAAAGTACAATGTTCAATGATCGTCTTTTCAGCCAGTAAATGTTAATTTGATATTCAAGTCTCATATGTTTGTCATTGAATTATATGATCATTTGTAAGCCTTTGTTTAGAATATGTTATATTTGTGGAGGTGTATTTCACCTTATTATCTCTGTGCAGTAGTGAGATCACAGACAATTTCTAAATATTTGTCGATACTCTAATACAAATAGTCATTTCAAAAGTGCTGAATGTATTTTTTCTCCCAAACAATGATGAAATCCTAAGAGATCTTACCCTCAGTGCAGGCAAGTCCGGTATAAGGCGAGTCACATGTACATGTTCCGCTCAAACAGCTACCTCTGTTATTACAATGGGTTCGCCTCGTTACAGTCAACTACAAGGAGGAGAGAAAATATCCTCAAATTTCATGACGAATCTTTCCATTCACTTTTCACGTGGAAATTCGAAATGCATGAATGACAAAAGTACAATGTTCAATGATCGTCTTTTCAGCCAGTAAATGTTAATTTGATATTCAAGTCTCATATGTTTGTCATTGAATTATATGATCATTTGTAAGCCTTGTTTAGAATATGTTATATTTGTGGAGGTGTATTTCACCTTATTATCTCTGTGCAGTAGTGAGATCACAGACAATTTCTAAATATTTGTCGATACTCTAATACAAATAGTCATTTCAAAAGTGCTGAATGTATTTTTTCTCCCAAACAATGATGAAATCCTAAGAGATCTTACCCTCAGTGCAGGCAAGTCCGGTATAAGGCGAGTCACATGTACATGTTCCGCTCAAACAGCTACCTCTGTTATTACATGGGTTCGCCTCGTTACAGTCAACTACAAGGAGGAGAGAAAATATCCTCAAATTTCATGACGAATCTTTCCATTCACTTTTCACGTGGAAATTCGAAATGCATGAATGACAAAAGTACAATGTTCAATGATCGTCTTTTCAGCCAGTAAATGTTAATTTGATATTCAAGTCTCATATGTTTGTCATTGAATTATATGATCATTTGTAAGCCTTGTTTAGAATATGTTATATTTGTGGAGGTGTATTTCACCTTATTATCTCTGTGCAGTAGTGAGATCACAGACAATTTCTAAATATTTGTCGATACTCTAATACAAATAGTCATTTCAAAAGTGCTGAATGTATTTTTTCTCCCAAACAATGATGAAATCCTAAGAGATCTTACCCTCAGTGCAGGCAAGTCCGGTATAAGGCGAGTCACATGTACATGTTCCGCTCAAACAGCTACCTCTGTTATTACATGGTTCGCCTCGTTACAGTCAACTACAAGGAGGAGAGAAAATATCCTCAAATTTCATGACGAATCTTTCCATTCACTTTTCACGTGGAAATTCGAAATGCATGAATGACAAAAGTACAATGTTCAATGATCGTCTTTTCAGCCAGTAAATGTTAATTTGATATTCAAGTCTCATATGTTTGTCATTGAATTATATTGATCATTTGTAAGCCTTGTTTAGAATATGTTATATTTGTGGAGGTGTATTTCACCTTATTATCTCTGTGCAGTAGTGAGATCACAGACAATTTCTAAATATTTGTCGATACTCTAATACAAATAGTCATTTCAAAAGTGCTGAATGTATTTTTTCTCCCAAACAATGATGAAATCCTAAGAGATCTTACCCTCAGTGCAGGCAAGTCGGTATAAGGCGAGTCACATGTACATGTTCCGCTCAAACAGCTACCTCTGTTATTACATGGGTTCGCCTCGTTACAGTCAACTACAAGGAGGAGAGAAATATCCTCAAATTTCATGACGAATCTTTCCATTCACTTTTCACGTGGAAATTCGAAATGCATGAATGACAAAAGTACAATGTTCAATGATCGTCTTTTCAGCCAGTAAATGTTAATTTGATATTCAAGTCTCATATGTTTGTCATTGAATTATATGATCATTTGTAAGCCTTGTTAGAATATGTTATATTTGTGGAGGTGTATTTCACCTTATTATCTCTGTGCAGTAGTGAGATCACAGACAATTTCTAAATATTTGTCGATACTCTAATACAAATAGTCATTTCAAAAGTGCTGAATGTATTTTTTCTCCCAAACAATGATGAAATCCTAAGAGATCTTACCCTCAGTGCAGGCAAGTCCGGTATAAGGCGAGTCACATGTACATGTTCCGCTCAAACAGCTACCTCTGTTATTACATGGGTTCGCCTCGTTACAGTCAACTACAAGGAGGAGAGAAAATATCCTCAAATTTCATGACGAATCTTTCCATTCACTTTTCACGTGGAAATTCGAAATGCATGAATGACAAAAGTACAATGTTCAATGATCGTCTTTTCAGCCAGTAAATGTTAATTTGATATTCAAGTCTCATATGTTTGTCATTGAATTATATGATCATTTGTAAGCCTTGTTTAGAATATGTTATATTTGTGGAGGTGTATTTCACCTTATTATCTCTGTGCAGTAGTGAGATCACAGACAATTTCTAAATATTTGTCGATACTCTAATACAAATAGTCATTTCAAAAGTGCTGAATGTATTTTTTCTCCCAAACAATGATGAAATCCTAAGAGATCTTACCCTCAGTGCAGGCAAGTCCGGTATAAGGCGAGTCACATGTACATGTTCCGCTCAAACAGCTACCTCTGTTATTACATGGGTTCGCCTCGTTACAGTCAACTACAAGGAGGAGAGAAAATATCCTCAAATTTCATGACGAATCTTTCCATTCACTTTTCACGTGGAAATTCGAAATGCATGAATGACAAAAGTACAATGTTCAATGATCGTCTTTTCAGCCAGTAAATGTTAATTTGATATTCAAGTCTCATATGTTTGTCATTGAATTATATGATCATTTGTAAGCCTTGTTTAGAATATGTTATATTTGTGGAGGTGTATTTCACCTTATTATCTCTGTGCAGTAGTGAGATCACAGACAATTTCTAAATATTTGTCGATACTCTAATACAAATAGTCATTTCAAAAGTGCTGAATGTATTTTTTCTCCCAAACAATGATGAAATCCTAAGAGATCTTACCCTCAGTGCAGGCAAGTCCGGTATAAGGCGAGTCACATGTACATGTTCCGCTCAAACAGCTACCTCTGTTATTACATGGGTTCGCCTCGTTACAGTCAACTACAAGGAGGAGAGAAAATATCCTCAAATTTCATGACGAATCTTTCCATTCACTTTTCACGTGGAAATTCGAAATGCATGAATGACAAAAGTACAATGTTCAATGATCGTCTTTTCAGCCAGTAAATGTTAATTTGATATTCAAGTCTCATATGTTTGTCATTGAATTATATGATCATTTGTAAGCCTTGTTTAGAATATGTTATATTTGTGGAGGTGTATTTCACCTTATTATCTCTGTGCAGTAGTGAGATCACAGACAATTTCTAAATATTTGTCGATACTCTAATACAAATAGTCATTTCAAAAGTGCTGAATGTATTTTTTCTCCCAAACAATGATGAAATCCTAAGAGATCTTACCCTCAGTGCAGGCAAGTCCGGTATAAGGCGAGTCACATGTACATGTTCCGCTCAAACAGCTACCTCTGTTATTACATGGGTTCGCCTCGTTACAGTCAACTACAAGGAGGAGAGAAAATATCCTCAAATTTCATGACGAATCTTTCCATTCACTTTTCACGTGGAAATTCGAAATGCATGAATGACAAAAGTACAATGTTCAATGATCGTCTTTTCAGCCAGTAAATGTTAATTTGATATTCAAGTCTCATATGTTTGTCATTGAATTATATGATCATTTGTAAGCCTTGTTTAGAATATGTTATATTTGTGGAGGTGTATTTCACCTTATTATCTCTGTGCAGTAGTGAGATCACAGACAATTTCTAAATATTTGTCGATACTCTAATACAAATAGTCATTTCAAAAGTGCTGAATGTATTTTTTCTCCCAAACAATGATGAAATCCTAAGAGATCTTACCCTCAGTGCAGGCAAGTCCGGTATAAGGCGAGTCACATGTACATGTTCCGCTCAAACAGCTACCTCTGTTATTACATGGGTTCGCCTCGTTACAGTCAACTACAAGGAGGAGAGAAAATATCCTCAAATTTCATGACGAATCTTTCCATTCACTTTTCACGTGGAAATTCGAAATGCATGAATGACAAAAGTACAATGTTCAATGATCGTCTTTTCAGCCAGTAAATGTTAATTTGATATTCAAGTCTCATATGTTTGTCATTGAATTATATGATCATTTGTAAGCCTTGTTTAGAATATGTTATATTTGTGGAGGTGTATTTCACCTTATTATCTCTGTGCAGTAGTGAGATCACAGACAATTTCTAAATATTTGTCGATACTCTAATACAAATAGTCATTTCAAAAGTGCTGAATGTATTTTTTCTCCCAAACAATGATGAAATCCTAAGAGATCTTACCCTCAGTGCAGGCAAGTCCGGTATAAGGCGAGTCACATGTACATGTTCCGCTCAAACAGCTACCTCTGTTATTACATGGATTCGCCTCGTTACAGTCAACTACAAGGAGGAGAGAAAATATCCTCAAATTTCATGACGAATCTTTCCATTCACTTTTCACGTGGAAATTCGAAATGCATGAATGACAAAAGTACAATGTTCAATGATCGTCTTTTCAGCCAGTAAATGTTAATTTGATATTCAAGTCTCATATGTTTGTCATTGAATTATATGATCATTTGTAAGCCTTGTTTAGAATATGTTATATTTGTGGAGGTGTATTTCACCTTATTATCTCTGTGCAGTAGTGAGATCACAGACAATTTCTAAATATTTGTCGATACTCTAATACAAATAGTCATTTCAAAAGTGCTGAATGTATTTTTTCTCCCAAACAATGATGAAATCCTAAGAGATCTTACCCTCAGTGCAGGCAAGTCCGGTATAAGGCGAGTCACATGTACATGTTCCGCTCAAACAGCTACCTCTGTTATTACATGGGTTCGCCTCGTTACAGTCAACTACAAGGAGGAGAGAAAATATCCTCAAATTTCATGACGAATCTTTCCATTCACTTTTCACGTGGAAATTCGAAATGCATGAATGACAAAAGTACAATGTTCAATGATCGTCTTTTCAGCCAGTAAATGTTAATTTGATATTCAAGTCTCATATGTTTGTCATTGAATTATATGATCATTTGTAAGCCTTGTTTAGAATATGTTATATTTGTGGAGGTGTATTTCACCTTATTATCTCTGTGCAGTAGTGAGATCACAGACAATTTCTAAATATTTGTCGATACTCTAATACAAATAGTCATTTCAAAAGTGCTGAATGTATTTTTTCTCCCAAACAATGATGAAATCCTAAGAGATCTTACCCTCAGTGCAGGCAAGTCCGGTATAAGGCGAGTCACATGTACATGTTCCGCTCAAACAGCTACCTCTGTTATTACATGGGTTCGCCTCGTTACAGTCAACTACAAGGAGGAGAGAAAATATCCTCAAATTTCATGACGAATCTTTCCATTCACTTTTCACGTGGAAATTCGAAATGCATGAATGACAAAAGTACAATGTTCAATGATCGTCTTTTCAGCCAGTAAATGTTAATTTGATATTCAAGTCTCATATGTTTGTCATTGAATTATATGATCATTTGTAAGCCTTGTTTAGAATATGTTATATTTGTGGAGGTGTATTTCACCTTATTATCTCTGTGCAGTAGTGAGATCACAGACAATTTCTAAATATTTGTCGATACTCTAATACAAATAGTCATTTCAAAAGTGCTGAATGTATTTTTTCTCCCAAACAATGATGAAATCCTAAGAGATCTTACCCTCAGTGCAGGCAAGTCCGGTATAAGGCGAGTCACATGTACATGTTCCGCTCAAACAGCTACCTCTGTTATTACATGGGTTCGCCTCGTTACAGTCAACTACAAGGAGGAGAGAAAATATCCTCAAATTTCATGACGAATCTTTCCATTCACTTTTCACGTGGAAATTCGAAATGCATGAATGACAAAAGTACAATGTTCAATGATCGTCTTTTCAGCCAGTAAATGTTAATTTGATATTCAAGTCTCATATGTTTGTCATTGAATTATATGATCATTTGTAAGCCTTGTTTAGAATATGTTATATTTGTGGAGGTGTATTTCACCTTATTATCTCTGTGCAGTAGTGAGATCACAGACAATTTCTAAATATTTGTCGATACTCTAATACAAATAGTCATTTCAAAAGTGCTGAATGTATTTTTTCTCCCAAACAATGATGAAATCCTAAGAGATCTTACCCTCAGTGCAGGCAAGTCCGGTATAAGGCGAGTCACATGTACATGTTCCGCTCAAACAGCTACCTCTGTTATTACATGGGTTCGCCTCGTTACAGTCAACTACAAGGAGGAGAGAAAATATCCTCAAATTTCATGACGAATCTTTCCATTCACTTTTCACGTGGAAATTCGAAATGCATGAATGACAAAAGTACAATGTTCAATGATCGTCTTTTCAGCCAGTAAATGTTAATTTGATATTCAAGTCTCATATGTTTGTCATTGAATTATATGATCATTTGTAAGCCTTGTTTAGAATATGTTATATTTGTGGAGGTGTATTTCACCTTATTATCTCTGTGCAGTAGTGAGATCACAGACAATTTCTAAATATTTGTCGATACTCTAATACAAATAGTCATTTCAAAAGTGCTGAATGTATTTTTTCTCCCAAACAATGATGAAATCCTAAGAGATCTTACCCTCAGTGCAGGCAAGTCCGGTATAAGGCGAGTCACATGTACATGTTCCGCTCAAACAGCTACCTCTGTTATTACATGGGTTCGCCTCGTTACAGTCAACTACAAGGAGGAGAGAAAATATCCTCAAATTTCATGACGAATCTTTCCATTCACTTTTCACGTGGAAATTCGAAATGCATGAATGACAAAAGTACAATGTTCAATGATCGTCTTTTCAGCCAGTAAATGTTAATTTGATATTCAAGTCTCATATGTTTGTCATTGAATTATATGATCATTTGTAAGCCTTGTTTAGAATATGTTATATTTGTGGAGGTGTATTTCACCTTATTATCTCTGTGCAGTAGTGAGATCACAGACAATTTCTAAATATTTGTCGATACTCTAATACAAATAGTCATTTCAAAAGTGCTGAATGTATTTTTTCTCCCAAACAATGATGAAATCCTAAGAGATCTTACCCTCAGTGCAGGCAAGTCCGGTATAAGGCGAGTCACATGTACATGTTCCGCTCAAACAGCTACCTCTGTTATTACATGGGTTCGCCTCGTTACAGTCAACTACAAGGAGGAGAGAAAATATCCTCAAATTTCATGACGAATCTTTCCATTCACTTTTCACGTGGAAATTCGAAATGCATGAATGACAAAAGTACAATGTTCAATGATCGTCTTTTCAGCCAGTAAATGTTAATTTGATATTCAAGTCTCATATGTTTGTCATTGAATTATATGATCATTTGTAAGCCTTGTTTAGAATATGTTATATTTGTGGAGGTGTATTTCACCTTATTATCTCTGTGCAGTAGTGAGATCACAGACAATTTCTAAATATTTGTCGATACTCTAATACAAATAGTCATTTCAAAAGTGCTGAATGTATTTTTCTCCCCAAACAATGATGAAATCCTAAGAGATCTTACCCTCAGTGCAGGCAAGTCCGGTATAAGGCGAGTCACATGTACATGTTCCGCTCAAACAGCTACCTCTGTTATTACATGGGTTCGCCTCGTTACAGTCAACTACAAGGAGGAGAGAAAATATCCTCAAATTTCATGACGAATCTTTCCATTCACTTTTCACGTGGAAATTCGAAATGCATGAATGACAAAAGTACAATGTTCAATGATCGTCTTTTCAGCCAGTAAATGTTAATTTGATATTCAAGTCTCATATGTTTGTCATTGAATTATATGATCATTTGTAAGCCTTGTTTAGAATATGTTATATTTGTGGAGGTGTATTTCACCTTATTATCTCTGTGCAGTAGTGAGATCACAGACAATTTCTAAATATTTGTCGATACTCTAATACAAATAGTCATTTCAAAAGTGCTGAATGTATTTTTTCTCCCAAACAATGATGAAATCCTAAGAGATCTTACCCTCAGTGCAGGCAAGTCCGGTATAAGGCGAGTCACATGTACATGTTCCGCTCAAACAGCTACCTCTGTTATTACATGGGTTCGCCTCGTTACAGTCAACTACAAGGAGGAGAGAAAATATCCTCAAATTTCATGACGAATCTTTCCATTCACTTTTCACGTGGAAATTCGAAATGCATGATTGACAAAAGTACAATGTTCAATGATCGTCTTTTCAGCCAGTAAATGTTAATTTGATATTCAAGTCTCATATGTTTGTCATTGAATTATATGATCATTTGTAAGCCTTGTTTAGAATATGTTATATTTGTGGAGGTGTATTTCACCTTATTATCTCTGTGCAGTAGTGAGATCACAGACAATTTCTAAATATTTGTCGATACTCTAATACAAATAGTCATTTCAAAAGTGCTGAATGTATTTTTTCTCCCAAACAATGATGAAATCCTAAGAGATCTTACCCTCAGTGCAGGCAAGTCCGGTATAAGGCGAGTCACATGTACATGTTCCGCTCAAACAGCTACCTCTGTTATTACATGGGTTCGCCTCGTTACAGTCAACTACAAGGAGGAGAGAAAATATCCTCAAATTTCATGACGAATCTTTCCATTCACTTTTCACGTGGAAATTCGAAATGCATGAATGACAAAAGTACAATGTTCAATGATCGTCTTTTTCAGCCAGTAAATGTTAATTTGATATTCAAGTCTCATATGTTTGTCATTGAATTATATGATCATTTGTAAGCCTTGTTTAGAATATGTTATATTTGTGGAGGTGTATTTCACCTTATTATCTCTGTGCAGTAGTGAGATCACAGACAATTTCTAAATATTTGTCGATACTCTAATACAAATAGTCATTTCAAAAGTGCTGAATGTATTTTTTCTCCCAAACAATGATGAAATCCTAAGAGATCTTACCCTCAGTGCAGGCAAGTCCGGTATAAGGCGAGTCACATGTACATGTTCCGCTCAAACAGCTACCTCTGTTATTACATGGGTTCGCCTCGTTACAGTCAACTACAAGGAGGAGAGAAAATATCCTCAAATTTCATGACGAATCTTTCCATTCACTTTTCACGTGGAAATTCGAAATGCATGAATGACAAAAGTACAATGTTCAATGATCGTCTTTTCAGCCAGTAAATGTTAATTTGATATTCAAGTCTCATATGTTTGTCATTGAATTATATGATCATTTGTAAGCCTTGTTTAGAATATGTTATATTTGTGGAGGTGTATTTCACCTTATTATCTCTGTGCAGTAGTGAGATCACAGACAATTTCTAAATATTTGTCGATACTCTAATACAAATAGTCATTTCAAAAGTGCTGAATGTATTTTTTCTCCCAAACAATGATGAAATCCTAAGAGATCTTACCCTCAGTGCAGGCAAGTCCGGTATAAGGCGAGTCACATGTACATGTTCCGCTCAAACAGCTACCTCTGTTATTACATGGGTTCGCCTCGTTACAGTCAACTACAAGGAGGAGAGAAAATATCCTCAAATTTCATGACGAATCTTTCCATTCACTTTTCACGTGGAAATTCGAAATGCATGAATGACAAAAGTACAATGTTCAATGATCGTCTTTTCAGCCAGTAAATGTTAATTTGATATTCAAGTCTCATATGTTTGTCATTGAATTATATGATCATTTGTAAGCCTTGTTTAGAATATGTTATATTTGTGGAGGTGTATTTCACCTTATTATCTCTGTGCAGTAGTGAGATCACAGACAATTTCTAAATATTTGTCGATACTCTAATACAAATAGTCATTTCAAAAGTGCTGAATGTATTTTTTCTCCCAAACAATGATGAAATCCTAAGAGATCTTACCCTCAGTGCAGGCAAGTCCGGTATAAGGCGAGTCACATGTACATGTTCCGCTCAAACAGCTACCTCTGTTATTACATGGGTTCGCCTCGTTACAGTCAACTACAAGGAGGAGAGAAAATATCCTCAAATTTCATGACGAATCTTTCCATTCACTTTTCACGTGGAAATTCGAAATGCATGAATGACAAAAGTACAATGTTCAATGATCGTCTTTTCAGCCAGTAAATGTTAATTTGATATTCAAGTCTCATATGTTTGTCATTGAATTATATGATCATTTGTAAGCCTTGTTTAGAATATGTTATATTTGTGGAGGTGTATTTCACCTTATTATCTCTGTGCAGTAGTGAGATCACAGACAATTTCTAAATATTTGTCGATACTCTAATACAAATAGTCATTTCAAAAGTGCTGAATGTATTTTTTCTCCCAAACAATGATGAAATCCTAAGAGATCTTACCCTCAGTGCAGGCAAGTCCGGTATAAGGCGAGTCACATGTACATGTTCCGCTCAAACAGCTACCTCTGTTATTACATGGGTTCGCCTCGTTACAGTCAACTACAAGGAGGAGAGAAAATATCCTCAAATTTCATGACGAATCTTTCCATTCACTTTTCACGTGGAAATTCGAAATGCATGAATGACAAAAGTACAATGTTCAATGATCGTCTTTTCAGCCAGTAAATGTTAATTTGATATTCAAGTCTCATATGTTTGTCATTGAATTATATGATCATTTGTAAGCCTTGTTTAGAATATGTTATATTTGTGGAGGTGTATTTCACCTTATTATCTCTGTGCAGTAGTGAGATCACAGACAATTTCTAAATATTTGTCGATACTCTAATACAAATAGTCATTTCAAAAGTGCTGAATGTATTTTTTCTCCCAAACAATGATGAAATCCTAAGAGATCTTACCCTCAGTGCAGGCAAGTCCGGTATAAGGCGAGTCACATGTACATGTTCCGCTCAAACAGCTACCTCTGTTATTACATGGGTTCGCCTCGTTACAGTCAACTACAAGGAGGAGAGAAAATATCCTCAAATTTCATGACGAATCTTTCCATTCACTTTTCACGTGGAAATTCGAAATGCATGAATGACAAAAGTACAATGTTCAATGATCGTCTTTTCAGCCAGTAAATGTTAATTTGATATTCAAGTCTCATATGTTTGTCATTGAATTATATGATCATTTGTAAGCCTTGTTTAGAATATGTTATATTTGTGGAGGTGTATTTCACCTTATTATCTCTGTGCAGTAGTGAGATCACAGACAATTTCTAAATATTTGTCGATACTCTAATACAAATAGTCATTTCAAAAGTGCTGAATGTATTTTTTCTCCCAAACAATGATGAAATCCTAAGAGATCTTACCCTCAGTGCAGGCAAGTCCGGTATAAGGCGAGTCACATGTACATGTTCCGCTCAAACAGCTACCTCTGTTATTACATGGGTTCGCCTCGTTACAGTCAACTACAAGGAGGAGAGAAAATATCCTCAAATTTCATGACGAATCTTTCCATTCACTTTTCACGTGGAAATTCGAAATGCATGAATGACAAAAGTACAATGTTCAATGATCGTCTTTTCAGCCAGTAAATGTTAATTTGATATTCAAGTCTCATATGTTTGTCATTGAATTATATGATCATTTGTAAGCCTTGTTTAGAATATGTTATATTTGTGGAGGTGTATTTCACCTTATTATCTCTGTGCAGTAGTGAGATCACAGACAATTTCTAAATATTTGTCGATACTCTAATACAAATAGTCATTTCAAAAGTGCTGAATGTATTTTTTCTCCCAAACAATGATGAAATCCTAAGAGATCTTACCCTCAGTGCAGGCAAGTCCGGTATAAGGCGAGTCACATGTACATGTTCCGCTCAAACAGCTACCTCTGTTATTACATGGGTTCGCCTCGTTACAGTCAACTACAAGGAGGAGAGAAAATATCCTCAAATTTCATGACGAATCTTTCCATTCACTTTTCACGTAGAAATTCGAAATGCATGAATGACAAAAGTACAATGTTCAATGATCGTCTTTTCAGCCAGTAAATGTTAATTTGATATTCAAGTCTCATATGTTTGTCATTGAATTATATGATCATTTGTAAGCCTTGTTTAGAATATGTTATATTTGTGGAGGTGTATTTCACCTTATTATCTCTGTGCAGTAGTGAGATCACAGACAATTTCTAAATATTTGTCGATACTCTAATACAAATAGTCATTTCAAAAGTGCTGAATGTATTTTTTCTCCCAAACAATGATGAAATCCTAAGAGATCTTACCCTCAGTGCAGGCAAGTCCGGTATAAGGCGAGTCACATGTACATGTTCCGCTCAAACAGCTACCTCTGTTATTACATGGGTTCGCCTCGTTACAGTCAACTACAAGGAGGAGAGAAAATATCCTCAAATTTCATGACGAATCTTTCCATTCACTTTTCACGTGGAAATTCGAAATGCATGAATGACAAAAGTACAATGTTCAATGATCGTCTTTTCAGCCAGTAAATGTTAATTTGATATTCAAGTCTCATATGTTTGTCATTGAATTATATGATCATTTGTAAGCCTTGTTTAGAATATGTTATATTTGTGGAGGTGTATTTCACCTTATTATCTCTGTGCAGTAGTGAGATCACAGACAATTTCTAAATATTTGTCGATACTCTAATACAAATAGTCATTTCAAAAGTGCTGAATGTATTTTTTCTCCCAAACAATGATGAAATCCTAAGAGATCTTACCCTCAGTGCAGGCAAGTCCGGTATAAGGCGAGTCACATGTACATGTTCCGCTCAAACAGCTACCTCTGTTATTACATGGGTTCGCCTCGTTACAGTCAACTACAAGGAGGAGAGAAAATATCCTCAAATTTCATGACGAATCTTTCCATTCACTTTTCACGTGGAAATTCGAAATGCATGAATGACAAAAGTACAATGTTCAATGATCGTCTTTTCAGCCAGTAAATGTTAATTTGATATTCAAGTCTCATATGTTTGTCATTGAATTATATGATCATTTGTAAGCCTTGTTTAGAATATGTTATATTTGTGGAGGTGTATTTCACCTTATTATCTCTGTGCAGTAGTGAGATCACAGACAATTTCTAAATATTTGTCGATACTCTAATACAAATAGTCATTTCAAAAGTGCTGAATGTATTTTTTCTCCCAAACAATGATGAAATCCTAAGAGATCTTACCCTCAGTGCAGGCAAGTCCGGTATAAGGCGAGTCACATGTACATGTTCCGCTCAAACAGCTACCTCTGTTATTACATGGGTTCGCCTCGTTACAGTCAACTACAAGGAGGAGAGAAAATATCCTCAAATTTCATGACGAATCTTTCCATTCACTTTTCACGTGGAAATTCGAAATGCATGAATGACAAAAGTACAATGTTCAATGATCGTCTTTTCAGCCAGTAAATGTTAATTTGATATTCAAGTCTCATATGTTTGTCATTGAATTATATGATCATTTGTAAGCCTTGTTTAGAATATGTTATATTTGTGGAGGTGTATTTCACCTTATTATCTCTGTGCAGTAGTGAGATCACAGACAATTTCTAAATATTTGTCGATACTCTAATACAAATAGTCATTTCAAAAGTGCTGAATGTATTTTTTCTCCCAAACAATGATGAAATCCTAAGAGATCTTACCCTCAGTGCAGGCAAGTCCGGTATAAGGCGAGTCACATGTACATGTTCCGCTCAAACAGCTACCTCTGTTATTACATGGGTTCGCCTCGTTACAGTCAACTACAAGGAGGAGAGAAAATATCCTCAAATTTCATGACGAATCTTTCCATTCACTTTTCACGTGGAAATTCGAAATGCATGAATGACAAAAGTACAATGTTCAATGATCGTCTTTTCAGCCAGTAAATGTTAATTTGATATTCAAGTCTCATATGTTTGTCATTGAATTATATGATCATTTGTAAGCCTTGTTTAGAATATGTTATATTTGTGGAGGTGTATTTCACCTTATTATCTCTGTGCAGTAGTGAGATCACAGACAATTTCTAAATATTTGTCGATACTCTAATACAAATAGTCATTTCAAAAGTGCTGAATGTATTTTTTCTCCCAAACAATGATGAAATCCTAAGAGATCTTACCCTCAGTGCAGGCAAGTCCGGTATAAGGCGAGTCACATGTACATGTTCCGCTCAAACAGCTACCTCTGTTATTACATGGGTTCGCCTCGTTACAGTCAACTACAAGGAGGAGAGAAAATATCCTCAAATTTCATGACGAATCTTTCCATTCACTTTTCACGTGGAAATTCGAAATGCATGAATGACAAAAGTACAATGTTCAATGATCGTTTTTTCAGCCAGTAAATGTTAATTTGATATTCAAGTCTCATATGTTTGTCATTGAATTATATGATCATTTGTAAGCCTTGTTTAGAATATGTTATATTTGTGGAGGTGTATTTCACCTTATTATCTCTGTGCAGTAGTGAGATCACAGACAATTTCTAAATATTTGTCGATACTCTAATACAAATAGTCATTTCAAAAGTGCTGAATGTATTTTTTCTCCCAAACAATGATGAAATCCTAAGAGATCTTACCCTCAGTGCAGGCAAGTCCGGTATAAGGCGAGTCACATGTACATGTTCCGCTCAAACAGCTACCTCTGTTATTACATGGGTTCGCCTCGTTACAGTCAACTACAAGGAGGAGAGAAAATATCCTCAAATTTCATGACGAATCTTTCCATTCACTTTTCACGTGGAAATTCGAAATGCATGAATGACAAAAGTACAATGTTCAATGATCGTCTTTTCAGCCAGTAAATGTTAATTTGATATTCAAGTCTCATATGTTTGTCATTGAATTATATGATCATTTGTAAGCCTTGTTTAGAATATGTTATATTTGTGGAGGTGTATTTCACCTTATTATCTCTGTGCAGTAGTGAGATCACAGACAATTTCTAAATATTTGTCGATACTCTAATACAAATAGTCATTTCAAAAGTGCTGAATGTATTTTTTCTCCCAAACAATGATGAAATCCTAAGAGATCTTACCCTCAGTGCAGGCAAGTCCGGTATAAGGCGAGTCACATGTACATGTTCCGCTCAAACAGCTACCTCTGTTATTACATGGGTTCGCCTCGTTACAGTCAACTACAAGGAGGAGAGAAAATATCCTCAAATTTCATGACGAATCTTTCCATTCACTTTTCACGTGGAAATTCGAAATGCATGAATGACAAAAGTACAATGTTCAATGATCGTCTTTTCAGCCAGTAAATGTTAATTTGATATTCAAGTCTCATATGTTTGTCATTGAATTATATGATCATTTGTAAGCCTTGTTTAGAATATGTTATATTTGTGGAGGTGTATTTCACCTTATTATCTCTGTGCAGTAGTGAGATCACAGACAATTTCTAAATATTTGTCGATACTCTAATACAAATAGTCATTTCAAAAGTGCTGAATGTATTTTTTCTCCCAAACAATGATGAAATCCTAAGAGATCTTACCCTCAGTGCAGGCAAGTCCGGTATAAGGCGAGTCACATGTACATGTTCCGCTCAAACAGCTACCTCTGTTATTACATGGGTTCGCCTCGTTACAGTCAACTACAAGGAGGAGAGAAAATATCCTCAAATTTCATGACGAATCTTTCCATTCACTTTTCACGTGGAAATTCGAAATGCATGAATGACAAAAGTACAATGTTCAATGATCGTCTTTTCAGCCAGTAAATGTTAATTTGATATTCAAGTCTCATATGTTTGTCATTGAATTATATGATCATTTGTAAGCCTTGTTTAGAATATGTTATATTTGTGGAGGTGTATTTCACCTTATTATCTCTGTGCAGTAGTGAGATCACAGACAATTTCTAAATATTTGTCGATACTCTAATACAAATAGTCATTTCAAAAGTGCTGAATGTATTTTTTCTCCCAAACAATGATGAAATCCTAAGAGATCTTACCCTCAGTGCAGGCAAGTCCGGTATAAGGCGAGTCACATGTACATGTTCCGCTCAAACAGCTACCTCTGTTATTACATGGGTTCGCCTCGTTACAGTCAACTACAAGGAGGAGAGAAAATATCCTCAAATTTCATGACGAATCTTTCCATTCACTTTTCACGTGGAAATTCGAAATGCATGAATGACAAAAGTACAATGTTCAATGATCGTCTTTTCAGCCAGTAAATGTTAATTTGATATTCAAGTCTCATATGTTTGTCATTGAATTATATGATCATTTGTAAGCCTTGTTTAGAATATGTTATATTTGTGGAGGTGTATTTCACCTTATTATCTCTGTGCAGTAGTGAGATCACAGACAATTTCTAAATATTTGTCGATACTCTAATACAAATAGTCATTTCAAAAGTGCTGAATGTATTTTTTCTCCCAAACAATGATGAAATCCTAAGAGATCTTACCCTCAGTGCAGGCAAGTCCGGTATAAGGCGAGTCACATGTACATGTTCCGCTCAAACAGCTACCTCTGTTATTACATGGGTTCGCCTCGTTACAGTCAACTACAAGGAGGAGAGAAAATATCCTCAAATTTCATGACGAATCTTTCCATTCACTTTTCACGTGGAAATTCGAAATGCATGAATGACAAAAGTACAATGTTCAATGATCGTCTTTTCAGCCAGTAAATGTTAATTTGATATTCAAGTCTCATATGTTTGTCATTGAATTATATGATCATTTGTAAGCCTTGTTTAGAATATGTTATATTTGTGGAGGTGTATTTCACCTTATTATCTCTGTGCAGTAGTGAGATCACAGACAATTTCTAAATATTTGTCGATACTCTAATACAAATAGTCATTTCAAAAGTGCTGAATGTATTTTTTCTCCCAAACAATGATGAAATCCTAAGAGATCTTACCCTCAGTGCAGGCAAGTCCGGTATAAGGCGAGTCACATGTACATGTTCCGCTCAAACAGCTACCTCTGTTATTACATGGGTTCGCCTCGTTACAGTCAACTACAAGGAGGAGAGAAAATATCCTCAAATTTCATGACGAATCTTTCCATTCACTTTTCACGTGGAAATTCGAAATGCATGAATGACAAAAGTACAATGTTCAATGATCGTCTTTTCAGCCAGTAAATGTTAATTTGATATTCAAGTCTCATATGTTTGTCATTGAATTATATGATCATTTGTAAGCCTTGTTTAGAATATGTTATATTTGTGGAGGTGTATTTCACCTTATTATCTCTGTGCAGTAGTGAGATCACAGACATTTTCGTGTTTTGCCTATGGAACGTGAATTTTGTTCTCATCATGAATCTACATGACGTTCCTCTTTGAGCACTATCTAGCATATTTGTGCTCTGTTTTCTCCCAAATTTGTGTATGTTATAGCTGAGACTAGGGGCTATGAAAACAGTGCTTTCAGGTTTTTGATCAGATGACGAGATCATATCGAAATTTTCAATTGAATGAAATCCATTTACTTTGCTACTCTTTACTGTCAGACACTTTTGAGTGACTGACTGACTTCTTTTTTTCTCTGGTAATACAATTCATAACATGAGCTTCATAGGGAACATGAGCATCTGTCTACATCAACGACTCACTTCTTGTTATGGCCCAGAATAAACTGATTGAATCCCTCCGCAGCACAATCTAGTCAGAACATGACGGGTAAAGCATTTCATGCAATAAGATGAAATTGTGAAAATGCATTCTTTATTATGTCATTTGGGGACAAAGATGTAACTGCTCAGTGTACGTAGTCAATAGTTATATTGTCTCAATCTATCTTTTATAGATCCATAATTGTCAATATGCTACACAGTTTAAACTTAGAATTTTGTATTTGTGTATTTATTAACATTTATTTCCTTCTCGACATTACAGTATGAAACACAATGTATATATAAATTGCATATGTAATTGTATTTCAACATAGAGTATACAGGAAATAATTCAGATATGGAAGGAGGCAAAAACATAGCTTGAGTTGGGAATGCCCATAATAAGTTAACACAGTTCCTGAGAGAACATTATATATATTATTATGAAAATAACATATTGTATGACACAACATTGATAGGGAAATAAGAACTAGTAAATGGAAGGAAAAAATGAGAAGAGAATTAAGTATAGGAAAGAAAGATAACTCAATAGGGCTGTACATGTGTCTGCGATTACGTCATAACAATGACAAAGTACTATAATTCTTTAAAAACAGACAGCGGGTACATATTAAAAACGAGCAAAATCAACAAACAAACAGCAGCTTCATCCGACATCATTGTCCTGGGGGATATATATTAGATTTACAAATGTGTCATTTAAAATACTGGGATTTTGCTTTACGAATCCTGCGAGTAGGTTACGATAATTTGTATACACATAAGCATTTTGGTCTGATTGGTTATGTAAATACATTTTTTATAACTTATTCTTATTTCAGATCGACTGTAACAGTCCATTCGTCATCTAACATTTTAATTTCTTGTTTTGTTTTGTTTGTAAATACAATTGGATAATGCTTAGCATACAATACACGAAATTTATGTTGAAAAATATAATAACTATCGTTTGGATCTTTTGCAGCATATACAACCCTCCAGTCGACTTTGTGCAAATTCCTAATTAAATTCCTCAATATTTCTCTGAGAATTCAAAAGAGGGCAGCAAGAATAATATTGAACAAGACATATGTCACACCATCGGCAGATTTGTTCACAAGTCTTAAATGGATGACACTGGACAAGCGGTTTGAGTTAAGTCGCGTCATGATGATATATGCGTTCATAACTTAGCACCTTCTTATCTTCAGGTAGGCTTAATCAATCCTAATGATGTACATGAGCATCATACAAGGCAATTAGACAGTGGATGTTTACGCGTGCCTAGATTTCACACTGATTTGTATAAGTGTAGCACAATTGTTTCTTCCAGATTTGAATGGAATAAGCTAGATAATTCGTTGAGAACGGCTTCCTCTGTCAATTCATTTAAAAGATTGTTTAAACAAAGTTGTAATTTGTGAATGGCTCAGCCGAACATACACTACGTGCATGTTCTGTAATATTAACATGACTTATTCACATAAATGCGACGTAATCAATATTTTCCTATTGACATTACTGTTCACTAGGTTAATGATATATGTTTATTTTGCAAACGAGTGTTATTTTTTAACTGTTCTGTATAAACGTGATAAACTATGTAAATATGTTCATGTTTATTCAGGGCCCCATGGAAGACCACTAATCGTTGGTGAATGGGCTACCCTGTAAAAAGATTAGAAATAAATAAATAAAATGTAGGCGTATTCCTATATTTTTTCTGACTTTTCATTTACGCCGGGACGTCATACGCTATTCATGTTCTATTATTAAGGCATAGGTTCTTCAATCAATCACATTTTCATTTCATTGAATTAGATAAAATCATCAAAATGCGTTCTTCATGATGTAAATTAGAGTCAAAGGTGAAACTGGTTATTGCATGTACATGGTCATTGGTCATATTGTGTCAATCTATCTTCCATAGAACCATAATGATCAAAGCTACACAGTTAAAACTTGTCATATGGATAGATCATAATGGGAGAAGCAATTTATTAAAAAAATATGAAATCGTGAAATTGCGTTCTTCGTTATCTAAAACATTAGCATACGTATCACCTAATTCGTCTAAGTGACGAATTAAAGTCTAGTTGTTTTTGTATTTGTTTCCAAAGCCAATAGGTAACGCAGATTTGTACAGGTAGGCCTAATGCACTTAAATGGTATTAGTCCGTAACATTATTATAACAAAAGTGACTCTAACATTGCCCTTTTTTGTTATATAAAAATTATATTACTACGATTTACATTAATTGCTCTTTCCCTCTCTTTTTAAAGACAATTATATAATTAACTATCCTTCGGGTCCTATAAATTATAGGCCCCTCCATATTTCATTGTTCTTCTTTGTTTAGTATTTTTATTAAATGCTTTCAAACAAATTGAATCGGTTTTGTCTTTGTTAAAATTAATATTATAATTGACTTCGTGAAATCATTGCGAAATAGCTATGATATACGAAACAATAGACTTAAACTGAAACTGAAATGGCTAACAATATTAAAATCATTTTAAACATTTATATATATATATATATATATATACAGTTAACAACGAAATTATTCATACCCTTGTAAATTTAATGATCTGTTTGTTTTTTTCGTTGCGCAAGAATGAAAGGTGAACTTGCAGATGTAAGCTTTGATGTGTCACATTCTCAAGAAACATTAATTGGTTCAAATCAATTTCAAAAACTTACAATATGGAATATTGTTAAAGGTTGTTGGGTATTAACGTTAATTTCTAGGTGAACAACCTTTGCAATATGCTACTGGCAAAAATGGCCGCCATGTATAACTACTGTTGGACAATTCTGGGGATTAGTTGTTAACAGTATGTATAACATGTATAAGGTGTCGAATGAAAGACAATTATATTCCCTACAAGATGATACCTCATTTAATAGGTTTTGGGATGATTTTCATTAGAAAATATGAGCCAAAAATGTGATTTTGTTTAACCATTTTTTTCAAAAATGTGAATTGCGCCAAAGTATATATTTTTCCATATTTATGTGATTATGATGCTACCTAACTTGAAACTTACTGAAAAAACTGTTCATCATCCTGGTTGATATCATATCCGAATGTCAAGTCTATTGCTTTTCTAACTAACATGTTAAAGCGCTCTAAAGTTGTCACTTTGTTATGAGCCAACATGGCAAATGTGGTTGCTAAGGGCTCTCTTCTGCTTAGCAACGGTAACATAGTGACGTGAAAACTAGAATATATCGCGAGAAATTACTTTCAACAAGTAGATGACTACTTTTATAGGTAGTATAATGTCAAATGGTGTATTTTTATCATATTTTAATGATTAATATCACTTAGTTCCCGTTGCCATCGTAATAATATGACTAGCAACCGATATATAATGTGTTTTCAGAGTCAAATTAGAATATGGGTCAAATAATACGTAAAATCAGACCTGTTCCAAGTGGCAGACATAATTTGCCGTCTTAAACATGTTCATAGTGCATGGTGTAGTTCAGAACTTTCACGTTACCCCCTCCCTCCACTGAAATGCCCCCCCCCCCCCCCCACATCAAAGGTAATTTTGGGATGGGGGCAGTATGTTGTTAAGGACATGATATGTGTTCAGAAATGATGCAGGTTATCTGTCAAGTAAAAATGAGTTCTAGATCCAGGTGATAGTCATGAATTTCTTTCTGAACCATGTAGACATGAATGGAGGGGTTCAAAATGTGCAACCGTCCCCGTTCTGTGACCCCCCCCCCCCCCTCTTCTAGAACAAAATAGAGCAATTTGTCCAAAGCTATATGCATTAAGGCGAGGCGTCCGAAAAAAATATACCAGCTGGCTGCAGCCGACTGCACTTGTGCGTCTTGCTGCATGTTTTGTATTAGCTCAGCCGGCTACCACTTGCGGCAGGCAGACGGCATCCCAAAAGTATCTTCCGGCTGCCGCCTACCGAATGGAAGCCGAGCCTCAGAAAAAAGGTAGAAGACATGAGCTAAGCCGGCTGACGCCGGCGGGAGGACAGCGACATGCCCTCAAATATGCACCGGCTGCAGCCTCTCGCATGGAAGCCGAGCCTCGTCTAAATGAATTAATTCGTCAGAGAAAAAGAAACAGCGACATCTTATCATCACTGATGAATAACTCGAAAAAACAGTATAGCCTGGCGGAAATAAAGTTTTCAGATTGGACAGCCTCATAAACCCAACAACCACAACAAGTCACTAGAGACAAATTATGTGGTCTTTCTATTCTGATATGCCTTTTATAAATAAAGAGACCAATCGTACCGTGGAAACTTCGGGCTCTCTTTATTTCAATGCACCCTGCATGTAAATGGATTAGATGCCTTGTATTTTTATATTCTACAAAATAATTTGTGTAACAACTTAAGATTTGCTATTTTAAATTACTGGCTCACCTATTGCCTATAATATCCAAATCATATTTTGTGTTTATTCTTGTTAATAATAAAATAAAATAATAGCTAGTTCTTATAAATCCTATTATATACATTACTTTAAGAATGTTTCCTTATCCTGCCATCTGATTGGTTAAAAGTGAAATCGTGTTTTTAAACTATGCCCGCCAAAATGTTATCTTTGTCAAGTCGAGGTGAGGGAGATAATCTTTGCCAAGTCAAGGAAGATATTATCTTTGTCAAGTCGAGGCGAGACAGATAATATTTATATTATTTTATAAATCAGGAATAAAGAGGTAGGGAAATACAAAAGAAGAATAAAATGAGAATGAAAATGAAGAGAATAAATGTACATATATTTGAAAACATTACCGGTAAACATAAAGAACATTGCGATAAAAAAAAAGTGCAATACAATGCTGGTTTATCGCAGTGTGCATTGTCTGCCTTCAGAGGGTTAACAGCACATACATTTATATGTTCAGTTAGTTTTGATCTACGTTATGTGATTTTATGATTCTTCACTACCAACAATCTGAAGCTTTACAAACTTAGTTGTAATGACAGTCAAATCTTAAAATGGAGGATTTGGGAAAGAGCGACGTTAGGACAGAAACAATATCAACACATTCTTGCTATGCAATAAGCATATAGTCTTTTAGGACTATACAAGATTTGTTTTTGAAGTCCCATATACATCTTTCTATGTACGGTGCTTGTTACTTTATAACCAAGCATTGGCAAAATTTCTTATATGAATTTTGATGATTTCAGAATCTTGTAGTACACACCAATACGTTTATGTTACATGATTAACCTAAAACATACACTTTGAACCCCTTAGTTTCAGAACGATTTGCGGCCCCTCAATATAAATTTCTGCACCCTAAGTTTCTGATCAATTTTGCGCCCCCTCAATAAAAGATCAATTTTCCCCCCCTAAATTTCAGATCAATTTTGCGCTCCCTTAATAAAATATAAAGTTTGCGCCCCTTTAATGAAATATAAATGTTGCGCCCCCTACATTTCAGATCAATTTTGCGCCCTCTCAATGAGATATAGGCCAACATTTCTGCCCCATAAGTTTTAATTCAATTTTGAGCCCCCCTCAGTTTCAGATCAATTGTGCACCCCTTCGATGAAAGTTCAATTTTGCGCCCCCTTTTTTAGTTTAAGATAAATATTGCGCCCCCTCGGGCTAAGATAAAATGTTGCGCCCCCTCATGAACGAATATAACAATTCCTACCCCTTAATTTCAGATCAATTTAGCGCCCCTAAATCCTCATTACTGTCATTTATGACTTAAGAGCGTAGGTCCCCTAGTTGATAAGCATAGCAGCATACACATGCTTTAGCAGTCACGCGAAACACACATTGTCAAATTATTATTCAAAAATATCTGAGAATGTATACTATTATCTAGATCTATTATTTTTAAATTATTTTTAAATAATTCCATAAATTGGGGGAAACAAAAACATTCCAACTTTATGAGCGACAGTGTAGTTTAGTAAGATACAGTTTGAATAGCGAAATGAGTTGTTCAAGTCCAGATTAAATCTAACTTCCAGTATCATGTTATGAGTGAGTGTGGACGCACCATGTGTACAATATTAGTGTGTGTTAGGATGTGGCAGTGCGTTCAATGTGAACACAACTTCTTATCAAAGTTCTTAATCCCCTCTCCCACAATCTTGACCATCCACTGCAATAGGACACATTAACGCACACAGTGTAGATAGAGTATATGCTACACACAAATGCTATGTAGAGAAGTTTTAGAGATAGAATGTGTTTGCTTTTTGACCCATGCAGGAAAATGGTATTTTAGGTGGGAATGAAAGTGTGGTAGAGTCAGCAATATGAGAAGACAAAGGATTTCTGTTTGGAAACACACTTGTTGAGAAACACTTGGTCACACTTGTCTAGTAGTTAGCTAGAGTTGGATTGGTTGATGAAATATTGTAGTTTAAGACTTGCATAATCACAGTGTGAAATTCATTGTATTATATTGTTAGGAATGATAATTCAGGTTAAATGCTATTGGGAATGACTCTCTCTCTCTCTCTCTCCCTCCTCTCTCTCTCCCTCCCTTCTCTCTCTCTCTCTCTCTCTTTCCCTTCTCTCTCCCTGTCCCTTCTCTCTATTGTTTACCTCTTCTCTTTCACTCCCACATTACTTGTATATAATGATGGTTGCGTTTATTGACCAAATTTTTGGCTAGAATCAGGTTTCTCAAACGTCTTTCAGGCAAATTTAGAAGGTAAGAAACGCAAAGCCATTTTTAAAGGTCTTTAGATATGGGCATATCTAAAGACGCAAAAAGGTGTGTTTTGTATGTGACATACAGCCAGAATCACGTTTCTGAGAGATGATAAACGCAAAGCTGTTTTGAACCCCACATACAAATCGGACCACCCAGGTTAATTTCCCATGTGTTGTGTACAAGCATGAGTGTGTAGTTGACCTCCGAGAAACTGTCTGCTTCCAGGGTCAAAACAGCTGCGCAGACACAAGGCCTTTATTTTGAATCGTGAAGAGACGATAAACGCGACATCCCGAAAATCACTTTTGTATAGTGGGGTTCGATAGTGGGGTATGATAGTGGGGTACAATATGTACATATCTAGTGGCAAGACCCAATAAACGCATCCCATGAAATGAATATACATGTATTTAATAAAACTATTGGTTGTTGATTAGAATTAGGATAGATGAGATAACAGTTAGAGGAAATCGTAATATTGGTTGTAAGTGTCTAGAGCTGTATAATTAGTGCAGACCGCAGACTAAGACTATTTGCCAGTACTATATAAGTTGTTGAAGATGTATCTTTTCAAGTTCAGTAATCTCGCTGAAAAAGGCAGTATTAGATCAAAATGATGCAGATGCCTATTGCCTATGAGCTAGTTCAGGAAGAGATATGAGTTTATGCCTAAGACAAGAAAGTGACTTGTAAATTTAGGGATTAGTGAAGGCTGAGAGTAAAATTATGACAAAAGTTAGGCACACGTTCTTTTCCGATTTCCAATGCGCTGGCCGTGCGTCGTAGAACGCGGTGCATGCGTGGACCATTCGTCCAGCGCGCTAGCAACACGCTGTGCATTCGTGGAAGTTGTTATCATGTGCGCTCTGTGTGCGCCCTGTGTGCGCCCTGTGTGCGCCCTGCATGCGTCCAGCGCGCTAGCAACACGCTATGCATTTGGTGTCAGTTAGCTGTAGCTTCGACAAAAGTTGGGCGCACGACAACGCACTGGCCAAAATTGCAAATTTCCCATGCGCTGGCCGTGCGTTCCCCATGCGTCCTCCCTGTGTGACCGGGCCTTTATGACAAAAGTTAGGCACACGGCCTTTTTTTTATTTCCAATGCGCTGGCCGTGCGTCGTAGCACGCGGTGCATGCGTGGACCATTCGTCCAGCGCGCTAGCAACACGCTGTGTATTCGTGGAAGTTGTTATCATGTGCGCTCTGTGTACGGTCTGTATGCGCACTGTATGCGCCCTGTATGCGCTCAGCGCGCTAGTTAGGCACACGTTCTTTTCCGATTTCCAATGCGCTGACCGTGCGTCGTAGAACGCGGTGCATGCGTGGACCATTCGTCCAGCGCGCTAGCAACACGCTGTGCATTCGTGGAAGTTGTTATCATGTGCGCTCTGTGTGCGCCCTGTGTGCGCCCTGTGTGCGCCCTGCATGCGTCCAGCGCGCTAGCAACACGCTATGCATTTGGTGTCAGTTAGCTGTAGCTTCGACAAAAGTTGGGCGCACGACAACGCACTGGCCAAAATTGCAAATTTCCCATGCGCTGGCCGTGCGTTCCCCATGCGTCCTCCCTGTGTGACCGGGCCTTTATGACAAAAGTTAGGCACACGGCCTTTTTTTTATTTCCAATGCGCTGGCCGTGCGTCGTAGCACGCGGTGCATGCGTGGACCATTCGTCCAGCGCGCTAGCAACACGCTGTGCATTCGTGGAAGTTGTTATCATGTGCGCTCTGTGTACGGTCTGTATGCGCACTGTATGCGCCCTGTATGCGCTCAGCGCGCTAGTTAGGCACACGTTCTTTTCCGATTTCCAATGCGCTGGCCGTGCGTCGTAGAACGCGGTGCATGCGTGGACCATTCGTCCAGCGCGCTAGCAACACGCTGTGCATTCGTGGAAGTTGTTATCATGTGCGCTCTGTGTGCGCCCTGTGTGCGCCCTGTGTGCGCCCTGCATGCGTCCAGCGCGCTAGCAACACGCTATGCATTTGGTGTCAGTTAAGGCCCGGTCACACAGGAAGGACGCATGGGGAACGCACGGCCAGCGCATTGGAAATTTGCAATTTTGGCCAGTGCGTTGTCGTGCGCCCAACTTTTGTCGAAGATACAGATAGCTGACACCAAATGTATAGCGTGTTGCTAGCGCGCTGGACGCATACAGGGCGCACACAGGGCGCACACAGGGCGCACACAGAGCGCACACAGAGCGCACATGATAACAACTTCCACGAATGCACAGCGTGTTGCTAGCGCGCTGGACGAATGGTCCACGCATGCACCGCGTTCTACGACGCACGGCCAGCGCATTGGAAATCGGAAAAGGCCGTGTGCCTAACTTTTGTCATAATTTTGGAAAAGCTACCGAGCTGACACAAAATGCACAGCGTGTAGCTAGCGCGCTGTGCGTATACAGGGCGTGTGCTCCGCGCATGTCTGGCGCTGGTCTAGCGCGCTCCACGCATGTCTGGCGCTGGTCTAGCGCGCTCAGGCGCATGTCTGGCGTGCCTTTGGCGTGTATATTCATGCGTCGAGCTCGGCGCACGTTTTTGAGCATGCTCAAAAAATCCCGACGCACACAGCGAATGACGACGCATGCATAGCGCTGGTCCAGCGTTGGTCCAGCGCGCTCGACGAACGAGTAACGAATGATGACGCACGCCTAGCGAACGACAACGCACTGGCCCAAATTGCAAATTTCCAATGCGCTGGCCGTGCGTTCCCCATGCGTCCTCCCTGTGTGACCGGGCCTTAAGCTGTAGCTTCGACAAAAGTTGGGCGCACGACAACGCACTGGCCAAAATTGCAAATTTCCCATGCGCTGGCCGTGCGTTCCCCATGCGTCCTCCCTGTGTGACCGGGCCTTTATGACAAAAGTTAGGCACACGGCCTTTTTTTTATTTCCAATGCGCTGGCCGTGCGTCGTAGCACGCGGTGCATGCGTGGACCATTCGTCCAGCGCGCTAGCAACACGCTGTGCATTCGTGGAAGTTGTTATCATGTGCGCTCTGTGTACGGTCTGTATGTGCACTGTATGCGCCCTGTATGCGCTCAGCGCGCTAGCAACACGCTATGCATTTGGTGTCAGCTCGCTGTAGCTTCGACAAAAGTTGGGCGCACGACAACGCACTGGCCAAAATTGCAAATGTCCAATGCGCTGGCCGTGCGTTCCCCATGCGTCCCCTCTGTGTGACCGGGCCTTCAGATTGATTGCTTTTGTCCGGCTTGCAAGATTCTATTGTTCAGGTGCGGATTAAGGCTGCCTAATGCTAGGAGTCCACTGGGCCAGCGCCAGTTGGTGCCAGTTCGCGCCAAAGATTATGTGATTGGCGCGTAGTGGCTCGCTGTGGCGCCGAATTAATGTCTGTTCGGCATGTGTCGCCAAGTGGAATAAACTGGGTGCCATATGGCGTGCGCCAAATGCCACCCGGCTTGCTCCTAAATGTTGTGCCAGTTTGCGCCAGTTCGCGCCATTACACGGCCATTTGCTTCCAAAATTCATCCTGTTGGCGCCATTCGCGCCAATAGACGGCTACTTTGCGCCACTTGGTGATCAGTTTGTGCCAAAGGTCGCCAAATTGGTTTTGAACTTGCCGCCGCTTGGCGCTACTTGCCGACTTTATAAATACCGGCCATCGTTTACCTGGTTCAGGCCCTCCTCAGCTGCTATATGAACACCATCTCTACTAAATATTTACAATTTTGATATGTCTGAGGCTTTTGATAATGTTGGAGTGATGATGCTGCTCCATCAGATTATGATGAGAGATGCTGAGGTGGCCACTGCCTATCAACTTATGCTGGCCAATCCTGAAGAAGAAGAGCCTAAGAAGAAAAGGAAGCACAACTGGTGGTTTAGACCCATGCTCCACCACAGTTGAGGGCCGAACGTGGACAGTACCACACTTTGATGGAAGAGCTGAGAGAGAATGACAGGAGGAAGTTCAAGAACTACACCAGGGTGTCCCCAAAGATGTTTGATGACCTGTTGGTCAGGCATACACCCCACTTGCAGAAGAAGGACACCCACTTCAGGAAGGCGATTCCCCTGGTCTCAAGTTGTCTGTCTTCCTGCGCCATTTCGCCACTGGGGCCACCTATGCCGAGCTGTCTTACAACTTCCGAATGGGCAAGGAAATCATCCAGAAGTTTGTCCCTGATGTAGCCAGAGCAATATTGGATGAGTATGCTGCAGAAGTCATCTCCCTCCCCACAACCAATGAAGGATGGCTTGAGGTTGCAGGTGATTTTGAAGCCAGATGGAATCTTCCTCACTGTCTGTGAGCCTATGATGGAAAGCACATCCGTCTCCAGAAGCCAAAAAAATCAGGCAGCCTTTACTTCAACTACAAGCAGTTCTTCTCGGTTGTCCTGATGGCTCTGGTAGATTCAAAGTACCAGTTCTTGTGGATCGATGTAGTTGGGGTTGGCTGTCAGTCTGATGCCCAGATATACAACAACAGTGAACTGAAGGAGTGCATTGAAGCTGGCACTTTAGGCATCCGAGATCCAGCTCCTCTTCCCCATGATGATGAAGAGCACCCTATGCCGTACTTCTTCGTGGGAGACGATGCCTTCGCCATGAGGACGTACATGATGAAGCCCTTTGGCCGTCGTAACATGGACCAACATCAGAAGATCTTTAACTACAGGCTGTCCAGGGCAAGGCGTGTGGTTGAAAATGCCTTTGGTAATCTGGCTCTGCGGTTCCAGTGCTTCCTTGGCCAGATGAGACAGGAACCAGACACAGTCCGCCTGCTCGTTGAAGCTGCCGTCATGCTGCACAACCTCATCAGGAAGCGCTATCAGGTACTGGACGTCCGCATGTTGGACCAGGAGGATGCCCAGCACAACCTCATCCCTGGAGCTTGGAGAACTGCCGCCATCACTGAGGATTTGAACAGGCCCATCAGGGGAAACAGGGACACTGAGATTGCCAAACGCCAGAGGGATACGCTCAAGTATTACTTCATCAGTGCGGGAGCGGTTGCATGGCAGGATAAGATGGTCTAGACAAGAGTTGTAGTACTTTTGCACAGGAGTAAAGACTGTTTAAATAACATTGATTATGATATTGTATTTCATTATGGACTGGTGTGATGCATTGGTTAACAAAGTGCTCTTTGTCATATTGTACTGTTGTATGAAAACATTTGTCATATTGAATTGTGTTATGAAAACCTCAACTTTATTACATTGTAATAAAGCCCAACACTCATGACAATTATTTCTTTGTGTTTAATGTCCTATAAATGATAAAGGTGTGGTACTGAAATGTTATTTGTAGAATGCAAAATGTATTAATGTTTAGCAGTTAAATAAGAAAATGTCTACCAAATATTCCTAAATGTAATTTATTTCCTAAACTGCTAAGTACTTTTGCTGTTTGGTAAATTATTAAAAAGCAAAAGTAAATAGTAATTTAAGAAAAAAATACATGCATTAACACTTTGGAGACGACGTGCTTCTACAGAAGCCGAGCGAGTTGTTAAGTCTGTGACGACGGGCTTCTACAGAAGCCGAGATGAATCCCTAATTTATTGACAGAGTTTTCCAGCTTATTATTAGCTATTATGAGCTAAAGTTCTTTGAAGTATTATTTAGATATATTCATTCATCTCATCTATTAAAAAAATAATTAAGTTACGTGGAAAAAAATCGAGAAAAAGGTGATATCATTTCAACTTTACCCTAAGTTAGTGTTCGGATCGAAATAACCGTACAGCTGGAGACGGACGCGTATGCGCGCGTCCGTTCTACATTCTTGCCTTGATTCAAGGCTTTGGATTATTGGTTTGGTTGGTGAAGATGATTATATGGCGATTTTCCATCGGTGATTGGATCATTATCGCTGGTCAATATGAGAGGGCGTTTTTTCCCACATTTTGATAGATGTATTGTAGTTATTCATATAATAATATTATTAGGCCTATAGTAGTCCTATTTATAAAGACCTATTCCTTTAAAATTAAAGTTTGCGATTCGCCGTGTTTCACTTGGCTACAAATAACCGACCTTACTCTAAACTGTGTAAGTATAAAGGTATGCATTGATAAAGGAGTTGGTATTTCTTCTCCCCTATAATTACCAGTGCCTTTTCATTTCATCAACTTGACCAATTTAGCGAATCATTCATGTATGGACCTCCTCTTTTATGAAACACTTATCTCAGCTTATCTCAGGACCCTACCCTTAAAGGAACCGAATGTAAAGAAGTATCTACTCTGGAAGATTACTGTTTTGAAAGAATAGGATGTAGGATAATTGGCCGAGCTTTAGCAGAAGACAATCATTGTCATTGACAATAAAGGTATGAATGGAGGTATCGACCGATCTGCGCGTGCAGAGGTGCTTGCGCATTTTGTATTGTGAGTGTATTGAAAAGGAAAGACGTGAAGCTTCAGCAAAATAAGACGGCAATTTGAAGAACAAAACTTATATTTTTAGAAAGAAAAAAGTCTGATCTTTCATTTTTACATTGACTAAAAATCACGAAAATGACTGAATGAGGCGCAATGGTAGGCGAAAGTAGAAAGCACCGCCAAATTTTCCAATACTGGTGATGTAACCGAAATCGCTCCGTCACAGAGTAAACAATAGCTGTGCGCGGGCTCGCTCTCAAAGGGTTAATATCCGCTTCTGTTGGAATTATTTGGCGCGTAGTGGCGCAAACAAGGTGCCACTTGGCGCGCCATTACATTCCAGTGGATTCCAATAGGCGGATTGTTTGCGCCAAAGGGCGATATGTTCGCGCCATTTGGTGCCACTTCGCGGACACTTGGCGCTGATTGCTCGATGCAAGTGGCGCGACGAAAATTTCAAACATTTTGACATTTTCTTGCCGCCATATTCAAATTTGGTGCCGTTACGGGCCACCACGAGCCAGTTGAGAGGCAGTTTGAGCCACTACACGCCACTAGGCACCTTATTGGCGACACTAGGCGCCACAGTAAATTGCATTGGCGCAAACAGGCACCAACTGGCGCTGGCCCAGTGGACTCCTAGCATAACTTGAATTACCCAAAGTATCGGCATGGCATATGTGTGTGAAGTGGGGGGGGGGGGATGATTCCTTTTTAATTTGTTAGATTTGTCTGATGTTCGATGTTTGATGAGTGTTCTGTAAATATGTTGAGTAAAGGATGACGTCAAAAATGTCTTAGCATGCTGCCCGACACGTCCGGGGCGCGATTATTTTGTCCGTAACACTAACGCGTCACATCGCCCAATTTTATTCCGCAGAGCGACTTGGTCAAAGACCACTCTCGAAACCGTATGTACCTACGAACTGTTCTGTCTTATGTATTCGCTCTCACTGTACTGAGGAAGGGGTGCACTGTTTAACGTGTACGTATGTTCTATGTGCTTTTTGTTGGTGTCACGTGACACTGTCATGTGACTGTGTAAATGTGGTCGCCCACTTGATTGCAGACGACGTTGCAAATTTGTATTTACAGACACTTTGCAGGTTCTTTGAGGGCTACTCAGCGGTCCGATTTTAGTCATCTATATATCAAATTAGAGCTATTAGTGACACTAGTAAGATATTGTAAATGGAAACCTATAGTTTTGGTTTCCTTTATAATTCTGATGGGTTATAAGCACATTCTCGGAAGACTGAAAAGATATTTGATGTTTGATAAGTTACAAAAACATACCCAAGTCACTAAGAATTTTTTTTTTCAACCAATGCATTCTAACAACTATGACATATGGATCAGAAACATGGTCATTGACAAAGGATCTAGAACAGAAGCTTGTGACTACTCAACGATCTATGGAGAGAAAGATGTCGCATTTATCTCTGCGAGACAAAATCAATCACAAAGTCATACGCCAGAAAACAAAGGTTAAAGACATCATGGAGAAAGTCAGAGAATCAAAGTGAAGATGGGCTGGGCATGTAGCAAGACTTCAGGACAATAGAATGACAAATCGTTTAACAGAATAACCAAGGATGGGAAAGAGAAGAAGAGGAAGGCAGAAGAGAAGATGGAGAGATAACCTAACATCATACATGGGAACGGCCGCTTGGACTAGGACAGCTAGGGGCAGAAGAGAATGGAAATGTTATGAGGAGGGCTTTGTCCAACGTCTGGATGAACTATAGCCTGGCAGATAGATAGATAATTATAACATCTATGACTACGAGTGAGCTTCGGGGCAAATTGCTTTTAGTCGCTTGAAATTAGGGGCACGTTTAATGATGAGAGGAAAAGGGGACACTTATCGAAAGGGTTAATTAAGACACTTATTAGAAAAGAAAAGTAGCACGTGTACAAAGGCTAATTATCAGAGGAGAAAATGGGGCACTTCTCACACCTAAATAAAGAGGCATGCACCAGGGATTAAAAGGAAATGGGCATTTGTCGACGGAAAAGAGGCACCGATCAGATTTTGATAGGCATTTATAAGAAGTGAAAAGGGGCATTTATGAAAAAGGGATAGGTTTTTTATTAGAGGGAAATTGGGCACATATCATTAACAAAAGGGTACTGAGAAGGGGAAGTGGCTGTTAATAAAAAGAAAAAAGAGGCACATGTTAAAATAAAAGGAGCACTTATAGACGAAAAGTGGTAATTATGAGAAGGGGAAGGGGCACTTATAAGGAAAAAGAGGATTTATTAGGAAGGAAAAGGGGGACGTGTCAAAAAAGGGGCATTTATAAGAGATGAAAAGAGTACTTATCAGGAGGGAAAGGGGTTCTTGTCAAAGTAAAACGAGTATATCTCAGAATTGAATAGGGTCATTTACAAGAGATGAAAAGGGGCATTTATCAGAAGGGAAAGGGGCTCTTTTTTTAAATGGGGGCAATTATCGTAAGAAAAAGGGGCACTTATTAACAAGGAAAGTGGGTGCATGTGAAAAATCTAAGGTGCGCTGAACCTAGTTAAAAAGGGGTAGTTATTTAAAGGGAAACTTTTTACAAAGCAAAAGGGAAACTTGTCAAAGCAAAAGGGGAATCTCTCAGATATGAATAAGGCAACTATCAGATGTGAAGGGGGCGCTTATTAAAAGTGAAAAGGGGCGTTTCCTGTACCTAAAAAGGGAACTTACTCGAAATTAAAAAAGGCACTTATGAGAGTGAAAAATGGACACTTATTGCAAAGGAAAATGGGGACGTGTCAAAATAAAAGGGCACTTATAAGAAGTGGAAAGGGGAAGGGGCACTTTTCCTATGTAAAAAGGGCACTTTTCAAAGTAAAAGGGGCACCTTTCCTATGTAAAAAGGGGCACTTTTCCTATGCAAAACGGGGCACTTTTAAAGTACTTGAAAAAGTGGGAGGGCATGTGTCCCCTACCCCCCCCCCCCCCCCCGGAGCGCCTCCTCTGAGTGTATTAGTTTTTGAAATGAAAGAGGGAGCATATTATTTAAACACTTAAACATGATCAGTAAACTTTGTAGCGAATTTAAGTCGTATATTATTAGGGTTTTCAGTTTGTAAAATATTGGACTTGTGTGAGACAAATATGGTGAACCAGTACATAAACAAAGGGCCTTCTTTTGCAATAAATAAATATAATTGGTTTTAGTTTTGGCGCTGAGGCCCATACTAAATTGCAATATGTTCTATACGGTTATTTCAATGAATTATGAAGCATAACAAGCGTATAACATGGGATTCATGTCTTAATTTTATATAATAAACCAACATTCCTATAAATAGAAGTAGTGATTTGACGTATATGTTCATTTCAATTTAGACTTTCATCGGTAATGAAACCCAAGTCTAAAATAAATGCATTAAAAAAACGCTGGTTAGTAATACAAGTAGATGTACAATAAATCAAAAAATAACTTCAGACAAAGAAACACTCATCGATGAGTGCAAGTCGTAAAGCTATGTTTTGTTTAAAGATATATAAATAACAAGTCTTTTTTTAAATAAAAGTTCACAAATTCTGTATGACTTTAATCAGTCTAATCAAGGCTATACTTTAGAGGTGAAATGCCGCAATCATACTTTAAGAGGTGGAGGTGTTGGTGCATACATTCACTCTTCCCTTAAATACAGGCTTTTGGGAAATTTTGAAGTAGCACATGCTGAATCACTTTGGTTGGAAGTAGTAATTAATGAAAAGAAGATCATTATTGGTGTCATCTATCGCAAGCCAAATACAGATATTCATGAGTTTCAGGATAGTCTGTTAAGTATTGTACATGATCTGAAATTAGACAAAAGTCAATGTGTGCTAACTGGAGACTTCAATATCAATCTTCTAGGCGATGAAATGGCAGCTGATAACTTTCTCACCTCCATGCAATGTATCGGCATGCATCAATTGATTAATTTTCCTACTAGAGTAACGCAACATGGCTTCTCTTTGATTGATCATATATATACCAATATGAATGTTCCCAGTATTCATGCAGGAATAATTGAATCTGACGTTACAGACCACTTTCCGATCTTTACCATTTTTAAGTCTAATATACAATTTAAGAAAAAGTCTTGCCGAGGAAAATTAATGTCTCGTTCTTACAAGAACTATGATGTTACAAAATTCCATGCTGAGCTTGCCAACATAACATGGGAATCAGTTTATGCAGCGGATGATGCTGATCTCGCATACTCCCGTTTTTGTGAAATCATGACAAAAGTGTGTGATGAGCATGCACCAGTTGTAGCTCAACACGGTAAAAGGAGAAAGAACGAACCTAAGAAACCTTGGATTACAAAAGCTATAATGAATTCCATAAAAAAGAAACATACAATGTATTCACAGGTTCTTGCCACCAACCACAATCCTGTCTATTTAACAACATACAAGAAGTACAGGAATATGTTAACTACAATAATCAGAAACTCAAAGAGAAATTACTATAGTAGGATATTCCTTGAAAATAAGGGTGATACTAGCAAAACATGGAAGACTGTAAACGAGATTTTAAGTGGTGGAAACAATTCGTTTAAGCCAACAGTGGTGGATAAATTGTGTGTGAATGATACTGGTACTAATGAAACCCTGTGTAATGAACAAGATATTGCAAATGCATTTAATGACTTCTTTGTTAATGTTGGTCCAAATTTGGCGAATGCCATACCAAACACAAATCGTAATACAGAGAAAGTTTTAGACGATGGTGTAGACAAATCTTTCTTCTGGAAACCAGTTACTGAGACTGAGGTTAACAACCATTTAATAGCCTTGAATGTAAAGAAAGCTAGTGGGTATGATAATATGCCAATCAAGCTGATAAAAGATGCTGTGCACTATGTAACTTCTCCCCTTACATTTATTTTCAATCTGTCTTTCACCTCTGGTAAATTCCCAGATGCCTTTAAAATAGCAAAAGTGACACCTGTTTATAAGAAAGGACCTAAAGATGAAGCAGGAAATTATAGACCTATTTCAGTATTACCTGTTCTTGGGAAGGTTTTTGAAAAAATTGTAAATAATAGGCTTCTTGACTTTCTTGAAAAAAATCATGTATTATATGAGCACCAGTATGGCTTCCGTAAAAAATACAGTACAAAATTGTCAATGATAAATTTAGTTAACACTTTGAGGAATTCAATGGATGAGGGAAGAATCACACTTGGGATATTTGTAGACTTTAAGAAAGCATTTGATACAATTAATCATGATATTTTATATAGCAAACTTTCACACTATGGAATACGAGGAATAGCATTACAGTGGTTTAAGGACTATTTTTATAGAAGATTTCAATTTGTACAGTACGGAAATGTAACATCTCCCATGCTGCCTTTAACATGTGGTGTACCGCAAGGCTCTGTCCTAGGCCCAACGCTTTTCCTACTTTATATTAATGATATGCCATTTGCTACACGTTACTTTAACTTTCGACTCTTTGCGGATGACTCAAACTTATTCCATACATTTCCTGAAGGGCAAAAAGAAATTGATATGACTGAAGTGAACACAAATCTTCAAATTGTTTCAGACTGGTGTAATGCTAATAAACTGACAATTAATTTACAAAAGACGAGTTATATGCTAATAAGAAACCAGAGACGGCAGATTAATGTTCAAGGGCAACTGGCTATATCAGAAGCTGAAATAATAGAAGTTGATTCTTCGCTCTTTGTTGGGATAAAGATTGATAAACACTTGACTTGGAAACCCCACATACAAATGGTTAATAAATGCATCAGACAAAAAGTAGGAATCCTCTTCCGCTTACGGCATTTTGTGCCTAGAAATATCCTAGTGTTGTTGTATAAAACCTTTATTCAACCTCATATATCATACGGAATTGAAGTGTGGGGGAGCACTTACAAGTCTCACTTAAATTGCATACTGTATACACAGAAGATGGCCATACGGACAATCACATTTAGCCATTTTATGAGTCGTTCAGCACCATTGTTTTACGAATTGAAAATCTTAGATATTAACAAGTTCTATGAGTTGTCTCTATGTACATTTATGTATGACCTAGTACATAATAATTTACCTCACTGTTTGACGGATTATTGTGATAAAATTGAGCATAGATACAATACAAGAAAAAGAGAAAAGGGCCATCTACGTATACCACTGTATAAAACAACACAAGGCAAATTTTCAGTAACTTGTGTAGGAACCCGATTATGGAATGAACTTCCCGATGAAATAAAAAACAAAGGGTCTAGAAACACTTTTCGTAAACATCTCAACGATTACTTGATGAATAAGTGATTGAATTATGCAAGTACACATGTATATATTGTAAATAATCTCCATATTACATTGTTGTTGTTTTTTTTGTCCAAAAAATGCAATTTTTTGTATAAATAATCTGTAGATACATGTATCTATGACTTTTTAACCTGGTATATCCTCTTCATAATTATATTTGGAGTGTAGAAATTGTGCTACGGTATTACTCAACATGTATACTTCTACTGTCAAGTTTTATTTTTTGATAATGATATATTTATTTTTGCCAAGTGTGTGCTAAGAACAGGGGCCAGACTCGACTAGCACATGTGCTATTATTTGGCTCCTTTTCATCACCTTCTATATTCTATGAGAAAAGACATATGTCTAGCATATCAATACTTTGTTAGGTTTTTCTTTAATATGATCTATAATATTCATTTATGAACATGTACCATTCACGATGTATTCAAATGTTTAATCACTGATGTTATTGATGATGAATAAATAAAATCAAATCAAATCAAAATCTTCAAAAGGGATAGAACACACCAATAATAAAATAAACAACAAATATGTATAAAAAATTCCTGTCTTAAAGATACTATGTCCCTTTTGCAGCCAACATCAAATGCTGTAGAATTTTGCAGGAATTATGAATATGTCATGTATATCCTAACTGTGAAATTTAAACGTTAGCAGTGCTAATATTCAAATTATGCAAGGAAACCTGTGTACTTGCCAGACTTTACTGTCAGACACTATTGAGTGACTGACTGGCGTTTTTCTTCTTTGGTAATAACATAGGCCTACATAAAATGAGCTGAAAAGGGTACATGAGCATTTGTCTACATCAATAACCCACTTCTTGTAATGGCCAAAATTAAACTGATTGAATCTTTGCGCAGCCATTCCGTTACAATGGTCTAAAAATTAAACTATTATTTACTGGCTCCATAGCTGTTGAGTTGATTCGACAACTAATAGTGGTTATTTTTCCACATAAATATATTTTCAAGCCCACCCCCCCCCTTTTTTTTTTTTAGGGAAGTTCTTGTTCATTTTTACTTTCAAATGCCGTTGGAATTTAACCTTATCGTTGTTTGGCCTGCAAATGGGACATAGTACCTTTAAGGGTATTATCTAATTGCATTTGCATATACATTGAATATCACATTTCCAAATTGATAATAGAATTAGTTTCACTTTATTTTTTGTTGAGAACGTATATTAAAAATAAAGAAAAAAAACTGGCTACAGACATTGCGTCCCAATAAAAATTTCCTGTTTTGAAAAAAAGGTCTGGTCAAATAAATATTTCAAACTTCTCTGCCATTACCTATACCTTTTATCTTTGACTAGAACTATTATTATTATTGTCAATTTATTCGGTAAAACAAAGTGCATACACAAAAATTACATAGAAGAACAAATCATACAAAACAAAGGATGAAATATCATTTTTAAAACATTATCGTGATTCCCATGAGCATTTACAAGTTGCCGGAAAACCAATGTGCAGTTCCCATATTAAATAATAATATATCACTAACATAATTAATCCCCATGTTTGTTGATACATAGGCATATACTCTGGATGATGCGTTGAAAGCTCATGTTTATCAAAGTCCCGCTTTCAACGAGATGAAATTAGTGCCTTCGCTTTAATTTTTCAAATTACATCTAGTAGAGACGAACCTTGTCAAGCAGACCAAATAGACCTAAAGTAAAGGAAACCAAAGCTAAATGTTTTCACCTGCAATATTGTACTACTACTACTAGTGTCACTATAAAATGAGCTTTCATTTGATATATAGATCTAGATCGCTACGATCGGACCTCTGAGTAGTCCACAACAATGTGAACAAACCTGCAATCACTCCTTATTTCTTTGTCTACATTTACTTCATAATTATCATTTTATTATCATAATGTTTGTATCCTGGAATGATTGATTGAAAATACAATGGAGTTGATTGATTGGAATGATTGATTGAAATGGATAGAAAGGGAGAGAGAGAGAGAGAGAGAAGGACAAAGAAGAGGGGAAGTACAAACATATTGAGGTAAAATAGAGGAGGGTGTATGGATAGAGACAGAGATAAGGAGTGATCTATAAAGAGAGATGATCATAAATGAAAGACATCCTTACGGTGGGTGGCGGATCCAGGGGGCCCGCCCCCCCCCCCCCCTGGCAAAAAAAAAAGGGAAAAATAAGAAGGGAAAAAAAAGAAAGATTTTGTTTTGTGTGCTAAAGAAATCAACAAAAAAAGGCGATTTCACCTAGGGCCCAATGTCAGGCACCTGGATGTTCATCTGACGGTAATTTAATGCCTAAAACCCCTGGACCCCACACCAAATAGTGACCTACCAGTGCCACAAATAAGGTATCGAAATATGCTCATCTGACCGTTATTAAATGCCTAAAACCCCTTGACTTCCGGTGGCTCTGCCTCCTGGACCCCATGTGCAATGAGCATAATGACGTAACAATACAATTTGTTCCTATAATGCCCATCTTTTTTTACCAACCATGAGGTCTAATAATTCTTTGATGATTATCATTATTTATGATTAAATGATTATTGGATAGGATCAAATGGCTAAAAACAATTAAAAAAAGGTGTTCTTACCGGCCGCAGAAGTTTGAATCACGCATGAAGTGAATATCTGTAGGAGTCAATCACAATATTGAAACATATTTCACGATAAAAGTATGATCTCAACAAATACAGTAATATATTGGAAACAGAATGAAATTAAAACACGATATTAACATGCTCTGTTATCAAAGTTAAACTGGTAATGAACAAAAAAGACATCAGAGAATAATAGGGATAAACTACAGTTTCATAGCAGATATTTCAATATAAAATATCGTCTCTATGCGCTTCGTAAGGGGTTTGGAATATTTATTACCAGGTTTATTTAGTTTATCAACCACAGCTTTTTTAACTAATAATTGTTTAAATGGACACAGGTCAGAGTGAGGGTGACACTGTGATTTATTCTTGAAAGATAAAATTTATATCTTCTTGGCACTTTATTTACCAATCTCCAATGATCAGTCATGTTCTTTATTCGCTGAAAGATACTATGTTCCTTTTGCAGCCAGCAACAAATTATGTAGAACTTTGCAGGAATTTTGAATATGTCATGTATGTCCTATATCTGTGAAAATTAAACATTAACAGTGTCCTAATATTCAAATTACGCAAGTAAACCCATTTACCTTCTAGACTTCACTGTCAGACACTATTGAGTGACTGACTGACAACTTTTTTCTTTGGCAATAACATACATAAAATGAGATGTAACAGGTACGTCAGTATTTGTCTACATCAATAACCCACTACTGAGTACTGGCCAAACTTAAATTGATTGAATCTTTGTGCAGCACAAAACGTACGACCATTCGGTACAATGGTCTGAAAATCAGACTAATACTTACTGACTCGGTAGCACTTAAGTCGATTCGACAACTAATAGTCGTTATTTTCCCATTAAAAGCCATTCTCAAGCCCTTTCGTTTCTAAATTAGTATTATCTTTCAAATGCCGTTGGAATTTAATCCTTAAATTTTTGGGGCTTGCAAATGGACATGGTACCTTTAATGCCCTCTAAAGTATTGGGAGCCCCACACATTGGATGGTGAAATTGCATTTAATTTGTATAATGATTTGAAGGAGAATGTTATGTAACACACATTCCTGCAAGGATTCCTTAAAAAAATGTGTTTAAAGGCCTATATGAACGAAAGAATACACAAATTGGGTTTTGGGGCGAACAATAGCAAGCCCAAATCAAGTATTCTCTTATCAATATTCGTCTTTAAACACAGTTGTTTTGAAAATCCTTGGCTCCCGACACTTTAGAAAGACTTTTAACTAAAAAGCACATATAAAATCAGCCAAAGTTACAAAATTAAATTTAACATGATTTATAATGTTACTTATTTTATTTTGATGTTTGTATTATGATGTAAATGTCTTAATATGTTGCAAAACAGACAATATTAGCTTGAGCTGTATGTCGTTTTTAATAAACCGGTTCAATGCAATACTCTTGCAGCGCCGCCAAGGTAATAATATCTTAGATCCATGGGCGATATAAATGGCAATTATTATTATTATTATTATTATCATAATTAATATTGTTTTTGCCACTATTATTAATATTATTACTATCATTATTAATTATATTATTATTGTAAATATAATGAATCGTATAATGTTTTGTATTATAAAACAATCATAATAATAATTATTATTATTATCTTTTCAATTATTCTATTACCATTATAATTAAAAAAAATATATTATTATTCTCATCATCATCATTATCAATATTACTACTACTATTATAATCATTATTATTATGATTATTATCATCAGTATTATCATATTTCTTCTAAAGATATCTGAAAATTGAAATATGAAAATAAACTTACTAAAACAAATGTTTAAGGTAGACTTACCATGGTAAGTTTGAGGACTATGATCAACATTGATCTTGACAGGCAAGGGCCCCTTCGCAGTCGATGACTGCCCGCCATGTTGATGTATCACCTCTTATTTTTCCTATAGATATCCAACAGATATCCAACTGTCCAGAGAAAAAAATTAGAGAAGAGAAGCAACTTCCTGAATCAGTCTTTTGTTACACATAATGTAGATATATGGCTTGTTTGTACTCGCGGAATAGCTTATTATGTTTTAACCTACGGAAAATAAAGAAAAAATATATAAATGGTTCGGAGACAAAGGATAAAGGAAATTTACTGGAAAATATGAGATTTCAATGTACTTTGTTTTAAAAAAATGAGGCTAGGAGTTATAAACATGATAGCAACTATTTTCGAAAAATCAACCAACGACAATTTCAATAGCCTGATGAGTCACATCGTCGCTGTTTTCACGAAGTGACGGTAGTGAAAAAAAATTGCATTGACTTTGCGTTACGATTTTCCTCACTACCGTCACTTCGTGAAAACAAGGACGACATATTAAACTGTGTGAACGTGACAATGACGTATTATGTAACCCGAACATGATTTCTATGGAACATATGATAATCTATTACTATTTCCCTTGAGTTGATTTTTCGAAAATAGAAATGACCGCTCCCATGTTACCAGTGGCTTATTAATTTGATTTGATTTGATTTTCGCATTTTTCCAAATATAATATAACTGAATAACAAAGAACATATAAATGTAAGGTATAATACGACATATACAAACAATAATTTCTTCTGTCAAAGTGTTTTTTAAACATAATATATGTACATATAATAACGGAACTTAAGATTTCCATAACATATTATCATACATTTAAAGTATTATCCGAAATTTACTGTTGGACAAGTGCAGGAGACCGCAATCATAAGCAATGTTTGACAAGGATGGCAGCCTCAAACACAACGACCGTCTTCCATCGCCCGAGTTTATACGGTGTGCGAAGAGGGCATGCAACTAACTTGCATATGGCAGTATACACGTTGTAAGGAACGTGTGCACGAAATATAGTACACTGTCGATCGCACATTTAACGGAGATACGCGAATGACGTCACCGTGCAGCAGTCAGCAATGCGCTAACTTAGCTGTGAATCAACCTTTAAAAAAAAAATCAAGTTCCTTTTGAGAACAATTTACTTGCGAATTTCTTGTAGAAATTATTATTTATACAAAAGCTATCGAAACTTGAACCCGGCCGCGTCTTATTTTGTTGTACCACAGCGAGCCCAGAGCCCCCCCCCCCCCCCCCCCACTCAGTGTTATTAAGGGTACGCGTATGCTTGTTCCCTCTTTTTAAAAGCACCCCCTATCTGAGGACTGCCAGCATTTCCGAACCCCCCTTTCGCGGGCTTTTCGCGGGCTTATCCCACTTTGGAGACCCCCCTAAATCCAAAAAAATGCTCAATGTACCCCCCTAAATTCAGAATAATTTCTCAGGAGTCCAAAGAGATTAGAGAAAAAAAGAAAAAACACCCACTTTTTTAAGAAATCTCCGGGTGAAAAGTCAAATACACCCCTTTTTTACAATTCTCGGGCCAGACTTTGTCGCACGAAAAGTACCCCTTTACCGGACATTTTGGTATTACGCATGCGGTCATTCCAACCCCGGAGTGGGGTGAGGGGGGGGGGGCCCAGATGTACGAAAGCTAGCAAAGAGGTCACAAACAATTAGAATATGATTATCTATTGCTTTGCCTCAAGCCTCAAATCAACTCCAACGCTTTATTATTAGTATTACGCTGTTCTTATCGATTGAGCTAGCGATGAGTTGATGAAAGGTTGATTTTTATCATTACTATCACCCTATTAATAACCCTACCAGATTCCATGTGCGCATGCGCTGGTTTCCTGCGCGATTACACATGCGTAGGTTTCCTTCGCGAGCTCTATCCTGGCTCGCTGTGGTACGAACAAATATTTCCACTCGCTCGTACACACCCGCTACTTGAGTGTATGTATCGTTCGTCGTTTATGTTCTAACAGAGAAAGGGTTATCTGCCCGTGGATATTAAGTCTATTTGTGTGTTTGTTTTAATTTATTTATAGGTCTGCGGTTGGTTTTTGGAAAGTGCACACGTTAGTGTCTTTATTTCATGTTTACACACTCGGTTTACTCCATCAAATCGCAACTCGAGAGTATGAAGAATGCAAAACTGCTCTGAAACTACATACGGCTTAACTAGAATGTTATTTACAAACTATTACAATTGGGCCTACGTGGGCCTACATTTTGCAGATAAAACGAAGATCATAAATGTGATAACATGGTCATCACTCATCAGGCATAAAACCCTTTCCAGGCATTACAGCCATGCAGTTGTCAAAATCTGCCGGACGAATTATATTTAAATCTAATGGTCACATTATCTCACATTTCACTTTTTAATGAGCAATCTGTAACAAATATCAATGTCATGTTAGACTTCAAATTTTGCAGGCCTACTTGCATGGTCTACAAAATAATCATTTAGAGGTGGCCATTCATATTTGTTTAGTTTACAACCAGAAGATGACATTCAGTGTAAATTAAGTAGCTGTTTATTTATTGCCTTGTGAATATTATAAGCGAAGGTTTTAGGTCAATTACCCTTTGAGCATTACCATGGCCAATTATTCCAGCGGTACAATAATTACCATCCAAGGACAACCACCCCGAGGACAATTACCCGCCGAAAATTACCCTCTTGGACAATTATTTCCCCCCCCCCCCCCCCTCGTGGACAATAACCCCCAGAGGACAATCCCCCCCCCCTGAAAATGATCTCACCCTTAAAAAATTACCCAAATTTATATCGGGGTTGACTTCCCCTCTAATGACAGGTAATTGCTGTTTAATAATGTTGCAAAAAATGATTGAAGTTCGGTTACCCGACAGTGATCCCGATGACAATGACTACTTTCGGCTTTTTAAACAGAGGCCAGGGTTGGTAGATTTGCAAACAAGTTTGTATCTATGTTTTATGTCGCCGAAGCTTGTGTCGCCTGTCAATACAGCGTCGTGGCTTTGAAGCGAAAAGAGTGCTTGTTTCTGATACGATAAAGGATGCATGCAGAGGATTGATGTATTAGTTTTTTATTTATATTATAAACCGAGTTTATTATAGTCTTTTGTATTTATTCCCTCAATTTTCTTTGATTACACCTCTCATTTCCCCCATCTTTCTTTTAGTCTCCCTTTTCACTTTAATACCCTTCTTTGTGAATGCTTCCATACTTTAGGATATAATTATCTTTCTATCTTTTTTCAAATGTTTGTGTGATATCTATCTTTACCAACATGACCAACATAGACCATGACATTTTCGCTGCCATAAATTTCCCTTAGTTGTTTGTGAATGACATAAATATAGGGGCAGAAACTAAAATCATAGTCTGTTGTTATGTGTGAAATAAACCTATATGAATGGCTATCGAAGGAGTAGTATACATTTCACAAGGGGCTATAAGCCTGCCAGGCCTTTCAATTTGCTAGGGTGTTTCTTTTATAGGCCTACGTTGTTAGTTTTCCTAAAGTTTTAAGGCGAATAAAATTAATGAATGAATGAATATTAAATTAATTAATTTAACATGTAGCTTTATGTATAGAAGATGTGTGTTTGGAGGGGGTAAAGGGGTGCCAACTCTAGAGAAGGACATTTTTGCTTTGAATCCACAACCAGAAATCCATTTTTTTTTTGTAAAGGTCTCCTTTACGTGCATGCCAATAAGACGCAGAAATTGCAGGAATTTATAGTTGTTTTCTGTAATGTCAACACAAAAATAAGAGACTTGCTTTCAACCCTCTTTGGTAGTTGAGGTGGCACAAACGTCACAAGCGATCACCCCCCCCCCCCCCCTCCATCCCGCTTTTGCATAATTACTACATTCTTTTGCAAAAAATTGACTTGCCATGGAAAGTGAATCGACGACTTCGTTTTGAAGATCATTTCGGACAGTTACGTCTTTCAAGTTGGACTATATTATTGAATGCATTATCAAATACTGTAACATTTAGACCAACTAGAAAACAAAAATCACAACAACGTGGACAAATAATCAAACAGGAAACCACATTGGCGTCACAAATAGGCCTACAGTAAAATTGTAATGAGGATGATTAAGACCATGTCGACGATGATGATAATATACTAATGACGATAATGCTAGATGCTTTATCAATCAAAATATTAGCCTACGCTGATTTATTTTCAAATCAAGATTTGAGAGATGTCGAGAATAGTTTGCTTAAAAATATAAAAAATAAACAAATAAAGTGCCATTACTTTCTTTTCCAAAGTGTACACTAAATGGCTATATTTTTTAGAAATAATATTTTTCACCCAGTTATAGTGGTTAATTTACAAATGCTGTTATTGTGATTTTTGTTTTCCCTCTCCCGATCAGCGATAGAACACTCAGATTGGACTGAATACCATTATTAAAACATTAAAAGACAAGTCGCAGGATTTTCCAAAAAGAAGTAACAGAATTGTTTTCCCAAATTAAAAAGTGTAGTTTTAGCATGACGAAAGTCGATCAAGACATTTTATTTAGCTGTAAGCGCTGATTTTGAAGGTGTTTTTTTTTTAGATAACTGCGCGCGAGCGGAATAAGGGCGAGTTAGAGCGAAAATAGGCGAGGAAAATGCTTCATGCAGACGGGGCACTACGGACAAATTTTCCATAAATCGGGGTAAAAAAAAATTATTGCACCATTATGACCAACAGTGTAGTTGGATTTGCTAGAAATTCGGCTACAAACTGATTAACATAAGCGCCTGTATAATTCATTTTCAGGAAACTTATCTGAGAAAAACTGCCTTCCGAGCGGAAAGCGGACAGGGTACGGTACGGATTCTAAGCAGATTCTAAGCAGAACAGGTTGTGTGTATGTCGTTATAATATTCTTATTAAATAGATGATTTGTAAGGCCTACAAAAAAAAAGTTGTATCGCTCTTTAGGTGCCAAAACACGGATCAGTTGGTTGGAAATATTTTTTTTTACTCCTTCTTTGTGCTGATATTTCTCAGTTTTTAGTGCTTTAATACATTTTTTTTTTTAACGCAAAAAAGACTAAACATGAATTTAAACAGCCAACCGTTGATTTCAAGATTTGTGGGTTGGTCGCAAGGGGGCAATAAAACATCTTTTTTGTTAGGCCTAACACAAGATCGAAAAATAGCATCTAAAACAAGCATATGAACTCATCGGAGTAAATGGCGCTTTGTTCCGCTATTCTTGATTTACTCTGATGAGTGCAAGACGAAAACCTTAAGTATGTCTCATATCGTTGCCATTCGTCGCTGTTCGTATTGTAATTCCCTATATCTTTCTTCTTGAAGAGTAGGTTATATCACATACTGACTTGCACTGAAGTTATAGAATACCGTCGAACTTTCCTGATAATATTAACAGACCAATTCAGTTTTCTTTACGGTATGATTTATGATTAAAAAACTCACCAAGTATTGTCTAAAAGTGTTCAAATTCTTTGTTGTATCTTCCAGCTCGTAGGTAATGGCTCCAGCATATATTATAACAGCGCCAATATGGTAATGACTATTTCCCAACCCTCAGCAAAATGTATAGCTGAATTCGCTAAAAGAGCCAGCCAATAGAAATCATCGCAAGATCGTGCTTGGAATCAGGTTAATAAGGAGGCACATTACTGCTGACGTCAGGCACTGGCTCCATTTAATAAGTAGATGAGATAGGTAAATATTTGTTATGATGTTTATCGTATTCCGCCGAATTTTAATGACATTTCATGTTCAGCAATATCTTCATTCGAAGGTTGATAACGCTTTGGATGGATGGCATAATTAAGTTAATTTAAAAAGAAAGAAGACGAAATGAAAAAAGTTTGAATATGCTGTAAAAATATGATGAATTTTCGTATATTGTCTCATTTAGAGTAAAATGAAAACCAACAAAGTTGAACTTATATCCATAATAAAAATTGCCATCCAGTCAACAAAATATCTTGAAACTATTCCTATTTGATTACTTTGAAAGGAACGCAATCTCTCCAGATTTTGCCGCTTTCTTGCTAGCCATTCTTCTATGAGAGTTGCATTGTGATCACAATCAATACCGAGTAAACCTCGAATTTTATTAAATTGCTTCCTATTATTTTATAATTAATATTATTACTAATTAAATTATCTATTGATTGCAGTTATTTTGGAACCCTGAGGAAGATCAGATTTACTTTGTCGGTTGATATTAAATGGGTGATCCCTCGATCTTCATTTCAAGTTTAATATTTCATTCTCGAATAGTCCATGAAAAGTATTTTAGTGTCTTTTATTTAATGGGTTATTATGTTTGTATTTCATATTTCATGATTGCAAATAAAACCAACCAACCAACCAACTTTTAAATATGAGTGCTAAGATTGATATATTGTTAAATATATTTATTTTTAAAAAAATGCAATAGCTATATGAACTTTCATTATTACCGTACGTGACAAGATAAATCTTGATATGTTATATTTGTTTAAGCAAGTATTCCCAAATATAAATATTTCATGATCGTAAATAAAACCAACCAACCAACTTATAAATATGACTGCTAATATTTGTTTATGGTTAAGTATATGATAATAAATGGAAATTTAAATGAAATGTCATTAACGCTGTACGTAAAAGGATAATTGTTGAGATTTTGCAAATGTTTAAACTCATATAAAAGAGTGCTAATCATTAAAATGTACGCACTCTGTTTCACTGTTTTTGTTTATAATATTATCATTACTAATTAAATTATCAATTAATCGAAGTTTTTTTGGGACCCCGAGGAAGAATAGATCAGCTTTGGGGGATGATCTGAAACGGGTGATCCCTCTATCTTCATTGTAATGTTAATATGTTATTATAGAATAGTCCAATTTGTAAAATATTAATATTGTCTTGTTTCTTTACGTGTCATTATGACTGCTAAGAGATCTAATAATTACTCAAAGTCTTAAAGATCTTTCATTATTACAGTACGTGACAAGATAAGTTTTAAAAATTGTCATATGTTTAACACAGACTGATATATAGAAATGAATTTGTCATGATCGTAAATAAAACCAACAAACCTACACACAAATATGACTACTAAGGGTTATAAATGGTTAAATACATACTTATAAATTAAAATCTAAATGAAATTTAATTATTGCTGTACGTGACAAGATATATTTCAACAATGTGCGTGACAACATTAAAGATAACAGTTAGTGATATTTCAAGTCATATCATCATATGGAACTTTATGGGTGACAATATTGTTTACAGTTGCGTGATTGTTAAACATACATAACTGCAAAAGGGTTCCAATAAATTAATTCAGTTTTTTGGGTCAATCTGTAAAATCAAAGAAAATAAATCAATAATCTGACATTTTCATTGAAGATGGTAAAGGTGTAGCAGTAGATAACGGGTATTCCTAAGAGTCTCCGCACGCCAACAACGTCATAAAAGTAGTAAACATAATATAAAGATCTATACAAAAATCTTATGATAATATAAATAATCATTTTGTTTACCGAAGGAGGCCTCCACAGCATCATTGTTGATCTTCCTAGGGCCCTGTAATTAGTATCGCCCTAGCAATTGCCAGGTGGGGGTGACAATTATTGATTTATGTCTTGCCAAAATATATTGCAAAGGACAAGGATTCGAACCGTCAACCCTTAAATTGAGAGCGGAGTGAATGAACCACTCTCCAATCTACACTCTTGAATATGAGATTCAAAGTATATAGGTGTGTGCTGATGTGTTTTATGTCTAGCTTGATACATTTCATTTGTTACTTCAATAGGGATTAATTAACATTCATCTTCCTCCCTTTTTGTTCCTTCGTTTTATCGGATTACTCAATCAAAATAATTGTTCAGTTATTAAGACTTCTCATATTATATACTGTCCTGTCATTATCTTTACTATTAATTGTCTTTTTGTAACTCCCCGGTCTCCTCTTCTTTTACTCCCACTACTACTACTACTACTCATACTACTACTGCTTTTTCTACAACTACTACAACGATGATGGCGACGAGGATTAATACTACTGCTACTACTAATACTAAAACTACTACGACAACGACGATGACCACGAATACTACTAATAATAGTACTACTGATACTACTACTGTGACGAGGAAGAATACGACGACTAATACTACTTATACCACTCCAATTACTACGACTTTTTCTTTTACTACTACGACTACCCATCCTACTAAAACTACAACTACCACTCCACCTTATACTACTACTATTTCCCCTACTATTAGTACTACTACTACTACTACTCCTCCTCCTACTACTTCTACCACGGCGACGACGACTACTACTACTACTTCTACTTCTACTTCTTCTACTACCACTTGTAGTACTAATGTTAGTACTTCGCTCATACTACTACTCCTACTGCTACTACTTCGACTGCTAATAATAATAATGATATTGGATATTTATATAGCGCACATTTCCACCATGCAAGGTGCTCCAAGCGCTCCAATATTACCCAGGCTCTGCTAGGCTACCGATTTCGGTGCTCACATCGTTCAAGGAATTCCTTCCTACCGGTCCCCATTTATTTCACCTGGGTGGAGAGTGGCAAATGTAGATCAATGTCTTGCCAAAGGACATTAGTGCCGCGGTGGGATTCGAACCGCAGACCTTGTGATCGACAGTCCGGCGACGTATCCACTCGTCCACGTCACCTCTACACTCGTATTACTTCTACCACTACCACTACCCATCCTACTAAAAATACAACTACCACTCCAACTTTGTTTCCACCAAAGTTCAAACAAAATAACTAAATATTATGAATTGAATACAAGAACCCTCCCCCTCCTATCCCAGATTACGTGCATACTTGTCCTTTATTTGATTAACATGAAAAATTATTATATAAAATGCTCGCAAAAGGAATCTAGTATGTCTCGTGCAAATGTCATAAACTTTATGATTGAGGAATGTATGTTGTAAAAAGTATTTTTTATGAAGGCCATTGGACTTTGTTGCTCTCAGTAATGAGTGATGAATCACGATCGAGTTTAACCTGTTGACTCCTAAATTCTCTCATTCCCATAGACTTAATACACGAGTCACCCGGTTCCCGTTAGCAATGGGTTAAGGCTATGGATTGGGCGTCGACCAAGTTAACCTAGATGACTGTCAATCGGTCATGGTAATATATTACCCATAGGCCCGAATTCACAAAGCAAGGTTTGAGCTCAGACCAAGGTCTGACCTCAAACCTCCTTTTGTTTCGCCAAACCTCCTTTTGTTATTTTCAAACCTGGTTTGTAAATAACAAAAGGAGGTTTGGCGAAACAAAAGGAGGTTTGATCTCAAACCTTGGTCTGAGCTCAAACCTTGCTTTGTGAATTTGGGCCATAGTGTCTGCAAAGCAGTTAAGATGGCAACAATTACGTGGATTTAGTTTGGGATAGTTTTTTGGTGTGCTGGAGTCTTCATGAAGCAAACTACTAGAATGTGGTTCCTCTCGATTAGGGTAGATTCGGGATTAAACATGTGTATTTGATTATATACAGTTATATGCATAATGATCATGAAATGGGGCTTCCATTACTATTGGTATTCATTGATAACATAGGTCATCTTGCAAGTTGTTTTCTCTCATGTTTCAATAACGTGTGTGCATTATTTTTTATCATGAAATGAGTCGTTACCCTATTTAAAGCGCATATACAGTGTGAGTCTAAAAAAAGTTTACACCTAGAAAATTGCTAATTATTTTTTAACTCATCTATGAACAGTAAATGAGTATACATCTTATGAAAGATTGTTTTATCCCAAACCATTTGGTATCATATTTGTGTGGTATGTGTTCACGCTTGGATGAACAGGAGGCGTTGTTTGCGAGAGTGCAAAAATCGATTTGCGCCAAAGTTGCTTGTCTGATGTTTGATTTGGGACAATTGGGATTTGGGTATTAAATCGGTCTTTGCAGATCTAAATAACATCCCTGACGAAATGAATCATGCCACACATATCAAACATCGAATATCAAATATCAACGAACATTTGTGTGTGTGTGTGTATGTGTGTGTGATTTTGCTTCTGCAAAAGGCATATGCAATTCATTTCATTTGATACATTCAATTCATTCTCTCACTCCGCTAATCCCAACATAATACATGCTGCAGGCATCACTTTGACGCGAGCCGATTTGTGCACTCTCGCAAACAATGCCTCCTGATTATCCAAGCGTGAACACATACCACACAAAAATTATACCGAATGATTTGGGATAAAACACTCTTTCATAAGATGTATAATAATTTACTGTTTTTCATGGATGATTTTTTTTTAAATTACTCATAAATTGGTAATTTTCTAGGTGTAAACTTTTCCTTCACTCAAACGGTATATAGGGACATGCTATCCTGTAATGTGTTAAGCGCTATAAAAGAACTGAGTATTATTATTATTATTATTATTAACATATATGCATTGTAAATCAAAACATATAGGGCATTTCTGCCCGGGATAACATTACAAAACGTTTTATAACAAAGTGGATAACAGAAGTGAATTGTTATTCTAATTGTGTATGTGTTTAAAAGTTGATGTTGTGGTAAAGATGTTTTGATATGGGTAATGTTATTGAGGATGATGTGAATATGCGACGATGGTGATGATGACGATCTGATGGTCATGATGGTGATGATGGTGATAATGGTGATGATGGTGATGATGACGCTGCTGTTGCTACCGATGATGTGTGATGGTGATGATGACGGCGGTGCTGGTGATGATGATGATGGTGTGGTTGGGATGGCGGTGACGATGGTGATAATGGCGATGATGATGTAGGTGGTGGTGGTGATGGTGGTGATGATGGTGATGTAGGTGATAATTGCGATGATGATAATGGTGATGACAGTTATTTTGATGGTGATGCTAAGGATGGTAGTGATGATTTTTTAGATGACTATATCTGTATTAGTTAGATAATTTATGCACTTCGAGGATTATCAGATATCAAGAAAGATCTTTCATACTTCCTGTCTTCTTTTTACCTGCTACTTACGTTTCTTAAAAGGTTTCTTATAAAATATAATCTAAAATGATTGCGAAAACGTCTAAATTAAAAATAATAACAACATTACATAGGAGTCACCACAAATGTTTTTTTCTGAATATACATGTAATTCATTATCTTTTGCAATCTGAGTATAAAATCTGAAGTCAACAAATATTTTAATATAATGCAATTATATATGTCTTTGAAATTTTAAATCAACTAAATGTACAACTATATTGATTTACAACCAGGTAGTACTGATATTTAAAAAGATAATGTAATATTGTCATTATTTTTAATTTTAGTGAAATTAGAAATGCTTGAAGTAAAAAGAAACTAAGAAAAAGACGTTCCTGAAGTTGAATTTACTTCCAATTACACAACGTGTTTTCCCAACAAATAATTTCAAATAAAACGAACGACACTTACATTCATAATGAGATAATATACTTCCTGATATTTTAAGTACCGTTGTCATACTAAAGAACGCAAAAAATGCCGATTCTTTTATTTTATTTTCATGACATCTTCGTGAAAATTGCATCTGTACATTGCGTGCTCGAAGTGTCAGAATATATCTTTTCCAGCAGTTACAGGGGGATGCATATATTCAAAATTCGGCAACTTCAGTTCTGCAAAAAAAAGGTTTCAACAAGGGCGTCTTGTATTCTCTTGATTACATATTCAACTATATTTCAAACTACCCTTTAGCGATGCCCTTGCATGTTTTAATGTACTTAGTATTACTAAGTACATTAAAACATGCAAGGGCATCGCTAAAGGGTTTTGAACGGAACGGGATTAAACTAATTGACATTAAGTTTACCTGCATAAAATGTGATCTAGAGAGGGGGCGAAGCAACCCCACCCCCCCCCCCCCTCCCGAACCCTAGAACAAGATTTCAAAGAATTCGACGAAAGGTCAGAAAATGTATCCCCTACCTAAGGACAATTTTGCATCCGCCCCTATTTTAATATTAGCCTCCAACTAACCCAAAATGTACGAAAGGGTTTTCTGACAGAACATAGACCCTCCCACACACACACACACACACGCGCGCGCGCGCGCTGGGCACACACACACACACACACGAATGCACACAACAACGCACGCACACAAGCACATGCGCACACACGTACTAATTTCAACACCTTAGCAACACTCCAGCGCTCTGTATACAAATTTCTCCCATATATATATTTGTAAAGCGCTTAGAGACATTTGTATTAAGCGCTATATAAAAATTAAATATTATTATTATTATAACCAATTATCCCACCACCGTAAAGACTATTTCAGATATGTCGCGGTAAACCACCGCCAAAAAAGGGCGCCGCTGTTTTCGTTACATGTAAATAAATGAATGCAGCAAAGGACTTGGGATTATTCAATGAACTCTGCCCCATGTCATCGAAAAAACTAAATCATATCTGAACGAGCCGTAACAATGTTCAGGCATTTGTAATCGTAAGTATGTGAATGTATTCCACATAAAATTATGTATAAACATATATTAGATAGCTTAGACAGATACCGAGATGTGATTGGTCCAGAGCTCGTCGGGTGATATCAATTGCGAGGATCCGAATTGTTATATTTTCCTGGCCGGTTATATTTTACTAGCTGGTGAAATGAATATATATTTTAATCAATGCATGTCGCCCTCTTGAGGACTGTAAGTCACCAATGACACTCATTACACCATTATCGACGGTAATTTTCTTTTCTTCAATATTTTTTTTCATGAATTTTGTTTTCCCCTTGAATTTATTTTTCCCAAATTTTTTTTTCCCAAAAAAATGCTTTTTGGGGAAAGAATTTTTTTTTCTTCCAATTTTGTTTTTTTCCAAAAAAATGCTTTATTAGGCAAGAATTTTTTGTTATAATTTATTTTTTCTTGAAATATCTTAAAATACTAATTTTCAGTCAATTTTTTTTTGCACTTTTTCTAATATGTTGATTGTCGCCGAAAAAAAAATGAAAACAATTTCGGGAAAAAAAAAATCAAACCAAGGTTATCTAATATAACAGATATTGACTGGCAGGGGGTATATAACATTCTTTGGACCTGAAGGGAGTTATATTTTCCCTCTTGACCATATTTTCCCTCAGCGCTGTGCGCTTTAGGAAAATATAACCACTTGGGAAATATAACTCCCTTCAGCAGTCCAAATAATGTTATATTACACCCCCCCCCCCCCCTCTGCCAATCAATAACTGTACTATATGTCAATGAAAGAAATACCGAAATTGTCCTTGGCAAAATATGATCACACATCTGAAAACCCTTTCAACCTGATTGGAAAATGTTCTACTAATTTGTTATCAAATTGATCAGCCCTCGTTTGATTGGTTTTGGGATATCCATAGTTATTTAGACAAATTGTTGACGTCTCTTCGCTTCGGTGATCTCGAGGCAGTAGACAGCAATAAACCCTGTGAAAAATCACTTGACTTGAGTTGAATCCGCAGGAGTAAAACAAAGCTTCCCTACTAAACTTTAACGTTGGTTAAGCCTTAAAATACATGTGATATTCACCGGAGTGTCAAATAAGTGAAATTTAAAAACAAATAGAGCATTTAAGAGAGAACATGGTGTGTGTTGATGATTGGCTAGTTTGCAGAAGTCACGTGAGAAGCTTTAGTTGTATATGTAGTGCATCGGATTCCGTTCAACAGCGCTCTGTAAACAAATAATGTTAAAATAAAATTTTAAAAAATAATAAGGAAACAGATTAAGATATCGCATTTATTTACTACTATAATTGTCTCATTAAACAGGAGGGTTAACTGATTTTTTAAAAATATATTCATAGGACGAAATAATGAATTAAAACCTTTAATAACTATCTTGGAAAGTTAGTTTTGATCATATATCCAGTGGTATAATACAGAAGAGGTATAGGGAATCAAAGACTTACATCAGTACTGCTCTGTCCATCGGTCACATAAGGAACTGTAAAGTTATCAAAGCCATCAGATCTCTGTATGTTGGAAGAATACAAAATAATACAAAATAAAAAAATAAATATATGTATAATACATTTTATTGATGAGAGTAACCTGTTATAGGAGTAATGTTATCTAAACTCCTTGCCTCGTAACACAAAGCTTATCAAATAATCGTACTATTGATTTTTGCAATTGATAGCATTGATCACTATGTGCAATCAATCGCAAAAATCAATTGTACGATAAATTGCTGAGCCTTGTGTAACAGGCCCCCGGTGAGGACAGAAAATATTGTATATATTCTGACAAAACTTACCAGAACGTTGAACAATATTTCAGGGGCAGTATTTTAAACGAAGATGCGATATTTTATGTTAGTAAAACCATATCAATTGTCATTAAAAATAACAAATCGGACAAGTCATTGGTTCAAATTTGTGCAAAGCTGGCTACTGCGCAACCAACGGTGATAATAATAATAATACAAGTTTTGCTTATAAAATGCTTAATACATCGGCAATTTCCGAGTTTCTAAGCGCTTTACATTATTACCCAGGTCATCGGATTCTGGCTTGCCCGCACACAATGTATGCACGTTCTCCACTCCCTAGGGAGCATTCCAGCAAGCTCAGTACATTGGCTTTCGTATCATACCGGGTACCCTGTTAACAACTGGGTGGAGAGTGGCAAATGTAGATCGATATCTTGTCAAAGGTCATTAGTGCCGCGGCGGGACTCGAACCGCGGACCTTGTTATCGACAGTTCGGTGACGTATCCACTCGACCACAAAACCTCTACATCAGCCCTAAATGTGCACAATTTCAGTTTCGTTTTAGTTGTGACTATTTGTATTTCCTTTTTTCATTCATGTTGGAATTAATTTGAATAAACTGATTAACAAATGATAGTTATGAATGTATGAAACAATAAAAGAAAGAATGACAGGCAAAATGAAACAAATAATTAGCTATCTTACTTGATAATAATTTGTCTCTACCATGGGTCTGTCAATGCCTTGGTAACGTCTAATGCGATCCACGGCCTGACTGATTTCAAATTGCCGTCGACCAATAGAAAAGTCTAACGACCGATCGTCCGACGAAGGTTCTGACCACATCTCATCAAAGATACCCCTGTGCTCCGAGCGGTAGTCATTAGGTCTCCTTTCTCTGCCAGGGTACATGTAAGAGGGGTATTAACTTTCCTCCTACTTCCTTTTTACAATAATATTTTTGTCATTCTTATATATACATTATGTAGATTGTTAACATTATAGTGAGAAACATAATGTAGAATTTAGTCAGCTGTTGTTTAATCCATTTTCTGATCTCCTATTGAATGTCAATGTCTCTTAATTCTACATACTCTCTATTTGAAGGGCTTTTGCTAAATATATCAAGAAAATATTTTGAATTTCGCTGCCATTGTCATGTTATTATCATTAAAATTCGCATTCTCATTATCATGATCAATATCGCTATTAATTGTAATAATTGCCATAGTCACTGGCATAGGCAGTCATTATGTCAATATACTGCCATTATCATTATCACTGTTACTGCATTGTCGATGTCATTGTCATTATCACTATCACTATTCAATTCAATTCAATGACATTTATTTATTTCGCATCATAAACAAAATCAAGTATGAAATCATACATGAATAATACATCGTAGGCCAGGACCCCTAAAAAGCAACTTGTGCTTGTATTGGAACTCGTCACAAGTTAAACACAATATTGAATCAGACTGCAAGAAATAAAGAATAACAAGGTATATATTAAAAACGAAAAATGACCTCTAACTATATAATAGGTATCTACCTGATTTATGGGTTATATGAGGTAGATACATCATAAAACAAACACATATACAAAGAAAGGAAAGAGGTGAAAAGAGAAAAAGGAGAAGGAAAAGAGGATAGAATAAGAAAAAGGAAAAAGGGAAGAAGTGAGAATAAGAAAGAGAAGAAAGGGTCTACTTATTATTATCAATGTCAGAGGAAAATAGCTTACCCCATCATAATTTTATTTGCTTGTTTCCTACGCACTGTCTGAAGCATGATAAAGCATGTACATACGACGAAACAAAGAGCTCCTGACATAGCACCAATTATGATGCCTATTATAGCACCAAGTGATAACCCACGTCTACCAGAGTCTGTGTGATATAAGAATAATATAGAGTTTAAAGAGTTTGATACATAATTATGAAAGAGTAAAATGGGTATTGAAGAAAATTAGATAAACGTAGAAATGAGGAAGGTAATTTTAAAGAGTTGAAATAAGCATAGATGAAGAGCAGATATATATCATTACAAATAAGAATGACTATCGAAAAGTAGAACAAGTAATATAAGATTGTAAAATCAGGACAAAACGTTTAATACAACATTGTTGTTTTTTAAAGACAAAGCTAAAATCATGGAGACATATTGAATAATAGTAAATAAAATTGATAAAGGTAAAACGAATGAATAAGGATCTTGTTTTGGTCTTATCAAAATCATCTAGGAAAGTTAAAAAGAATGAGATCTATTTTATTTAAATCAGACGTTTTGCTGCTCTTTCCTTACACTTTCTCGATGTGTGTTGAAAATTACGGTACACATCAAAATTACATTAATTATATTTATTCAGTCTTAGTAACACAATGGTCTTCTAGGCTTACCTCTCGAACAGTCCTCTTCTGTGTAATCCGTTGGACATGCGCATGTAAATGTCTTGAATCCATCTGCGCAAGTTCCTCCATTTTGGCACGGATTGCTTTCACAGCTATCAGTACCTAATAACACATAGCCAAGAGAAATGTGCGATTATTAAAGTAATAAACATCCTAGCGATTCTGGGCAATATGTCTCTTACGATATTATGACTTTTATCCAGTTATTTAATTAAAACATGAATGTATCTTAATATGACCAATGATATGATTGCAGGGCTCTCAGAGAGAACAATATGAATACTTATGAGGCTACCCTGGGTAAACAAGACATATTATTATCATTATTATTATTATTATTATTATTATTATTATTAGTCATTTGTTAAACTCGATTTTGGACAGAAGCTTACACCCAGCAAAAGGTTTCGATGTTAGTAGTATACAAACCATTGGGTTGCGATTTGTTTTTATGTTTAATGAAGGCTAGATTTAGGGTAGGGTAGAGAAATGGTCCATGGTTAGACCTTCGCTTTGTGTAAGAACCTTACTGATGAACAAGTGTCGATGGAGTATGTGTCCTTAGGAGCTTGCTAAGACAAGAGAGGAAGTAATGGCGTACATGGGAAACGGCATAAGAAAAAACTTTCACAGTTTAGACCAATCGTATTCCCCCCCACAATTCAACAAAGGAAAATGGGGTGACTGCCTGCTACCTTCTACGTTTAAAGGGTTATTTGTTAAAAGCCTGCATCCTGTAAATAAGGCGGTTACAGGTATTATTTTTTAATTGATTGAAATCTTGATATTTTTAATATGTTCTGGTTATCATTGTGGCACTTTTTCGGGTGCATAAGATTTTTTTTTAATTTGATACTTTATAGTGATATCCTGTTTTTCAAGTCTTTGTTGTATTACCAATGAATTGGTTGACAAACAATCAAGTAACACCGAAATGAAGACGAATGAAGCACTACATGAGTGTACTCACTATCTGAGGCGAATTCTGCAACATAGAGATACTCATTGAGATATGGATAAGTCCCGTTAACAGGACTCAGCTCAGCGGCTTCTCCACCAATACTATCTGCCGATGCCTGCGATGTGGCCTCGATAGTAATCAGAAGGTCACCGATCACGCTTCCGTTTCGGAATGAGAGTACGTCACATGTAATGTTGGTTAGTTGAGGCGAATGTAGGTTCATCCTCAAATAGGTTGTAGTCTGTGAAATAAATAAATTCAAGGTGTCTTTTGTATTAAATTTCATTCTGAGTGAAATTATTTGGGGAAAAAACATGAGATGTTGATTTTTCACTGAATGAGGATACTCGCAAATAAACATCTGTTTGCATGTCATGTGGCACTAACCATACTGATATCGGTCTGAGACTTTTAGTTTTATTATGTTTTATTTCTTAAAAGTTCTAAGGACAAATATAATTACACTACCCCCCCCCCCCACCCATACCCACACACACACGCACAAACACACACACACACACACATTGACAACCATAGGCATAATAGGGGCATTCTGAAAATATCTGACACTAAACGAATATCATATTACTTAACAGGAGACATAATGCCCCAGTTCCATTTAGAGATTCACCATTCACGTATGTAAGCCTTTTTTATAGATAGGCTACCTACGTGTTGTTGAATTATCATCATTGATTTTCCTCGTGTTATAGTGTAACTAAATTGTGCTTACCACACCACAATAGATAGTTTCCAGTTCCATAAAGGCATCTGAGTTTTGGTCTTCAAGTTCTTCTGAGAATTCAAGACGACTGTCGTTTCGTCTGTTGGCTGTGATCTCAATCCTTATGTAGCTCGTGAATGGTTCGACTTCTGCGTGCAACAAGGACATTATGAGGGTAGAGGTGAGACCTTTATCATAACCACTAGCCCTTCTTAAAGCGTTGAGAGCCCTGACTTAGCCCCCCAAAATGATGACACAATTTAACTTGAATTACATGATAATGTGTAAGAGGATGTCATTTTGGTTTATTATTCCTCTTGTAAATGTGTCATGCGTAATTTGTACTTGTAATGGTTTCTTAAAATCAAAATTTCTACATTAAGCAAAGAAGTAGCGAACTTCAAAACAAAACAACAGCGACAAATGAAACTGAAGATTAGTCAGGTATTAAGGTAAGAAGAATAACGTTAGTTGCAAATTGAAATCTTTTCATTTCAGTAATTTCAAATCATTTAAAGGTTGAACATACCAGAAGAAGAGGAGGTCGTCTTATATGTGGTTGATTCATCTCCTGTTCCTTCAGTCGTTGGTCCTCTCGTAGCCATGGTTTTGCCATCTTCTTTTGTTGTGGTTAGACCAGTTGTTGCAGTTCTAGCTGAATCCATAGTTGATGTAGAAGTTGTACTGGAAAAATCGGTTTGGCCTTGCGGCGTTGGAGTAGTGGGTTGCGTGGTTTCGGTAGCTGCCGTTGATTCTATTACTGTTGACAGAGGCGTTCCTTGGGTCGTGGGAATTTCTAGAATAATAAGATTTTTGTAAGTTGTATCAGTAAAATGAGTAAGTTACATGAGAAGGAAAAAAAGATGCTATGTGACATAATCTCCGAAAGACACAGTACTTGCAGATAATGTCGGTGTTTCTAAAATTCAGCAAAGGTCGGTTGGTATTTGCACTTTTACCACGAACACTTCTAATCTGTAGTGATACGAAATAGTTTGGCATAATGTTTAGATTCCACGAAAGGTTCTTCAGACGCTGATGTTATTTCAGGTTCTTCAGTCACTTCCATATTGTTCCATTCCATCCGTTGTCAACATTTAGAATGTGAAGAGCTTTTTTTTCCCTTCTCCTTTCGCACCCGCTAAATAGAAGATTTTCGGCAGGAATTTTTTTAATACGACCCCCCCCACACACACACACACACACACACACACACACACACACACGCACACGCACACACACACATAAACAACAAAAAAGCACACTATTCAAAATGGTCTCGCAATGCCCATGTTTATGGCCGAACCGATCATCATAGTGTTGAGCAAGAAATCGATTCCCAATGCTAAGTAGAATATTTTGAAAGGCGAATTTTGTAAGGACCACCTCCTTCCCGCTTCATAATGGTCTACTGATGCCCATGCTTATAACTTATCATCTAATAACGTATTGAGAAAAGAATACCCCTTCTTATAAACCGATCATCATAGTGTTGAGCAAGAAATCGATTCCCAATGCTAATTGGAAGATTTTCTGCAGGCGAATGTGGTGACAACCCTCCCCCTCATGCCCCTAACCCCTCCTATTCCCTCAAAATTGTATAGTGGTACTCTTTATCAAGACCTATCATCAAATTACCTGTTGAGCAATTGAATTCAGTATAACCAGGAGCGCAGGTGCAGTTATACATGTTGATTCCATCCATGCAGGTCCCACCATTAGCACATGGATTAGATTCACACTCATCGAGTTCTGCATGCACAAACATGAAACGTGACAAACAAGGAATAAAGAGAATGAAAGAGTGGATAGTCGAGAGGAAGAGAAAGGGATAGGAGAAGGAAGGAAGAATGGAATATCAGAGGGAGGGATGGAAGGGAGAGAGGATGTAAAATAAAGTGACAGAAGTAGAAGATAAAGATAATATAGAGAGGGCTTAGGATGATTTACATGAAGATTTGTTTTTTTACATTTGTATTGTATAAATGTGGGTAGAAATATTCTTGTAGATATACTTCGTCTTGGCAGACATGGTAGAAAGGGTCAACTAGATGCGCAGAATACTAATTTTTACTTCGGGCAAATTACCTTGAAGTCATCCTTCTTTGTCTATACAATACGCAACCTATTTTAGTCGGTACAGACTGAGAGGGCTGTAGAAGCTTCACAGTTTGTGTTCACATTCGATTGCCAGGGGCATGATTAACGATTTTAACGACGAGAATAACTTTAATCATGGTTTGACACAGGAACAATCAACGGATGAAGCAGAATACCAAGCACACTATTGCCTTAAAAAGACGAGCTTGGAAATTATTTTAATTTGATGTTATGTCAGGTTTTAATAGCTCATGTAACATTTTTCAAAACTTTTTTAGTCCTCACTTATATCTTGCTTTCTCAATTGAAAAAAAGTAAAAGAAACTTACCATTGCATGTGAGCCCATCATCATGAAGCTCAAACCCAGGACGACAAGAACACGAGTAGTTTCCTGGTGCGTTGATGCACGTATGATTGCAATTGTGAGCTCCAAGACATTCATTGATATCTGAAAGAAATACAAGAAAAATGGAACAAGACAGTTTCTGAATTATTTAATGTAACTTCCGATAATTATTATTATTACCTTTTGAAGACCTCTCGTGCAGCATATGGGCTACCCAGCTTCCTTCTTTGGAATTGTATATATCTATATTGTACTACTAATTCTACTACTACTACTACTACTGTTGTTGCTACTACTACTACTAATACTACTTCTACTACAACAACTACTGCTACTACTACAACTACTACTACTAATACAACTACTACGACTATTACGGCTTACAACAACAACAACTACCACAACTACTATTTCAACTACTACTACAACTACTACTAATACTACTACAACTATTACTAATGATAGTAATAATTGAATTGAATTGAATTGAATTGAATTTATTTATTCACCACCATTGAAAACATTGAAACAAAAGATAAATGTACAATGACAATGTCAATATAACATAAATGCATGACATGAATTATAAAAAATACATGTTATACAGCGATATACATGTACATTATGACAAATATAAAGTAAACTTTGCTTCAAGAGTAAAACAATAAATGACTATTTACAATGAGTTTGTGATCGGTGGTAAAATAGAGTCAAAAATAGCACATGTGCTAGTCGAGTCTGACTCTCGTTATCTAAAGCCTAAAATAAAGTTAATTTAAAAATACATGATGGGTTTCCAAATCTTATAAATAAGATTTGTGTATAATATTAAAATGAGACTGGTAACTATATACAACTATATAGTTACGAGGTTATGATTCGTGGTTTTCACTTAAGAGTAATTTTGTAAGTTTTTTACGAAAAGAGGTTCTTGATCTCTCAATTCTTAGATCAGTAGGAAGCATATTCCAAAAATTACTTCCAACAAACGATACAGAAAACTTTCCTTGGTCCGTTTTGAATAAAGGAAGACGTAATTGTCGACCCGTTTTTTGTCTTGTGGAATATCCATGTTGTATCATACTGCAATAATGTTTTAAGGAATGAGGTAATCGTTCATTTATTTAATAATAATAATAATAATAATAATAATAATAATACAACTAATGGTATAATAGTAATTACCTGAGCAAGAATCGTTTCCTGTTCCTTCGAAACCCTCATTACAAGTGCAGTAGTAGCTTCCATCAGTGTTTGTACAGTTTCCGTTACGGCAAACATCTGAAGATAGGTCACATTCGTCGATATCTATAAAAAAAAAAAAAAAGGGAAAAGGGGAACATAATATACAATAATTCATGTGCATTAATAATAAGTGACCAATAAACCTGCGTTTCAGAGCATGGTGTCCCACCAATGAGGTATATGATTAACCTTAATCATTGAAACCTTTACATAATATGTGCTTGTTTTCTAAAATAAAGTTTAAATTAGTTTATGAATTAGGTTATTTACAGCAAATGAAGGGAAACCTTTTGGGTTCTTTAGTGAAAGGGAGACGTTTTTTGTTATCCCCGTTTGCAGCTCTTTACCTAGGTTTTGTAACTGAATGTATTATTTCTAACATGCTTTCAGCGCCTTATCAAAGAGAAGTGGTTTCCTCTTACCTTCCTGCATGACTTGATGATCTGGGGCAATAAGTCGTGATCTCGGAAGCAATTCCATGAAAATCTGCTCTAGGCTGGAATCATCCAAGGATGCACCAGGTTCTACGTCGACCCGGAAGGACATCAGAGCATAATTTCCGGTCAAGGTATAGTTATGTACAGAAACAGCCTGCAGTGTGTCGTCACCCAATACTGATGATGTGTTGAGGTAACGCAAGACCTGAAAAAACGATTTATAAATAACAATTCCATGAATTCATTATTTAAGCTTTAATGGGAACCTTGCTCTGACTAGACTAATGTTTCGGATGAGTTTGACATGACATGAACCCAAGAAAGGCTTTAACAATTTGTACAATAATTTTTTATTTTTTTCTTCAAAAAATGAAAGTCTTCAAAATGTCTCTGTTAATATTTTATATACACGTAAGTTGAATTTGTTTTTGAAATGAGAAACTGTATATGCACAGGGTATCCTGTTATCTTATCAATGGCTTATTAAGTTAAGTGTACGCAGTTAGGGGAAAAGAAATAATTAATATCTTGTTTGACTATAAATGATTGTAATTTGTCAGATTTTAAAAAGTTGAGTGGACCACTAGCTTTCACATTTAAGAAAGGAATACTCCGAATCATAAGTGAAGCTTTATTTACGTATTCAATTGTATTTCTCCGGATTAACTTACATCTTGGGCTAACTGACGCTGGTTATCTTGCGATTCGACCGCAGAAGGATATGATTCAACGCTTAATCCACTGATGAATGTAAGACGAACGTTGAGTGATAACGTCAGTGCGTCTATTCAATTACAGAATTACAAACACAAGAAATAAACTGTTAACAGACTCTTATGCTAAATTAGTGGGATAATGATCTAATCTTTAAACCACAATGTTAAAAAAATAACATATGTATATTTTTGTCTAGGGGCGGGGACACACCTCTGCCCTGAAAGTCATCATGCAAGTTTTTAGTTCTTGCAAGCCAGCGAAAAAGTGAACAACTATGGTGGCACTTTAATACGGTTTAGGGTTATTTCGTCATCAACATACACGGATATGAAAAGCAATGTACTTGATTGTGAATAGACTGTAGTCATTTTGTGAATGTTGGTATTTTACGTTTCGACCTCCCCCCCCCCCCCCCCCCCCCCTCCCTGCGTATGCGGATCCGCCCCGTAGTTTAATTTCTCTTAGAGTCCTCATTAGGAATACACGGAATAGATATGTTGCTAAATTAACAACTGATTGAAAGGTTTATTTGATTTGTATTACAAAACATACAAGAGAGATTCATTCTTTGACAATTTGCATCGAATTTCGTTGCCTATTAGGGGTGTCTTCATTTTTTTTAGATTTGTTCCCATAATGTTGATCCGCCCTGTAAATTGTGGATACAAGTTTTTCTTCCGATTACATGGCATAGAGATCTTGCCAAATACGAAACAGATTTCAAGGTAATGTCGAATTATCCGGTTAGAAGAAGAAAAAAAATTCATACTTTGGCAGGTTCCATTGATTTCTGTTGTGTCCTCCCTACACACGCATGAGAAGTTACCCAGTGTGTTCATGCAAACACGATCTAGTCTGGACTCGCAGACAACCGTGCCCGATTCACATTCGTCGATATCTGTTTAAAAGGGCACAATGGGAGAACAAGGTTGTATATTGAACAAGAGACATGCCATAACGTTAGTTTACAGGAAGCATTAAAATGAATGGCAAAACGTTTAATTAAGTGATTAAGGTAGCTATTACTTATTCTTGAATGAAGCCGTTACCCGTATCAAAATTACATGACCATTCCCTTTCTTATCTTTTCCTTTTCTCTTTTTTGTTGTTTGTTTGTTGCAGATTTGTTTTTCATGCTCTGACATGTTCCACCATGCTTACACATTTCTGGCAATGTTGCAATCTGTAGATTTAAAATATATTTATTCTTGTAAAACTTCAATATTGTTTTAAAAATTTGTTTCATTTATCTGTAATATTATATGCAAGGCACTGTGTTGTATATTTGTTGTCCTGTATTGTTGTATTTTTTCATGTCCATGTAATCTGGTACTTATATTTATCTTTTAATCATATGTCTTAGGTCGGCCACTTATAAGGGTCACTTCCTTTCTGGCCGCTACCTACCAAGCAGCATCTATATTGTTGTATTCTAATTGTTAAACGAACTATTGTTTTACGATGTATGTTATATTTCTTAATTGCTTTGGAGAAATCAAATTGAATATGTATATACTGTATATACATATTAGTAGAAAGGGGGATTGGAGGCTCGGGGGCTAGGGGGCTTGGGGATTTTGCTTTGATTTCATCGCTTAGATTCAATTTTAATCAGGAATAGGGGCCTTGAAGCGTTTTTGTAGTGGAGATTGCCCCCCCCCCCCCCTACTGAGCCGCTACTAGTTCATACCTTGACATTCTTTAGGGGATGAATTGTCGTATCCGGAGTGACAGGTGCAGTTGTAGTCTCCAGGCAGGTTGATACAGGTTGAGATGTCAGACGGGCATAGGTCCACATCAGATGCACATTCATCAAAATCTGATGAGTAACCAGAAAACTTTTTCAAATAATGGATTTGAAGCCGGAATTATATATAAAAATGGCAAATCTGATATCAACAAATCATTGTCATGGAACTGGATTCAAAGAGAAATAATTGTACTGAGAGGAGAAAATATTATTACATTTCTTTAAGCTCTATCACATTGTTAAAATTCTCTCCTCTCTCTCTCTCTTATCCTCTCTTTCTCTCTCTCCCTTGTTGCTACCCCTTTCCTTTTCACCGCCTCTCTCACTCGTCTTTGTTTAAACGGTCGTTTATAAGAATTATAACAAGTTAAAATATCCTTTACATTTTTGTTCTCTCCTTACCCGTGTTTAGGACTGCTGGTAAAACATGACGCATATCTGTTATCGATCAGCAAAACGAATATTCCACCTCCACCCCCATTTAAAAAATAATCTTTGACCTAATTTTGTTCCCCTTGAAAACCAGGTACAGCCATCTTAACATACCTGAACACGTTCCGTTTTCGAGTTGAAAACCAGGCTCGCAAGTGCAGTTGGCAGATTCGGTGGAATTCCTCAGAGCTTCATCACAATCGCTTATCTCTGTGACAAGATACAGCAAAAATTTCGAGATTACAATATATAAAATGCCATGAAGAAAAACGTCGGTAAAGCCGTGTTGAAATTAAACAGTCATGTAAGAGCTGAGGACATTTCTCCTAGCATATATAATAATTATGGAATTATGGAAATAAACCAACTATCACCGTTAATGGGTTATCCTGTGAAGATATATTCATTTTTTTCGAATTATTTCATACTTATATTTATACGAATAAAAATGAACCAGTCATTCAACCAGTTATTCAATGGAGAGATATCTTTATGGATTATTTAATAAGTTATCATCCATGATTTTTTCATAAATATTTATTTTCAGGTTGTGGTTTAGAAATCTGTTTTGACTGATAAGTTAGTATAAGGCCTATAGTTAAGGTAGGGGTTACGGTTAGGATACCAGTTAATATTATAATAACTGATAAATTATTTGTTTCTTGGTCATATGCCAACCTCCCTCTGACAAGCTTTACAAAGTTGAGTTGGTTTTTATTAAAATCAGAAAAATGAGAGAAACAAATTATTGAAAGTTTGAGAAATATTCAATAAAAAAAAATGAGAAATGTGTAAGATTGTCATGAGTGAAACACAAATCGGCAACATTGTGACGTATTTTGCGAGCCTCTTTCAAATTTGATCTGTTCAGAAAATTTCATAAGATTTCATTTTCTTAGTTATTGATGACGGGAAAAAAAAATCGTTTCATATTTGGGTTGCATACAAGCATACAAATGTACCTGCAGTGGTTATATTTAGGCTGAATGTATGCTTGAACATTTTCTTGAGGGAAAATAAGTTTTTTAGCAGAGGACAAATGAGTGGGGGCCTCGCAAGATACGTCACAGAGTCACCAATTTGTGGTCGATTGATCACATCTTCAATCCATTTTTTAATTCTTCTATTCGTTTTTTGCTCAAATTTTCACTTCTTTGTATTTTTATTTGTTCGCTTTTATTTAAACCAACTTAATATCAGAGTGGACTTTCCCCTCTAAAAGATCTTATTATTAATCTTTATTCGGAAGGCGAAATTTAAACAAAAAAAAAGAAAGTTGTTTTTATGGAAGCAACTGTTCCAAATATTTCCGGGAGAACCGATGAATATCATACAACACACACACACACACGCACACACAGCCCCCATACCCTTATTTTCAACGATGTTGCTCTTACAAGTATTTACTTTTTCAGAGATTTGTTTTGTTTACTTACTGTCACAGGAACGTTGATCAAGGGCAACAATATAACCCGTGTTACACGAACACGTGTAAGAACCTAGATTGTTTTCACAATTCTGTTCACATTCATTCGTATCGTTGGCAGCACATTCATTGAAATCTAAACAAAGCAAGATAAAAGATGATACGAAAATGGCTTGTAGCCTATTTCAATTATCCTTATCATACAATGTCATGTTCATTTTAGGAGGATAATAATGTGTGTACATAAGCTCATATCCTTTACAGCTCAACAGCTCAATAGTGTCCGACAGTGCACAGTGAAGTCTAGAAAGCAAACGGATTTCCTTGCATAATTTGAATACTAGGACACTGCTAACGTTTAAATTTTACATACATGCGTGACATATTCATAACTCATACAAAGTTCTACATAATTTAATACTGGCTGCAAAAGGGATACACTACCTTTAAATCAAATTTACTTTAACTCACTTACTTACCAGGCGTCTTAATCCAGGTTTTTTTTCTTTCCCAAATGCATTCATCTTAAGTTAAGTGGTTAAAAAAAAACGAATATTTGTATCGAGTATTTTACTCGAAAGGGGGATAAATAGAATATGTATGATTTGCCCCCTTAAATCAAGCTTACCAAAGCAAGTGGTACCATTGCCTGAGAGGTGGGGTGGACAAGGGCCGCATGTGTACTCTTCATCGGAAGACGGGGGCTCGTCGAAGCAGATAACCCCCTCGAAACAGGGCGAACCCTCACATGAATCATAGTCTACGTCACAATGATCACCTGACCAACCACCAGAGCAGTTGCACGTGACTACCTGCAATTCGATTCATTCGATTTGATATGCTTTATTGATAAAAACGTATATTAAATAAGCAGCCAGGCTGAAACAAATTGAATTATAAAAGATTGATACAAAAAAAACATTAAACCTCGATTTGGTAAAATACAATTATGTGTAGATTAGATTACAAAATATGAACGGCAACTCACAATGAATAATCAAGGAGAGAAAAAAAGAAAAGAAAAAGAAACAAGAGAAGAGATTGAAACGGATGACTAGAGTATAATAGAAGGAGAACGAGTAAGGCAATGAGACAAATGTGGTAGAAGATTAGATGAAGGACTGAAAAGACAATAATAGAGAGAGAGAGGAGGGGTGTAAGAGCACTTTTTGGGGTGGGCTGGAAATTTCAAAATTTGGCCGACCGATATTCTTTTTTTTTCTTTTTTTAATAAGAAAAAAGATTGAGGGGGATTATAAAAAATCACACACATAACAAAAATGGAGGGGGGTCAACCCCCCCCCCCCCCCCGGCTGCGTACGCGCCTGGTCCTCACTGCTATGTGTTATTTCATAATACTCACCGCAAATCCGTTTGCATTTAGGTCCTGCCCCTCGGCTTGGTTCTCGAAGTCACACACGCCTTCGTTCTCGCAACGGCAGATCATGACCTTGTATGTCAGCGATGTCTCTGCTCCTCGGTTGTCCATCACAATGATCTCGATGGATGATACATTCAGGTCAGGTGGTGTCCAGGTCAAGATACCATCTTTATGAAACAGAGGGCCAGATATAGAGTGAGAGAGTACGACAGAGAGAGAGGGATAAAGAAAGAGAGAGAGAGGATAAAGAAAGACAGTGGGATGGGATGGGGGAACAGAGAGAAAGATGGAAATAATAAAAGGGAGAGGGGAGAGAGAGAGAGAGAGAGAGAGAGAGGGAGCGCGCGAGAGAGAGAGGGATAGGGTGGGAGAGAAGGAGGATAGAAAGGGATGATAATGGCAGAAGGGATGGTAGGGGAAGAGTTGGAGAGGAGTGAAAGAGGTAGAGAGCGGGAGAGAGAGGGAGAGAGAGGGGAGGAAGAGATGCGTTGAAGGGAGAGAGAGAGGGAGTCACAAAGAGAGTGAATTAAAGATAGAAGTGAATAAGGAGATAAGGAGACGGAAGGGGAAAGGGAGAGGAGAAGAGATCAGTATAAGGTTCACTCATCCACAGATCATTCTGCAATTTGAGCATTGTGACGCATTCATCGTTTGACAAATTATCAGTCTGACTTATCATCTAACAGACTATATTACATTTCAAAAATAATTTATTTGCCTTTTTTTTTTGTTCATACCGGAGCTGATATTGGCGCCATCTGGTGCTGTGTCGTTGAAAGTAAAGAATACCTCATCATCTTCGTTAGGGTCGTGTGCAGAAATCTCCAAGGTTACGGTCACGCCCACTTGCATGAAGAGAACCTGCCCATCTTGTAAAGCATCTGACTCGCCTATCTCTACCACGTTGGTTACGTTCGGAGGAAAATTATCTAGAGAATTTAAAAAGTAACAAAAAACGTAATATTTACAAACTTTACATTCATTTCATTTCTAAAAGAATATCAAGTAGCATTTCGAAGCATTATTGTAGAATTTTAAAAACAAATTCACACTCGTATAAATATGCTTTTGCCATTCCAATACATAAGCAATGAAATTTAGAAATTATAAGCGATAGGTACGCAAAGATAATTCTATTAGGTTTCAACTGATAACTTAATCCCAATCATCGGCAATTCTGCATGTTCGGAGGGATGAAATGCGGGCATATTTTAATACATTTATAGGACGTGATTTTTAATACAAAAAATCAAAACAAATCAAATCATACACTTATCTTCAGCAGAAATGCATAACAAATGTTACTGGGATAGGATGGGATGTACGTCTTTTAGACCATTATGTGAATAATGATAGCCCAGCTACTAAATACACTGTCTTGGTATCAGAATCTATGAGATAATTGACCATTTGTTTGCTTTTTTTGTTTTAGCTGACTACTAAGAAGGCATGTGTATGCTTGTATTAAAGTGAGCAATCAGAGGATCGACGGCTTTAAATCCTCTCCGAGAGATACAGATTAATGAGGATTAATGCCTTACAAAAGGGCACTAGCGCATTGACTTGGTTTCGAACCAGGGACCTCCCGGTTACGAGACCACTGCTCTACCAATGAGCCATCGCGGCAATTTCATACATTCTAACAGGATTACGAAACATCTTCTGATCTCCCCAAAGTATCAAAACGGTGCAGCATATTGCCACATCTCACCAAGGTTTAGGAGGTCATTGTCGAGTTGGTTCCCCGTGGTCATAGTTTGTTGACCCATCTCTGGACTCACGGCAAGGTAGTCGAACAGGCACGCCTCGTCCTCCCCACACGCCTCTCGGGCTGCCTGGGTCTTGTCAGAGTCGAGAGCGAGCAACTCGTCTAGGAACATTGGTTTGTAGTCGCTAGGATTGTAGTAACTCCAATTGCCATCGCCGTATTCAAACAGCGATTCACTCCTATCTATCATCCCTTAGAAGCAGCAATATAAAGGTTAACAGATTGTTAATGGAAGGTTGGTGAAGATAAAGTATTGCTTGTATTTACATGACTGTAGAATCTACATTATCACCATCATCATCATTATCATTATCAGATCAATTTCTCAACCGTTTTCCTTAAGACAATCTATGAACCTCTCCATTTGTGTACGTTTCTCTTTCCTTGTTTACTTTCTATCTGCTGCCCGTCTAATCGGTTAGATGGACAATAGCATGCAAACTCTAAAGTCCAAATAGATTGTTCGTCAATCACTAATCTTGTCAAAATACGAATCCAGAACATTTTTTTGTTAGTTATTTGAAAGAAACAGCGCACACTTAAACATTGAGCCGTCTTCGTTACTGCTCCTGAAATTCTTTACTATTGATCTTCCTGTTCATATGAGTTCATGACTGTTAGAGAGAGATTGATGTATTACAACCTCGACATCAGAACATGCCATCAAATGTGACGAAACTGTCCTACATATATATTAGCATATGGGGAAACAAAATCATTAAACAAAAACATGCTGTCCTTATCATCAATCAATAATATTGTACACGACGTCTTTTTAGGATAAAGAAATATAAATGATAAAAGGAACGCTGAGATAATGCTGCCCCGAATTGTTACTTAACAATAAAAAACAACCAACAACAAAAAAATTATAATATCGAATACATTTAGGACTGACCTCAATAGACATTGAGACATGATATGACAATAAAACTCTTTAGAATACTTACATGACTGTCCAAACTGAAATATTTCTCTGTCTGTTAAATTTCTTCCTGGTGAATCCATTAATAATGTTCCATTCCTGAGCAGAAAATCATCTGATTTGTCTCCATTTACATTACCTGGTTAAACACAAAGAAACAACTGATCACATTTGTATTTGTTTTGTTATTATTTCAAATTGTAAAACATTGCACTTTATGTAAATTATACTTGCATGTTCATGGATAACATTTGGAGCTTATGCCTATTCTGGGCACCTTTATGTTTTGCATGCCGAACACCTAAAGCAAAGTTTTTGTCGAATTAAGGATTAGGGTTAGGTGCAAGGTTAGGAACAGTGAAATGTTAAGGTGAAGGGTTTCGGTCTTATTTCCTACTTTGAGTTTAATATAGGATTAGGGAAAGAGTAACTTGTCAAGTGGGTTTCTCAGTTTTTCCCTACGGACATTAAGTGACGCCCTTTACATATACCTACAAAATGTAAATTATTCTGGGTTATTCCTACGATGTCTCTAATCACTTGAAAGATATAGTCCATGGGCCAAGACCAGAAATTTGGGTTATTGGTACCACTCAAGGTGGCAAGATCTATTTATGCATTTTGAAATGTCCTATATCTATACATAGTATTTTGATATGATAGCATTTCCAGACTGGCAGCTTAGTCATATAATCAGCCGTTTCCATGGCAACACAACAATAAAACCGGTATTATTCAAAGAAACAGTTAAAGTCATTTACAAATTATAAAAACAATTTTGAAAGCGTAAAAATGTACAGTTTAGAATACCTCTCCATAAAGGAAAGTAGTGAAATGCAAATTACATGACCATTGTGGATGTGAATGCATACATTTCGACACACAAACTCTTGTATCTTGTCAAGTAGGTTTGTTGAAACTACCCATTCTTCACCAAAATGCTGGAAAGTCAGGAGCTCCAGTGCACCCAGCTATCCACGTTTTGTAAACGCACAAACGCAAAAGCCAGTCAAGGTAGGGGTTAGAGACTGGCAGACATCTTCACCCAGAAAGCTTTCAAGTTTGCAAACATAAATGTACCCGATGCGGTTTTTTGTCAAGCCAGACTTCTCAGAAAGCAGGTCAGCTTCTTGCTATTAAAAGTACCTGTCCCATGGCGCCGGCTAAGCCTACCGTGTGGTAAATTTTGTGTGCACATTTGTAAATGACTTTAACTGTTTCTTTGAATAATACCGGTTTTATTGTTGTGTTGCCATGGAAACTGCTGATTATATGACTAAGCTGTACATTCGGAAATGCTATCATATCTTTTTACACGTATATATGCCCAACAAACAAAAAAAAAGTACAAAGGTTTTGCCACCTCTGGTGGTACCAATATCTGGTCTGGCCCATGGACTAATATAACTGATCGAGACCGTATTTTACAGATGTTAACAGCAATGTCTTTGGAATCCTACCGGGTACCCATTTTACTTAAAGGTAAAGACCAGTAATGGTCATGCGATTGCATTGTGAAAGAAACGTTGTGGAATCGATCAGAAAAGGTTGATCATCTAGCATCTAGCATCTGCAAGGTTCTGGAATCATCAAAATGAAAAGAAATTTGGCCCATTCTTCGTAAAGTTACAAGCACTATACACAGAAAGATGTATATGGGACTACCCTATCTCTCTCACCAGACCATGAGAGAAATAAATTTACCAAATATATGAATTAGTAGGCGGTTTCCCGGCAAATTTTTTATCATCATGTATTAGTCAAAACATATTCTTTCACATGATTGGTAATGAGAGCTTCCATTTCATTTTTTGAAATTGGGGCGTTGCCAATACTGGTCTTTACCTTTAATGGTCTGATGGTTTGTTTTTAATCTCCATCTAATAAAGGATGTGTAGGCTTGTATTAAAGCATCCAGGTTATCAACGGCTAGAATTCCTCTCCGAGGGACCTAGTAATGAAGATTAATGACTTACTTTAGAGGGAACTAGCGCATCAATTGGTTTCAAACCCTGGACCTGACCGTTACGCGACCACTGCTCTACCATTAAGCTAGCGCGCTAGGGTGCAGAGAATAATTGTAGATCAAATGCCTTACCGAGCAGACCCCTCCCGGTTCCGTTCTGCGCATACTCAGAAGGGACCATGACACCCAGATCCAAGAGGCCGTTCTTGAAGGTCACGGTGAAGGACGAACTGGGATAGCCTTCCGGTTGAAACAGCGCTGTGACCTTGATCTCACCTTCAGAGGCTGTGTCATTCTCCGCGGAAAGGATGAAGGTCGAATCCCGTGAGTCGAGCCCATCTATTATGAGAATAGAAAGATTTGGTATTCGGCTTCCATTTAATGTTACAAGTCCCAAGATGGATAGGATGGATGTCGAACTGAATGAGCGAAATTGCTTTGAATGTGAAAGGAAAGATTTGGTTTTATTTTTCATTTAAGAATGATAAAGCCCTACGCAGGATAGGACGAAAGTTGAGGAATCTGGATCTAATGCATCTGCATGTACTTTGATCTATTTGACTTCATTTCGCTTGAATCCTGAATGTTTAAAGCCGGATAATATACGACGAATGTCGTACTTACTATTAAATCAAATCTATATTTACTTGTATGTAAGCAAATACATTTATATTTCATAAGACAAAATTTATTTGGGTTCTTAATAACAATGCTGGCCTGATATCATTCAGAAGGTGTCCATTTCCGTACCAGCGATGGAACAATCTCAACGAATGAATGACCCGACATCCTCACTAAGAACCTCCATAACAGAGATGAGGCGATCTGTTTAACGCGCCAAGGTGATGGACGTATTAAGGACAAGATCGCGAGAAGGCGTGTTGTGAAATCTCACCAAGGAGCCATGTTTAAGACGACAATGCGAGAAGGCGATTATTCAAAACTGACAAGGCACCTTGTTTGAATCGAGAAGGCAAGAATGCGACTAAGTGAGTTCTAACTAGTCGCTTCCTCGGCAAGGCGCATTGGTGAGTTTTAGCACCTCGACTTCTTGTCTTTAGCATGGTGCCTTGGCGAATTTACAAGTCGCCTTCTCGCTGCGCGTTTAAGCTTCTGTAGATGTTATATTAAATCTAAAAGTCAATTATATAGACTTACCAACTAGGAATTCAGTCATATTAATGGCGGTACCATTAACTAGAATACTCATGTCTGTCCTGTTATCATTCAGTTGGAATTCGACCTATCAGAAATAAAGCAAATCAAACATTGAATCGAATTGAAACGGTTTTTATCACAAATTCCAAGGCAGCCTAAAGGCTGTATTGTATAGAGTTTACAAAGTAGAATCAGAGAGAATAGAGAAGGAAAAAGGTGGAGAGAAAGGGTGAAACCAGACAGAAAAGAGAGAAAAGGAGACAGTGAGATAGTAGCATATTGCATGAGAATCGTCTAGTTTGCGCTGGGCTTTAGGATTAGGTTTAGGGTTATGATAAGTAATATGTTTATTTTGGTGACTTTAGTTACTTAAGGATTTACCGCACATGCGACTGTTTCAGCTCTGCAGACAATGTCTTAGATTAATCAAAATCCTAATTCAGATCCTGGATCGCACACTGCAGCACCCAAACCCTAACCCTACTCATTTAGAGAAACAATAGCTGAGGCACTTGACGCAAGAACAGAATCACCCGACAGCTATTGCCGGTGGCCCGGTGTCACGTACATGCGATCGGTTCCGGACAGGAGATTCGTTCTGCCGTGATTTAGGTAAAAGTTTCCTGCCACACCGGCAGAAGATATCGTAGTAACCACAAACCTTAGTGATGTCTTGTGTCGCAGCGAACCCTGTGAAGACTGTCCCGTGTTCCACAGGAACGCTGTTGTTAAACGCCTTACCCGTTCTGGCTTGCAGCATGAACGGGTCACCATGACTGTAAGCCATCGTGGTGTATTCTCCAAGACCATTGAAGGTGTACTTCCTACCGTCAAGGGTATTGATGTGCGGGTCGCCCCAAAACCATCCTGAAATGTTACAAAACAAGACGGCGATCGAACTTCTTATTGTTTAGTGAACAGAAGTAGTAGCAACTGCATAATAGGGGATCACTGCCAAGCCAACATTAAATTTTTACAAAGCGATCCGTTCAATTATCAAACATAGGTAAACGCCACTGCGCTCTCTTTAGGAAACACAATGTCATGAGGTCTTGTCACTTGACTTTAATGTTAATTAGATAATGTGCTGTCTATTTTAATAACATGAAATTTGTCTTTTATTTAAGATTGTGCCAGAATGATGTGACCCCTACCAAGCCTCCTCATCGAGGTCATTCCAGTTGTTCGGCAGCCTTCGAGACCGTTATAGGGTTCGTGAGCGCTCGATCTAGTGAACCCGCAGAAAGGATGTGAGAATGTCTTATGCGCTGTTTGTCTCTATGGCTTTCTAGCTTTGGGGTTGTAGTACCCCCAATTCTGTTTTAGTAAACTCATACTTGCTACGTGTGCACCTTATCAAAACATCATGGCCTATCTAATTATCAATTTGATATAATGATGCTAGGTGTTGAAAACAAATTTGATGCTTTTGTTGGATAAAAACCCAAACATTACAATCATGTACATATTTTTTGTATACCCTTGTTATCAAATTATTTATGAGAATGACTGTAAGATTAAATTATGATTATCAGTTATTAGTTTAGTAATACCCTAGACATGATCTTACCGAACCATGGTTGTCTATATCCCGAGCAGTGAGATCTTGGACGACGCCTTTCGTAAAGGTTGCAGAAATTCCCGCCAGCCAGATCACAGCAGTAAAAACGGGGAAGGACGTCCCTCTCTGTACAATTGAAAATGATTTTAGGAAAGGAGATTAATAATACAGTACAGAACGATATAGAAAGGGAGAGAGAGAGACAGAGAAAGAAGGTAGAAAAAGGAGAAGAAAGAGAGCAGGGGAGAGCGAGAAGAGAGAGAGATTAAAAGAGAGAGGAGAAAAAGAAAAAAAGATAGATGGGGAGGGGGCGTGCAATTGAGATAACGATTAGCAAATTGAAGAGCCGTCGAATGTCACAGAATCAGTTGGCGTACATAACTTTTGCATAACAATAATCCAATGACGTTTTATTATCAAAACAAACGCTCAACAACAAAAATAGGTAATATCGAATTTTCTATTTCACAACACTACATATGGCATTAAATTTGCAAACAACAATTGGAATGTTTCAAACGAATCGATTATATCAGAAATCTAACAAACATGGAAACATGGAAGACAGAGACGTCACCACTGTAACGTTTCCTTTTAAAGGCCGATGAAGCAAACCTTCATCAAACTTTATCTCAAAATTTAAGTGTAGCAGCAAGGTCTTTATGAAAGTATGTGCACAGTTTAATTTCAAAAGACTCGGTGTTTTAATCTTCATGAACGAAAGTTAATGCCCTCATTTTTCACAATACAAATGGGGGTGAATTAAACACTATCAGTTGCAAAATACAAATATGAAAATATAAATGACTGTAATCTTGCGAATAATGAAAATCTTGCCACTTCCTATTAGGAAAGTTTTCGGTTTTGAATTTTACACGATTTTAGTTCTTTATAAGTTTTGATATATTCACCTTGCTAACCCCTGCAACGCCCTTTAAATGTAACGATATTCAAGTGTAATCACAGGAATGTAGGTGTACTCACCAATCCAAGAATAATAGTAATTAAGAGAATAATAGTAATAAGAGAAGAATCGACGATTGGAGGGCATGACCGCTTGGTAGTGACTGGACCTCCAAAGACTTCTATAACCCCTGATCAAAGCTGACCGATCGTAAGTACAACGGTATCCACCACCAAAGGACGGCCATCTAGGCTGGTAGCAGGTCGTTCCTCTCCTATCTGTTACCATAATGCAGAGGGAAAAACATGGTTAATGAAATGCAATATGGCCTACCCCCCCCCTCCCCCTGATTATCTGCTTAACAAAAGAAATATAATGCTCAGCACTTGGACCTTAAACCTGTTTTATCCAATCTAAGGTCAACCCCTCGATAAAATTGTCTGGCTACGACAGTAATTGAAGGAAGTCGAGTACTGCTCATGCGATTACAATAGGAAAGAAACTGTATGGAAATAATTTAAAAGTTTGATTGTGCAGTTGACATATACGTTGAGGTATTGAAATGATCTGAATGCTCTGAATGAAAAGAAAGTAAAATAGTAATGGAAATTAAAATTAAGTATTTTATTGTCCATTCGGAAATTTACCCGGCACTAACATCCTTTGCCATCTCCACCAGGTGTTAAATGGACAGCTTGTAGGATGCAAACGTTAATGTAGAATATTCTTAGCACTGTTAGCGTCTGTGAAATGGGGCATGGCTGGAATGCTCCCCAGGAAGTGGAAAATATGCACACTTTGTGTTTGGGCAAGTTTGTATCCGATTTATTAAGCGCTTTATCAACGAGGAGTATTATTATTATTGTAATTAATATTATTTCATTCGCGTGCATTCAACAATTGATAAATCTTCCTATAGAAAAAGAAAACTCTTTCTGGCAAATCAATCCTCGGAATAAATTGTTTGTCAAAGGGTTTTGTAAGAAATAAAAAGAAATCACTGCTTGCAAAATTGATAAAATTTAAAAGCTGGATCACTGTAGTAGATTGGTGAAAGCTAATGACTCTCATAAATGGGTCGATGGTGTTTACATCTGTGTACAAGGTGTTAACATCTGTGTACAAGGTGTTTACATCTGTGTACAAGGTGTTTTACCCATATTTGTCCCTATCGACACATGTGTAAATGCGTTTAACTGGCAATGCTTGTGTAAAATCATAAAGTGACTTGAAGGCAATGCTGCTCACCATAGTAATAGCTCGGCAGCCCAATTGAGTATCCATAATTGTACCCGTAGCCGTAGCCATATCCATAACCATAGCCGTAGCCATAACCGTACCCATAGCCGTAGTAGGGATAGTTGCATCCAGTAAACCTTCGATCGATCCTGGCCTGCCAGCGGGTGCAAGGACATGGCTGTGCCCACCGTGAATATGATGCCTTCGAGAGATCATCCAGGTACCAATCTTGGCAGTAACGGCGGGGGTTGACGTACCAGTCGGGATTTGCGTCAAGACGATAGATGTCTCTCCCCTGTTAGTATGAGCGAAGCATGGTTTGAGTTAGGGTGTGATTCATATTATTATTATCATTATTATTAACATTATCATTGATTTGTCGGTCCTTGGATCAAGGCGCTTGTTAGTTGTATCTCATAGCAGGGGTTTTGTTATTTGAAATAATTTCCCCTATTTTCTGATGATTTATGGGAATATTGATGTAGTAGCGGCCTTTAAAAAATGATATACCTAATTATACTCAGGGAAAAAGTACTTACTATAAGACTGGTGCTGATACCTCTAAGATCGGGCGAACGCTATACGTATAGCGTTTAGTATAGTGATTCTACTTTCTATCAATACTCACTCATATCTCATGATTTTAGGTAATGGACATGATTACCGTCCAAACATAACGACATTCCTAACTACATTCAAGTTAATAGTCCAAACAGTATGTTGTAATTACTATTGCGTACGTATCGTATACAGCAAGGCTGTTCTTGGGCTGTTCTTATTGTACAAATCTTTACTGTCTAATTGCCCATGATTTATGTTGTTAGGTAAGGGACGTAATAGCCGTCCTGGAAATAATCCTCACCATGCGACCGGTGTTGCCAATCCTGAGATCGGGGCGATAGCTTGTGTACCGTATAGCAGGAGAGTTTCCCTGATAGATATTCAGTCTGTCATGCTTGATGTTATAACCAATCCTAGCAGGTATCGCCTTAGAGTACGGATCCCACTGAAAGCTTCCTTGCTGATACATCGTCAAGACACCGCTTCTACTGCCGTCAGTAAAGAGAATTGCTTGGTAGGTATTGGTCTGAGAGACGGAGAGAGAGTGTACATAAGGTTACAATTCGGGGTCATGGCAGGATGCAACGTCTCCGTAAGCCTATAAAAACAGCCAGGCCTCTCATAGCAGTCGATATATCTATACTACTTTATTCCCTGAACTATGAACGCCCTTGTTCTCGAATCTCAAGAAAAACTAGTGGCTCCTGTACACAAATGGTCATAATAATAGTTTGGTTTCATTGTGAAATTTACCTCCTGTCCTGCGATTGACCCTGGAGTCTGGACGTTAACCCACGTGACCTTAAGAATGAAGTTGATTCCATTGATGAACCGGAAGGACTCTAATCCTGCCGGAAGTGACAGAGCTCCATACAGTCTTTCTTTCACTGCTGCAAGCAGTGCAGGAGAGTTTCCATACTAGTCAAAACAAAACATCATAATAGTTATAATGACAATGATGATGATAATAAAAAGAAGAAGAAGAAGAAGAAGAAGAAAACAATAACGATGATAAAAGTAATGGTAACATAACAAAATAATAAACAACAATAACAATAATAACGATATATTAACAATGGTGATAAATACACTCTGAACACTACATAATGTACGCCATGGTTCAACCAAATTTAAGAGCTAAAATCTATTAGTCGTGAGATCAACTGTAGAACTGTTATTAGTATTACCAATTCCAGACAACTATAGTGAACAAATAATATAATGATATTGTATGAAATACATAACTTTTATAGCTTTTCAGAACCTTATAAACCAATCAGGGACAAATCGTATTGACACAATCATTTCATTGAAAGTTTATTACCCCCGTGCAGCGTAGTTCAAAACTGATTACTTTTTAATTGGATTATTTGGCTGCTCATTTGAAGCATATTTCTCTCTTTTCTTGCAATTTTTTTTCTTCAGGGGAGGATTAAAATGATCCCCGACTCAAATGACAGTGCCATTCACCCAGCTGAGTAAATCAAACACACCTAGCACGGAATTGCGTGACCTTACTAATGCTTGAACAGGATATAGAAATCCATTTTGATTGAATATGACTAGTCATATTTGTTTTGTCTTGTTTGGCAAACCAGATATTAATATATGCAAACACATATCTCCGCCGAAAAGTACTTAAACGTGCTTGGTGACAGATCTACAGCCTACAAACTTTTTCTTTCAACTATATTCGTCATTACTCTCTCAGTCGAAATGTCAATTGGAACATTCTCATTTTGAAGATAAATACCAATTGTGGGCTGCAACACCCTGATCAGCACGATTGTTGTTTACATAGGGGTCTACTCACACTAAATAAAAACGAATGAGTACAATCACAGATAAATGGGGAAGTAAATGGGGGCCGGTAGGATGGAATTCCTTGAATGCTGTGAGCACCGAAATCAGTAGCCTAGCAGAGCCGGGGTCATATTGGAGCGCGTTGAGCACCTTGCAAGGTGGATATGTGTGCTATATAAGTATCAAAATGTTCTTATTATTATAAACGAATTTACCTCAAAGAAAATCTATGAACATAATATATAAATCTGAGGCAGAAAATCAAAGATAAATACACAGAGGTATATTTATATACACAAATCATACAATAATAATTCTACAAAGCTTGAGTAGAGGTGTCGTGGTCGAGTGGATATGTCGACGGACTGTCGATCTTAAGGTCCGTGGTTCGAAGTCTCACCGCAGCACTAATGTCCTTTAGCAAGACATTGATCTACATTTGCCACACTCAACTCAAGTGATGTAAATGTAAATGGGTACCTGGCAGGAATTAATTACTTCAAATTTTAAATTCAAATGCTAGAACGCCGCAGTGGCTGCCTTGTTAAACCCAGGGTAATAATCGGGACAGTGATTCTGCAGCATAATTTGTTTCTTTACTCATGTTTTTTGTTCATCATTTTCTGGTTAGATTTTTAATACATGACTTTAAATTACCCAGTGGATGGCTAAAACTTAATATATATTTCCCCCCCCCCCCCCCACTTCACCCTTTTTTCACTCTTCAAATGAAGCTCAGCGTTTTATGTATGTTTGTCAATGGTGTTGTTTCCTGTGTTGGGTTAAAACATATATTTGTTATTTATTTAATGGTTAGGGGCAACCTCGCCCTAAGTTTACCTTTTAGAGGTGTGTCCACCGAATATTTGTTTATATCTTTATCAATGTTTATTTCGCAGATTTCTTTTTGTCAATAAATATATTAAAATCAAGTGTTCATTTACTATTTTTAAAATAGATGTCTTTAAATGTTAAAGATTAATGGCATACCTTAATCACACATACACGACGAACGCGAGACCGACCACGGATCGAACTAATAATTAGATGACACTCATACTCTTTTCACACTGGTTTTGCTTACCCCGTACTTTGCTAAAGCTATGGTCACAAATCAGAGCAGCGACCGACCGATCAGTAGCCTGCTCGGTCGCTGCTGGAATTAGGCATCGCCCAGCGATTAGGTCGGTGCCCGGGCGGCGACCGCCCAGGCACCGAGCGTATTTTGGGCGGCGAGTGAAAAGTGAGCAGGCGCCGCCCAAATTTTAACTCCGCGCTAAAACTTCAGCGGCGACCGAGCGATGCCCTAAAAACGAGCGGTGCCTGGACGGCAGCCGCTCGGTGGCTGGGCAGCCGCCGGGCAGAATTGGTTAAAAACTCGCCGCTCGGCCGCCGAGCAGTCTACTTTTGGGTAATGTGACCATAGCATTAGCCCCGTACTATCCTTAACCCCGGACTATTTTGGGGGGCTTTTCACACACGCTGTTTTTAGTCCTGTACTAGCGCCTATTCCGGAATAAGAAAAGTCACGCTGTTCTCACTGCAATTCGTTAACCCCGGATATCGTGAATGGTATGATTGGACATACTTCGCATCTGGCCAGCTGCGATACGCTCCATTGCGTAGTACCGGACTATTTTTGCAATGACGAACCTTCGTCATTGCCTTGTTTTCGTTCACATTCTGCCCCATTAATATTCTCCTTATATTCCTCGTCAGAAAATCGCATTCGTTTTACACATGGTGCTTGTGATTCCTAGTTAGGTGCTTTCCTCATGTCCTTTTCATTTCAAATTTCATAGGCATAGTCTCTAGCATCTCATCAAGGTCACCTACTTTTTCGATTTTCGAAATCACTCATGCATAACCGTCCAGGCGCCATTTTGTCCGTTTCTGGTCCATTTTAAGGCCTTTCTTTCTTCCTTCCTCTCTCCACTATCCTAGATCCTACAAACTTCTAACAAATTCCTCTAGATAGTCTAAGAGATGTTCTTTCATCTGCGACGTATAACTTGACCTTCAAAATGCCATCTTCGTACTCAAAATTCAAATCTGAAACTGACTCCGTCAAAAATCTCTCAAATTCTTGAAAAAAATCTAAAACTGCCATAACTTTCTCATATAAATTCTGTTTTGTGTTTAAATCTAACATTATCCTTATCTCATAATTGCACATAGCCATGCCAAATTTCATGCTCCAATGACTATGCAAAACATAAATAGCGCCCTCTAAAGTTCTGGGAATTGGCTTGTTTCTGTGGCCGTATCTCCATAATGGCTTGGCAAAACCGTACCCTTTTTTGGATTTAGATACTTGAAGATATGCCCTTTCCAGCCATATACAAAATTATATACCCTAACACTGACCAAATTTGAGAAAAATGCCCTCCAAATTCGCCATTTTCGAGAAAATTCCAAAATAACTTCAACTTGCTCTGAAATGGCGATCTTTGTACCTATTTCAATGAAACTTGGCAGATATATGTATCCGTATACGTGACAACTGTCTGCCAAGTTTAGTAAATTGTAATGCCCTCTTTGCCAAGTTATCGCCCAAAATGATGAATTTACTATGCTTTACGTAATAGCGCGTTTGATGCGTGCATTACGTTTTGCGCAGATAACAATGGTTTCAAACTGACCGCACTGAAGTGCCCTTTCGAATGATACCAAGTATGGTATATGTTCACGCAGAAAATTGTGAGTAAATCGCATTTGAACAAGGGTCACTATACGAATTCCGCCGAGTTTCCGCCCTATTATAACACGTTTCGGCCATGACGTCATTTTTTAAGACTGTTATTCGGTTGTGTTAGTATGGGCGGCCGTTCGTGCCAAAGCACGTGTCGCAACATGTTCATCATGCACCAAGTCCTTTTGGTTTTGCACGCAGTGCTTGCGAGCTCTTTCTAGATCCCTTCCTCTACTCCAATTCCCTTCAAAATTCGTAGGCGTAGTCTCTAGCATTCCTTCAAGGTCGCTGAATTCTTCGTTCTCCGGAAACCCTCATGCGTGACCGAACAAGCACCATTTTTTCCGTTTCGGGCCGTTTTGGTGACCTTTCGTTTGCCCTAACTATCTCCACTATCACAGAAGCTACAGACTTCTTACATATTGCTCTGGATATTCCGAGAGTAGCTCCTTCGTTTGACACGTAGAAACATGGCGTCATTGCACGCACATCGTTGTGACACGATTGCATTTCTAGTTCGTTTCTGTTCTCATTCATTTGCTTGGCACCGCAATTGCGGGGTTTGCAGGAGTTTAGCCCACTTTGGTAAAAGCCAGTCTGAACAGAAAGTGGAATAGTTTTAACCCCGTATAGGTGGGGCTAAACCCCCCCCCCCCCCTTAACCCCACCTATAGTACGGGGTTAAGCAGAATATTGCCAGTGTGAAAACAGTATCAATGGACCAGGGTACAAATGTCCCCCTAATATCCACAGATCTCTTACACATGGAGACGTCTCACCTTGTGTATTTTAGAATAAACACTGCCAAAGTGATAGTGGGGTTTCATGAGTACATTTTGTTTGCCCTCTTGCGTAGAATACTTCCAACTGTGTTTCAGAGAATGTGCCGTCGGTGAATAAATAAAAATTGATTAATTACCTTTCATGACCGCGTATCCGACTCTATGGCCCGAATTCACAAAGAAGGTTTGTCGACAAACCTTGGTTTTTGTACGTCATATGACGCGTTTTTACGCGTTTTTTTTACAAACCTGGTTTGTAAAAACGCGTCGAAACGCGTCATATTACGCACGAAAACCAAGGTTTGTCGACAAACCTCCTTTGTGATTTCGGGCCTATGGGTTTTTTCGATTTTGGTTCAAATGACCCTGAGCTGCCCATGCGCAGATTGTATTTACAAACTGGCTAATAGCTGGGAGATGAGACATATCTCACATCACTGCTAATAGTGTAGTCAGTTTGGCGATGTAACCAGGGAGATGTGAGTTTATCTCACTGGTGTGACTGAGGTGTCATTGTCTCGGATATTGACCGGTAAGCAGTCGGTTTGGAGGTGGGACGAATGTATACGAATGCTCACCTGGTAGTATATCTTAGGGTTACCCCTGTAGAGGTCAACCGGGGCACCAAATACCGCAATGGCAGGGTCTCCATAGAACTGATCGAAGAAGCTGAACGTAGACGGGTTGATGTATTTGAAAAGTGAATAACGGTGTGGATAGTAGGTCGAAAAGTGGATCATCCCCGTCGATGTGCACTGTACGAATAATGCAAAGAGAAAACATTTTTGTATTAGAGTGCGTGACATCATGATTATGCTCTTCATTATAAAAAAGAGGGAAAGGAAAATGAAAAAAATAGGAAACGTCTTGATAAAGATTTACGATCGATTTTAAGAGTATGCATACATTATTTCCTTGATTACAAACCGATTTATTTTTGGCCATTAAAGGCAATGTAATTGTTTTGTTCAGTCTGTTGACGGTGCGGTCTCGGTCTCGATGTCACGAGGTACACACGAGTGCTGAATTGCCACACATTGCTATCAAAGCTCTTCGTTGCATAGGCCTTATTGGAAGGCAGCACATAGCTTAATTTCTTATCTTAATCTTTAAAAAGACTGTACAATTACTCAAAAAAGTTATCTAAATGTAGCACTTGATATAAATTTGAATGAGAAATTAAGAATAAAAAATTAAAGAATGAAGCTGCATTGAATAACTGAAATATATAGGATAAGCTAAAGTCCTACTGGTAAATATTCACTGCAGGTCTGGTAAAATATTCATCCGCTGTCACACACAGAAATATACACATCCACATCCTCTCACCAGATATTCACAACACTAACACATGGGTTGAAAGTGACAAATCTGAAATATTGTCTTGAGAAAGGATATTAGTATCGGGCTTGGATTGGGAGACAATAGGGACTTTTAGATTCTGCACGACGAGCACCTTGACTGCCCTTTTAAGGCAATGTGACGTCACTGCCAGTGCCTTAAAAGGACGTCACATTGCCTTAAAAGGGCAGTCCACGTTCTCGTCGTGCACAATCTAAAAGTCCCTAATGTACCAATATACCAGGACACATCCATTTTTAAATATATGCCATACTAGTGCCTGACTGGGATTCGTACCCTCAACACTTGGATTGAGAGTTCAGTGAATGAACCACTATACCAGGGGAGGGGGGGGTGTTTCACAAAGACTAAGATCGACTTTAAGTTGGACTTACCTATGGCAGGCTGTTCATGCGACTGTTTGCTGTCACCATTTACTGGCATTTGTCTATCAAGCGACGTACAAATCATGGTCACAAATCTACAGAATTGACATTTTTTATAATTTATTATTAAAGGGAAAAATATTATCTAAAGATCATAATTGTGAGCGCAAACAGTGGCATGAACAGCCTACCATAGTTAAGTCCATCTTAAAGTCGATCTTAGTCTTTGTGAAACACTCCCCAGGACACATCGATATTGAATGCTGAAAGTAATACTTACAGTGATGTAGGTGTATAGCCGACCGGAGCTGATAGGAAACCCCGTGTCAACTCTTACAGTGAACCAAGCAAGATAGCTGTATTGATAGTAACTCAGTGACCGGTCCAGTCCAGAGCCGTAGTCAATGTAGATACGCTCTAAACAATGAATTAAACAAAACACTTGAATATATAAATATATATATCATATCATTAGTCCAGTTCGACCCGGGCAGTTCCTAGGTACCCTTTTAGCCCTGTTAGAAAAGTAGGGAAAAATAATATAATTTTCAAACTAATCCAAAACTTAAATAGTAAAATAAAGGACAAGGAGAAAGACAGGGAGAAGGAGAGATCTGAATAAAGAGAGAGAGAGAGAGAGAGAGAGAGAGAATGGAAGGATTAGGAAAAAGAGAGAAAGAGGAGGAGTAAAGGAAAATAATTCAATATTCGAACTTACTAATACCTAGAATAGTGAAGAAATGTAAAAAAACACTTTACATAAATCGAAACTTTCTAATGTTATGATGTAATATACAGAAAAAGTTTGAGTGCGCGTGTATGTTTGCGTGTATGCGTGATAGAGAGGAAGAGAGAGAGAGGGTGGGTCAATGAAAATGAGAAAGATAGCGATGGGAAGATTACAAGAAAAAGCGAAAGAGGAGGAAGATGGAGAGACAGGGAGAAGGGGAGAGAGGGGCAGGAAGAGAGAGAGAGAAAGAGAGAGAGAGGGTGTCGGGTTGTATAGAGAATTACTGCGGAGCATTCGTCACCCGTCCGGACCATTGGGCGACACAAAATCAAATATATGGAACCGTTTTAATGAATGTACTTAGTGTAAATAAACTTTGACTCTACCTACTGTCACGAAGTCCAAATCACCATCGTATCTCGCTTTGCAACAAATACAAATAGCAGATATTAGTACACTTTATTAATGTTATAATAAGGGATACAGAATGAGAGAGAAAGAGAGAGAGAGAGAGCGTGTGGATATGTGTGTATGAGGGGTGGGAGAGATCAGAATAATATGGGAGGGGTGTGAGAGGGGTGTGAGAGATAACGAGAAAGAGAGAGGGGCGTGGGATGTAGGTAGAAGGGGGGAGGAGGATGAAGAAGGAAGGGGCAGTAGGGGATTGAGTTCAGATACACTTACCATCGCAGGAAAATCCATCGCCTTCGAATCCGTCTGTGCATTCACACGTATAACTCCCGTCGGTGTTAATACATCGTGCGTTAGTGTCGCAGTTATGCGTGTTTGATGTGCACTCATCGATGTCTGAAAATGATAATGATAATAATATTACTACTCCCAATTCTTCTACTACTACTGATTATAATGATGATAATAATAATAATAATCGCAATCATAATGATAACGAAAGTAGTAATAATGATAATAGTATTAATAATACATGTATTTCATCATTAGGTTGAAAACAACAATATAAGTGGAAATTCGTTTTACATATAATATTTTCGGTCCTGATTTGCATCCATCTTCCAATATGAACATATTCTGGCATTTTCGATGAAATCCTGATTCCATAATATTGTATACACCATGTTAAATGCATGTCAGGCTTCCGAAATTCCCCGCAGTGCAAGAACGGCTCGGAGCATGAAACTTCAAATCCAAGTGGAATGTTACGCATCCCATTGTTACGCTTTAGAACTCACGCATGCGTTAGAATAAATTACAAGAGTTTCTACTCCTTCTTTATCTCCTCCGTGGACACACTTACCATTGCAGGAAAATCCATTGCCTTCGAATCCGTCTGTGCATTCACAAGTATAACTCCCGTCGGTGTTAATACATCGTGCGTTAGTGTCACAGTTTTGCGTGTTTGATGTGCACTCATCGATGTCTGTATATAATAATGACGATGGTGGGTACTAATCTGACATATTATAACATCATAAAGAACTGTATTTGAATAAATTAACTTTTAATTTTCGTGAGCCGGAAGTAATCTGAAAAGTGTCAAATTGCAGGTTTTAAGATTGTAAAATGTTACTATTTTGCACAAATTAACACTGCCATTATACAATGTTAGCAGATTTCTTGACACAATTAGGCTTTTGTACTCTTATGTTATCATCTATTCGATATTTCCCTTGTTGGTTCACATAAAAAGTGAAATATTAACGATATTTCTTTGTGCAAAAAATCACTACTCAAGCTTTCCAATGGTATTGGCGGCTTCGAACCTCGGACATCAAAGGTATTTTAACAGCTCACCTGTAGATTGTATTGTGCAACCTTAAAAAACGGCAGCTGCTTGGAATAATTTGTTGCCAGTTGGGACTCCAGCTCTTAAAACTCCTTGGTAGAAGGGGAAGAGAGGAGGATGAAGAAGGAAGGGGGCAGAGGGAATTGAGTACAGATACACTTACCATCGCAGGAAAATCCATCGCCTTCGAATCCGTCTTTGCATTGACACGTATAACTTCCGCCGGTGTTGAAACATCGTGCGTCAGGGTCGCAGTTATGCGTGTTTGACGTGCACTCATCGATGTCTGAATATAATATCGATAATATTGATAATAATGGTAATGATAAGGAAATTAGTTATAATGATAATATAAATAATAGTATTTCATCATTATAATGAAAACAACAATAGTTTAAAGGTAATGTTGGATCTTTTTGTTGACCTTTTTTTTTCGTTTTTACATGGAAGATCATTATACATAAAAGCTTATCGGTTCTGATCTGCTCCCATCTTCCAATTTCAACATATTCTGGAATTGTTGACCAAATCCTTATTCCATAATATTCTATATACTATGTGCGCGTGAACGAGAGGGTGTTGGGTAGTGTAGTTGGGTAGTGTAGAGAATTACCGCGGAGCATTCATAACCTGACTAGACAATTGATCCAACAATCAAAGATATGGAACACATTTCAATAATTTACAAAGTGTAATTAAACTTTGGCTCTGCCTACCGTTGCAAATTTTAAAATTACCATTGTACCTCTCTTTGCAAGAGAACAGAAAATATCAGCAAAGATTACACTTTGCATAAAAATAATGAGGGTTACAGAACAACATTTTAAAAAAGATGTGGGTGTGTGTGTGTGTGTGTGTGTGTTAGAGAGAGAGAGGGGGTGGGAGAGATAAGAAGAAAGAAAGGGGTGGGATATATAATGAGAAAGAGAGAAGGGTGTGGGGGCAGAGGGGATTGAGTTCAGATTCACTTACCATCGCAGGAAAATCCATCGCCTTCGAATCCGTCTTTGCATTCACACGTATAACTTCCGCCGGTGTTGATACAGCGTGCGTTAGTGTCGCAGTTATGCGTGTTTGACGTGCACTCATCAATGTCTGAATATGATAATGATAATAATATTACTACTAATACTACTTTTACTAGAAAACAAAATGCATGTTCTTTAGAGACCTATGGTTTTAGGGCAAGGAGCAGTAGATAATAAACTTGTTCCTTTGTCATCATAGGTCAGAATATTTTTTTTTAAAGATGAATAAATACTGAATGGAGCTGTATGAAAAAGCCTGCTTGTCTTTGTTGAACACGAGGCGATTGTTCTCGGGAGTGCATGCCAGGTTGGAGTAATCAATTCCCTTTTAGAAAGTCTAATATTTTCTGTGGGATGCTATGAATATACTTGAATGTGAACGACCTTTTGTATTCCCTCATGCAAGTTGTTGGGGCTTCTCTTATGACAAGCTTTTATTTGACAAGTAAAGACCTGGACACCATTGTTTGGATATGGAAAAGTAGCATACGGACAGGAAAATACTTGGCTGGAAATGTATAGAGTGGATATAAAAAATATTAAAAAAATCATCACTTATTAAAAAAGTTAGAACAAATATCTGGTTTTACGAAAAATCTGTTTAAAGCCTGCAAAAGGGGAATTTAGGATGTGGTACAGATTAAACAGCATAGCCTGCGTCCGGTTGCGTCAGCCACAAATGGCTTTATGATTATAAGCAGGAAATAATATGTGGCTCCGCAGTCTTGACTGTATTTGGAGCAGATCATCAAAGACTATAGCTGAAACTGCCTTGGAATACAGGCGAGGTGTAAGCCCCTATTAGAATGTATTGACATTTTATTTAAAACGGGAAATGCTTCCAATTGACTTAAATGTGAAAGCCCCCTCGTATTCTCTCGTTCATATGAGAGTGAATAAAACAGGGAAATTGAAACTTGACCACAAAAAACGGCTGACAAGAGGACGACTCTTGAATGTATTAAATATCGGAACATAACTTTGTGGCTAACGCTACCTGCCGCAGGCTACACTAACGACGGACGCAGTTAGCTGACGCTTGATGTCAGCTAACTGCTCCATTTTTAAAACAACATCGCCATGACTACCTCCCCCTAATCTCCACCGAAAGACTTTGGCTAAGACCTCAAACTTCGTGACCCATTTGTCGATTTCGATTTTCCGTCTAAATTGTGACGGCTTGTTCCCACAAAATATACGGGAGGAATCAATAAAAAAAAACGCCAACCACCAACCCCTTTCCTCCCCTCCTATTATATAACCTTCCGAGTCCATACCCCCTATTTGTCATACTCTTATTGAGGAGCTTGCGACTACAGAGAGATGCGGGAGAGATGAGAAAGAGAATTGAGAGATAGAGAGAGAGAGAAAGATAGCAAATGAAATACTAACTTACCAGTGGTTGCCATGACAGTGGTTGTAACATCTGTCAAAGTGGTCGTAGGCCGTCTGGTTCCCATGTCTGTTGAACGGGTTGTGACCGGTTTCGGAGTTACTGTAGAAGTTGGGCCATCTCCTTTAGTAGACACTATGATTCCTGTGGTCCTTTCTACTCCTATGGTTGCAGTCTCTCCTACCGTGCTTCCGGCGGTTGCAGTCTTTCCTAATGCAGTGGGTGTGGTTTCTGTCTCTCCTACTGTGTATGCTGTAGCAGCAGTCTGTTCTGCTAAATTTCTAGTGGTTACAGTCTCTCCTATAGTAAGTCCTGGATTTGTAGTCCATTCTACCATGCCTCCTGTGGTAGCAGTCTCTTCTGCTGATGTTCTTGTGGTTACGGTCGCTATTATTTTACCTGATGTGGTTACAGTTTCTCCTACAGTGTATTTTGTGGCTGCTGTCTCTGTTTCTGAATCTGCTTTAGTTGCAGTTTCCCCTATCCTGTCCACGGTGGTAGCAGTCTCTGTTACTGTATCTGTTGTGGTTGCAGTGTCTTCTGGTGTGATTCCCGTCGTTTCTTCTACAGTAACTACAATGGTTGCCGTCTCTCCTACCGAGCCTGATGTGGTTGCAGTTTCTCCTATCCTGTCCATTGTGGTAGCAGTCTCTGTAGGTGTATCTGTTTTGGTTGCAGCCTCTGTTACTGTATCTGCGGTGGTTGCAACGTTTTCTAGTGTGATTCCCGTGGTATCTCCTTCAGTAACTACATTGGTTGCAGTCTCTGATACTGTATAAGCGGTGGTTGCAGCGTCTTCTAGTGTGATTCTCGTGGACTCTCCTTCAGTAAATACAATGGTTGCAATCTCTGTTACCGTATCTGCGGTGGTTGCAGCGTCTTCTATTGTGATTCCCGTGGTCTCTCCTTCAGTAACTACAATGGTTGCAGTCTCTGTTACCGTATCTGCGGTGGTTGCAACGTTTTCTAGGGTGATTCCCGTGGTTTCTTCTTCAGTAACAACAGTGGTTGCAGTCTCTGTTACCGTATCTGGGGTGGTTGCAGCGTCTTCTAGTGTAAATCCCGTGGTTTCTTCTTCAGTAACTACAATGGTTGCAGTCTCTGTTACCGTATCTGCGGTGGTTGCAGCGTCTTCTAGTGTAATTCCCGTGGTTTCTTCTTCAGTAACTACAATTGTTGCAGTCTCTGTTACCGTATCTTTGGTGGTTGCAGCGTCTTCTAGTGTAATTCCCATGGTTTCTTCTTCAGTAACTACAATGGTTGCAGTCTCTGTTACCGTATCTTTGGTGGTTGCAGCGTCTTCTAGTGTGATTCCCGTGGTCTCTCCTTGAGTAACTACAATGGTTGCAGACTCTGTTACAGTATCTGCGGTGGTTGCAGCGTCTTCTAGTGTGATTCTCGTGGTCTGTTCTTCAGTAACTACAATGGTTGCAGTCTCTGTTACCGTATATGCGGTGGTTGCAGCGTCTTCCAGTGTGATTCCCGTGGTCTCTCCTTCAGTAACTACAATGGTTGCAGTCTCTGTTACCGTATCTGCGGTGGTTGCAGCGTCTTCCAGTGTGATTCCCGTGGTCTCTCCTTCAGTAACTACAATAGTTGCAGTCTCTGTTATCGTATCTGCGGTGGTTGCAGCGTCTTCCAGTGTGATTCCCGTGATCTGTCCTTCAGTAACTACAATGGTTGCAGTCTCTGTTACCGTATCTGCGGTGGTTGCAGCGTCTTCCAGTGTGATTCCCGTGGTCTGTCCTTCAGTTACTACAATGGTTGCAGTCTCTGTTACCGTATCTGCGGTGGTTGCAGCGTCTTCTAGTGTGATTCTCGTGGTCTGTTCTTCAGTAACTACAATGGTTGCAGTCTCTGTTACCGTATATGCGGTGGTTGCAGCGTCTTCCAGTGTGATTCCCGTGGTCTCTCCTTCAGTAACTACAATGGTTGCAGTCTCTGTTACCGTATCTGCGGTGGTTGCAGCGTCTTCCAGTGTGATTCCCGTGGTCTCTCCTTCAGTAACTACAATAGTTGCAGTCTCTGTTACCGTATCTGCGGTGGTTGCTACGTCTTCTAGTGTGATACCTGTGGTCTCTCCTTCAGTAACTACAATGGTTGCAGTCTCTGTTACCGCATCTGCGGTGGTTGCAGCGTCTTCTAGTGTGGGTCCCGTGGTCTCTTCTTCAGTAACAACAAAGGTTGCAGTCTCTGTTACCGTAATTGCGGGGGTTGCAGCGTCTTCTAGTGTGGTTCCCGTGGTCTCTTCTTCAGTAACTACAATGCTTGCAGTCTCTGCTACCGTATCTGCAGTGGTTGCAGCGTCTTCTAGTGTGATTCCCGTGGTCTGTTCTTCAGTAACTACAATGGTTGCAGACTCTGTTACCGTATCTGCGGTGGTTGCTGCGTCTTCCAGTGTGATTCCCGTGGTCTGTCCTTCAGTTACTACAATGGTTGCAGTCTCTGTTACCGTATCTGCGGTGGTTGCAGCGTCTTCTAGTGTAATTCCCGTGGTCTCTCCTTCAGTAACTACAATAGTTGCAGTCTCTGTTACCGTATATGCGGTGGTTGCTACGTCTTCTAGTGTGATTCCTGTGGTCTCTCCTTCAGTAACTACAATGGTTGCAGACTCTGTTACCGTATCTGCGGTCGTTGCAGCGTCTTCTAGTGTGATTCCCGTGGTCTCTCCTTCAGTAACTACAATGGTTGCAGTCTCTGTTACCGTATCTGCGGTGGTTGCAGCGTCTTCTAGTGTGGGTCCCGTGGTCTCTCCTTCAGTTACTAAAATGGTTGCAGTCTCTGTTACCGTATCTGCGGTGGTTGCAGCGTCTTCTAGTGTGGGTCCCGTGGTCTCTCCTTCAGTAACTACAATGGTTGCAGTCTCTGTTACCGTATCTGCGGTGGTTGCAGCGTCTTCTAGTGTGGGTCCCGTGGTCTCTTCTTCAGTAACTACAATGCTTGCAGTCTCTGCTACCGTATCTGCAGTGGTTGCAGCGTCTTCCAGTGTGATTCCCGTGGTCTGTCCTTCAGTTACTACAATGGTTGCAGTCTCTGTTACCGTATCTGCGGTGGTTGCAGCGTCTTCTAGTGTAATTCCCGTGGTCTCTTCTTCAGTAACTACAATGGTTGCAGACTCTGTTACCGTATCAGCGGTGGTTGCTGCGTCTTCCAGTGTGATTCCCGTGGTCTGTCCTTCAGTAACTACAATGCTTGCAGTCTCTGCTACCGTATCTGCAGTGGTTGCAGCGTCTTCCAGTGTGATTCCCGTGGTCTGTCCTTCAGTTACTACAATGGTTGCAGTCTCTGTTACCGTATCTGCGGTGGTTGCAGCGTCTTCTAGTGTAATTCCCGTGGTCTCTTCTTCAGTAACTACAATGGTTGCAGACTCTGTTACCGTATCAGCGGTGGTTGCTGCGTCTTCCAGTGTGATTCCCGTGGTCTGTCCTTCAGTTACTACAATGGTTGCAGTCTCTGTTACCGTATCTGCGGTGGTTGCAGCGCCTTCTAGTGTGATTCCCGTGGTCTCTCCTTCAGTAACTACAATGCTTGCAGTCTCTGCTACCGTATCTGCAGTGGTTGCAGCGTCTTCTAGTGTGATTCCCGTGGTCTGTTCTTCAGTAACTACAATGGTTGCAGACTCTGTTACCGTATCAGCGGTGGTTGCTGCGTCTTCCAGTGTGATTCCCGTGGTCTGTCCTTCAGTTACTACAATGGTTGCAGTCTCTGTTACCGTATCTGCGGTGGTTGCAGCGCCTTCTAGTGTGATTCCCGTGGTCTCTCCTTCAGTAACTACAATGGTTGCAGTCTCTGTTACCGTATCTGCAGTGGTTGCAGCGTCTTCTAGTGTGATTCCCGTGGTCTGTTCTTCAGTAACTTCAATGGTTGCAGTCTCTGTTACCGTATCTGCGGTGGTTGCAGCGTCTTCTAGTGTGATTCCCGTGGTCTCTCCTTCAGTTACTAAAATGGTTGCAGTCTCTGTTACCGTATCTGCGGTGGTTGCAGCGCCTTCTAGTGTGATTCCCGTGGTCTCTCCTTCAGTAACTACAATGCTTGCAGTCTCTGCTACCGTATCTGCAGTGGTTGCAGCGTCTTCTAGTGTGATTCCCGTGGTCTGTTCTTCAGTAACTACAATGGTTGCAGACTCTGTTACCGTATCAGCGGTGGTTGCTGCGTCTTCCAGTGTGATTCCCGTGGCCTGTCCTTCAGTTACTACAATGGTTGCAGTCTCTGTTACCGTATCTGCGGTGGTTGCAGCGCCTTCTAGTGTGATTCCCGTGGTCTCTCCTTCAGTAACTACAATGGTTGCAGTCTCTGTTACCGTATCTGCGGTGGTTGCAGCGTCTTCTAGTGTGATTCCCGTGGTCTGTTCTTCAGTAACTTCAATGGTTGCAGTCTCTGTTACCGTATCTGCGGTGGTTGCAGCGTCTTCTAGTGTGATTCCCGTGGTCTCTCCTTCAGTAACTACAATGGTTGCAGTCTCTGTTACCGTATCTGCGGTGGTTGCAGCGTCTTCTAGTGTGATTCCCGTGGTCTCTTCTTCAGTTACTACAATGGTTGCAGTCTCTGTTACCGTACCTGCGGTGGTTGCTATGTCTTCTTGTGTGATTCCCGTGGTCTGTTCTTCAGTAACTACAATGGTTGCAGACTCTGTTACCGTATCTTCGGTGGTTGCAGCGTCTTCTAGTGTGATTCCCGTCGTCTGTTCTTCAGTAACTACAATGGTTGCAGACTCTGTTACCGTATCTGCGGTGGTTGCTGCGTCTTCCAGTGTGATTACCGTGGTCTGTCCTTCAGTTACTACAATGGTTGCAGTCTTTGTTACCGTATCTGCAGTGGTTGCATCGTCTTCTAGTGTGATTCCCGTGGTCTCTTCTTCAGTTACTACAATGGTTGCAGACTCTGTTACCGTATCTGGGGTGGTTGCTGCGTCTTCCAGTGTGATTCCCGTGGTCTGTCCTTCAGTTACTACAATGGTTGCAGTCTCTGTTACCGTATCTGCGGTGGTTGCAGCTCCTTCTAGTGTGATTCCCGTGGTCTCTCCTTCAGTAACTACAATGGTTGCAGTCTCTGTTACCGTATCTGCGGTGGTTGCAGCGTCTTCCAGTGTGATTCCCGTGGTCTCTTCTTCAGTTACTACAATGGTTGCAGTCGCTGTTACCGTATCTTTGGTGGTTGCAGCGTCTTCTAGTGTGATTCCCGTGGTCTGTCCTTCAGTAACTACAATGGTTGCAGTCTCTGTAACCGTATCTGCGGTGGTTGCAGCGTCTTCTAGTGTAATTCCCGTGGTCTGTTCTTCAGTAACTACAATGGTTGCAGTCTCTGTTACCGTATCTGCGGTGGTTGCAGCGTCTTCTAGTGTGATTCCCGTGGTCTGTTCTTCAGTAATTTCAATGGTTGCAGTCTCTGTTACCGTACCTGCGGTGGTTGCTATGTCTTCTTGTGTGATTCCCGTGGTCTGTTCTTCAGTAACTACAATGGTTGCAGACTCTGTTACCGTATCTTCGGTGGTTGCAGCGTCTTCTAGTGTGATTCCCGTCGTCTGTTCTTCAGTAACTACAATGGTTGCAGTCTTTGTTACCGTATCTGCAGTGGTTGCATCGTCTTCTAGTGTGATTCCCGTGGTCTCTTCTTCAGTTACTACAATGGTTGCAGACTCTGTTACCGTATCTGGGGTGGTTGCTGCGTCTTCCAGTGTGATTCCCGTGGTCTGTCCTTCAGTTACTACAATGGTTGCAGTCTCTGTTACCGTATCTGCGGTGGTTGCAGCTCCTTCTAGTGTGATTCCCGTGGTCTCTCCTTCAGTAACTACAATGGTTGCAGTCTCTGTTACCGTATCTGCGGTGGTTGCAGCGTCTTCCAGTGTGATTCCCGTGGTCTCTTCTTCAGTTACTACAATGGTTGCAGTCGCTGTTACCGTATCTTTGGTGGTTGCAGCGTCTTCTAGTGTGATTCCCGTGGTCTGTCCTTCAGTAACTACAATGGTTGCAGTCTCTGTAACCGTATCTGCGGTGGTTGCAGCGTCTTCTAGTGTAATTCCCGTGGTCTGTTCTTCAGTAACTACAATGGTTGCAGTCTCTGTTACCGTATCTGCGGTGGTTGCAGCGTCTTCTAGTGTGATTCCCGTGGTCTGTTCTTCAGTAATTTCAATGGTTGCAGTCTCTGTTACCGTACCTGCGGTGGTTGCTATGTCTTCTTGTGTGATTCCCGTGGTCTGTTCTTCAGTAACTACAATGGTTGCAGACTCTGTTACCGTATCTTCGGTGGTTGCAGCGTCTTCTAGTGTGATTCCCGTCGTCTGTTCTTCAGTAACTACAATGGTTGCAGACTCTGTTACCGTATCTGCGGTGGTTGCTGCGTCTTCCAGTGTGATTACCGTGGTCTGTCCTTCAGTTACTACAATGGTTGCAGTCTTTGTTACCGTATCTGCAGTGGTTGCATCGTCTTCTAGTGTGATTCCCGTGGTCTCTTCTTCAGTTACTACAATGGTTGCAGACTCTGTTACCGTATCTGGGGTGGTTGCTGCGTCTTCCAGTGTGATTCCCGTGGTCTGTCCTTCAGTTACTACAATGGTTGCAGTCTCTGTTACCGTATCTGCGGTGGTTGCAGCTCCTTCTAGTGTGATTCCCGTGGTCTGTTCTTCAGTAACTACAATGGTTGCAGTCTCTGTTACCGTATCTTTGGTTGCTGCAGCGTCTTCTAGTGTGATTCCCGTGGTCTGTTCTTCAGTAACTACAATGGTTGCAGTCTCTGTTACCGCATCTGCTGTGGTTGCAGCGTCTTCTAGTGTGATTCCCGTGGTTTCTTCTTCAGTAACTACAATGGTTGCAGTCTTTGTTACTGTATCTGCGGTGGTTGCAGTCTGTTCTACTGTGATTCCTGTGGTCTCTTCTACAGTAACTACAATGTTTGCCGTCCCTTCTACCGATTCTGTTGTGGTTGCAGTTTCTCCCACCCTGTCCTCTGTGGTAGCGGTCTCTGTTACGTTATCTGCTACGGTTTCAGTCTCTCCTACTGTTTCTGTTGTGGCCGCAGTCTCTTCTACTGTATATACTATGGTCTCTTTTGGGATAACATAGTAATTAAAAGAAAGATCCTTTTTTCAAATCATAGAATTTACCGCTGTCACTAATATGTTTCTCTATTTTGGTATAATTTATCAATACTTTTTCCTTGTCGAGTTTCAAGTGTTACGGATTCATACTTAGTAATCAAAATAATTCCGAAATATAATTCTTTTAAATCTTGTTTTTTCGACTGTATTTCAATAGATGGAACCAATCTCTAGGTGTCGAGGTGTCATCTGCAGCTCATCTTTTTTCTTCACATTAGTTCTCCTTTTGTACTTTTGCCTGTTTGTCATGTCAAATTCTTTCAACCAAACAATTGTTATCATCGATCCCTTCGCAAAAGCTAGTCCTCACCCAAGAAAATTGCGTTAACATCTCGAAATCAAAATAAAATAGCCTTTTCTTAAAGAATAGCTTGATATATAGAACAATGTTATAACTTATTTAAACATATTCGTGGCTTACACCCAGTAAATAAGATCGATTGATCGATCTGTATTGAAAAAACTAGTCAGAAAAAATCTTGAAACCAGCGGGACTTTTTTTCAATACAGATCGATCAATCGATCGTATTTACTGTGTGTAAGCCACAAATATGTTTAAATAATTGAAATTGCTCCCAGGAAGCAGTACATTTACATACAACAACAAATATTATAACTATTATCTATTATCATCTATCTATCACTATTATCATTTTATGCAAATTCTCATTACTGCTGCACACGAGGCGTTATATCGATTGCAACATTACCTCTACTGATCTATTGAGCTTTTGAAAATAGCGAACGCGTGCATCAGTAATTCCAAACAATGTTTGCAATGATACGAAAAGCTTTCATTGGTTTGGGTGATTATGACATGTAGGCTTTTAACAACTTTAAAATTTAGTAGTCAAGCTGTCATCCACTAATGTGAACTTTCCATGCCAAAGGATTGTTAACACAATTTGTGTTTTGGGGCGGTTCCAAATCACGGGAGCGAGGTTAAGCGACATTGAATAGCCAGGGTCACTACAATATGAATTAAGGATTAATCATCTTATTTCAGGTGGTTTCTTCCACCTTCCTGGACTAGAAGTTTTTTTTTAGAGTATATGATATGGGCATAATCCCGTCAAATATTATGTCCAGTATTAAGAGCGTTTTCTTTTACTGCTGAATGAGATGGATTGATCGATCTGAAGGCTCTTTTTAATGTTGGTTTTTAAATTACATGTTCATATATGTCAGGGGCGGATCCAGCCGGCGACAGGGGAGGGGGCCAATTCGTGAGAAAAAATTCAGCTGCGGATGATTCGCTCAGTGTGGGGGGGGGGGGGGGATAGTGAGCACTATTTTTTTATTTTTTTTGCTCCCGAAAATTTGAAAATCGCGCCGGCCGAAAATTCGCTCAGTGGGCGTGGGTAGTGAACTCTTTTCTTTTCTTTTCTTTTTTTTTTTTGGGGGGGGGGGGCTCGAAAATTTGAAAACTAGCACCCCCCCCCCCCTTCCCTCCCCCCTTGAGCGCCAGGGGAGGGGGCTCATCTAAAAAAAACAGTTAAAACTGACGTGTTTTTACACATGTTTTTTTCCCCAGGGGGGAGGGGGCGGGGAGCACGCCACTGATATATGTATTGTGCATTTTACTTTACTTTTTTCGATGTAACTCTCGTATGGCGCATCGAATACAGCGCCAGTCGCTCTGCGCAGTCCTATGTAAGCAAAATAACGCATCATGTGCAATAGACATATGGAAGTACTAACAAAAATTGTACGCTTAAACAAAAAAATATTTTTCATGAAAAGAATATTTGTGTTCTTACCTATCTCAGTAGTTTGAGTCAAGCATGACGTGATTACCTGTAAGAGTCAGTCACAACATTGAAACATATTACACGATAGAAACATGATCACTAAATGTGTTTTCTATTATGGTCTAGATTAAGAACATACAACAGTAAAAACAATTGAAATACAACAGAAATTCATAGATGCACATAACATGACACACAGAAAAACAATGATATATGGAAAATAGAATGCCATTTTAATACGATGAAAACACTCTATTCTAACAAAGACAAATTTGTTAATTCATATTATAAAAATCAGTACCTTAAAATGATAAACCGGAGTTTTATAGCAGATGTCGAATTATGATATAACGTCTCTATGCGCCTCTAATGAGTTTTGGATTATTTATCATTATTATGATTATTATTATTAGTAGTAGTAGTAGTAGTAGTATAGAAGTAGTAGTATTTCGCTTATCTATCAGAGCTACTTTAAACTAACAATTGTTAAATATGACACCATTTATGGGTTGTCAATATCAGTGAAGGGACATGGGGGTCCTGCAACAGCAGACTCATTCAGAAAATGCTCAGCAGTCTGAATTTGACCACGTGGACACAGGCCAGAGTCAATGTGCCAATATGATTTATTCTTGAAATACAATATTTATATATTGCTAGCATTTGTTTATCAATCATTATTCATTAGTCTTTATTGATCAATACATTTTTTGATATAAACGTTATCTACATAAATAAATCATTTTATTTTAATCATTTTATAAAAAGAGGTGAGAGAAATTTACTTCAAATCTACACTGTAAAAAAGGTTGGGCTGGGTAAATCGAATTTGTTACTGAGTAAATCGAAGTTGGGCAAATTTTGTCCGATAATAGGGTCATTTTCTCCCAACCGTTTACTATATAAAGTTACCCAATGAAAGGTAAAAAATAGGTTGGGTAATGTTATTGGGCAAATTAGAGTTGGGCCATTTTTGTCCAACAGTTGGGTTATTTTCTCCCAACCATTTACTACATGTATTTACCCAATTAAATGTTCAAATTAAGTTGGGCAGATGTTACTGGGCAAACGTAAGTCGGGCAACATTATCATCCTACACTAGGGTTAGGTTCATTTATTAGAGGTGTCGTGGTCGAGTGGATATATCACACGACTATGGATTACTAGGTCCGCGGTTCGAGTCCCGCCGCGGCACTAATCTCCTTTTGCATATAATATTTTTTCCAACTTATTTGCCCGACTAGTGTGTAACTTATGCTACACATTATGGTGAGAATTTGGTAAATTTGTGTTGGTTAAAAGTTGGGTATTTTCCTGTTGTCCAACACTGGGTAAATCATGCAAAATCTTTAATTTACCCAACAGTTGGTTGGACACACAATCAACCTCATGTTGGGTAAAAATTGGGCAAATTTTTGCAAATTTTTTGTTAGAGTGTATGGGCAACGACTACTCTTATAAGTACCTATTGTGTTTACGTATATGAAAAAGTATTAGATAAGTTTCATAATTCGCCCTAACATTTTTTCAATTATAATTTTTGATTCATAAGATCATGTCCTTTTGCAAGACAATATGTTCGCTGTTCTCAACCCAGGTGTCAATGATTCCCAGGTATACATGGGTTTCTTTTTTTATGAAGGAATAATTATTTCAAAAATATCTGGGAACGACAAAATTTAAAAATCATAAGTATGTAACACGTATTTCAAGATGGGATTGGGTGGAACCATTTTTAAGGGACTGCTTTTGGGTTGTTTTGCAATCGGATTTCATTTCTGTAATAACTAACAATGATTCCCTCTCTCCCTCAGCTGAAATGGTTTCCGTATGTGGTACTTTTATAAAATACTATTTATGAACTTCTTCACTTGAATTAATCTTGTATATTTATTAACTTTACCTAAATCATTTTAATAAGCAACTTATCTACTTCTTGAATTATATTCTAAATCTTATCGGATTTACAAATATTTAAATACAATATTGCCAATATTATATTACTTTTGTGTTTTGATGTTCGTATAATATGATGTAAATATCTCACTACTTTGCTAAAAACAGATAATATTAGCCATGATCAGCGTGTCATGTTGATTTTAATGAATCAATTCAATTCAATACATGTGCTTTCGTTACTAGGGGAATCATGTCTATTAGAACTATGGGCGTCGCTGCGTGATGGATAAGAACGCGATGATTATTATCATTATCATTATTTTGTTTGTAGTTTTCATTGTAATCGTTATTATATTCAATACTATTATAAGTATTACAATCATTGTTATAATTATTGTTATCATTACTACACCTACTACTTCGATTATTATCTCTATCATAATGTTTATTGTAAATTTGACTTATACTGTGAAGAATGAAAATAAACTGAATCTATAATAATATTTTAAAGTAGACTTACCATGGAAAGAATGAGAACTATGACCAACATTGATCTTGACAAGCAAGTGCCTCTCTGCAGTTTTTCACTGCCTGCCATGGTGATGTATCAGTTCTTATTTATCCTATAGATATCCAACAAATATGCAACTTTCCAGAGAAAAAACTTTAGCGATGAGAAGCAACTTCTTGTAACAGTCATTTTTTAATCATAATGTGAATTTGTGGCTGGGGTCCTACTCGCGGAATATGATGTTTTTTTACCTACAGAAATGTGGAACAAATATGAATGGTTTAGAGACAAATGAAAAAATGCCAATTCTCTGTTAAGTTATGCGATTCCAATGTACTTTGTTTGACAATGACGATGCGATTAGGTCAAAAACATGATAGCAATTATTTTCGGAAAATGTCAATAGCCTTATGAGTCACCTATTGAAATGAGCAAACACGAAAATAACATATTGCGTAATCTGAATATGATCTCTATGGGCCATACAATAGGGATATTGAAATTGCTCTTGAGTTAATTTTTCGAAAATAGTTGCGTCCGGGTTCAAACCAGTACGCCCTACAGCTCAATAAAGACGTGAACCAGAGGACAAAATTCTAAGAAGTTAAACAAAATTGTAAGAATGAGTTTTACATACATTTCAAACAGGAATGTTAATACCTTTTCTATCACCTCTATTGGATGCTTTTAAAAATACCGATCTGACAGAAATAAACTTATTCAGGAGTTTAGAGAAATTGGAATTTTGAAAGCTCTAAGCAGTTCGCTTTTGATTGTGTATTTTCATAATCATGTAATATTGATAAGGATGAAACGACACCTTTTTGATTAAATCGAAACACATAGTTACATAATTTAATTTCGCATCCCCCTCCTTTTTTCGTTATCAATCGAGTCCCACCGTGCTAAAGCCAGGGTAATAATCGGGAGCGCCAGGAGGGTCAAATCTGACTGACATGAGCGCTATACAAGAACCCACTATCATTATTGCAATGACGAACCTTCGTCATTGCCTTGTTTTCGTTCACATTCTGCCCCATTAATATTTTCCTTTTCCTTTTCGTCCAAAAATCCCATTCATTTTGCACGTAGTGCTTGTCCTTCCTAGTTAGGTACTTTCCTCATATCCTTTTCCTTTCAAATTTCTTAGGCATCATCTCTAGCATCTCATCCAGGTCACTACATTCTTCGATTTTCGAAATCACTCATGCATGACCGTCCAGGCGCCATTTTGTCCGTTTCTGGTCCATTTTAAGGCCTTTCTTTCTTCCTTCCTAACTCCACTATCCTAGATCCGACACATTTGTAACAAATTCCTCTAGATAGTCTAAGAGATGTTCTTGTATCTGCGACGTATAACCTGCCCTTCAAAATGCCATCTTCATACTCAAAATTCAAATCTGAAACCGACTCCGTCAAAAATCTCTCAAATTCTTGAAAAATGGACCCCTAAATAATCTAAAACTGCCATAACTTTCTCATATAAATTCCGTTTTGTATTTAAATCTCACAGTATCCTTATCTCATAATTGCACATAGCCATGCCAAATTTCACGCTCCAATGGCTATGCAAAACATAAATAGCGCCCTCTAAAGTTCTGGGAATTGACTTTCTTTCTGTGGCCGTATCTCCATTATGGCTTGGCAAACCCGTACCCTTTATTGGATTTAGATACTCGAAGATATGCCCTTTCCAGCCATATACAAAATTATATACCCTATCACTGACCAAATTTGAGAAAATTGCCCTCCAAATTCGCCATTTTCAAGAAAATTGAGAAATAACTTCAACTTGCTCTAAAACGGCGATCTTTATACCTACATCAATGAAACTTGGCAGACACATGTATCCATATACGTGACAACTGTCTGCCAAGTTTGGTAAAATTCGAATATGTCAGCGCAAAGTTATCGCCAAAAATGATGAATTTACTATGCATTACGTAATAGCGCGTTTAATGCGTGCAATACATTGAGCGCAGATAACAGTGGTTTTAAACTGACCGCAATGAGGTGCTCTTTCGAATGATACCAAGTATAGTATATGTTCACACAGAAAATTGTGAGTAAATTGCATTTGAACAAAGGTTACTATACGAATTCCGCCGAGTTTCCGCCCGATTATAACACGTATCGGCTATGACGTCATTTTTCAGACTGCTTTTCGCCCCTTAAACGTCCTTTTTTTTCCTTGAAAATTTGCAGTGACATGCCGAGTTCCAATACGCAGGGCACCTCTTGGCCGGATTTTTGAAATTGGTCAAGGGGGCCATTTAAGACGCCATTTTGTCCTATAAATCTATTTTACATCACGTGTTTCGATAGGATTATCATAGAAAAAAAGAGAGTAGTTTACAATAACAATTATGAAATTATCTTTCTAATGATACCAAATACGGCCCATAAAGAGACGTAAAGAGGGAGAGAAAAAACAATTTAACTCCGGTCATAATACAGATCCTGTACGTTTTCCACCCATGCATTACACGCATTGTCTATGGGGCATATCGGGTTCACGCTATTGGCCCCAGAACGATCTTGATTGCAATGACGAACATGCACCAAATCCCGTTGGTTTTTGAACACAGTGCTTGCGAGCCCTTTCTAGGTTTTTTCCCCTATCCCAATTTCTTTCAAACTTCGTAGGCATAGTCACTACCATCCCATCAAGGTCACTGTTGAGGCCTTTCTTTCGCCCTACCTGTCTCCAATATCACAGAAGCTACAGACTTCGTACACATTGCTCTGGATAGTCCGAGAGAAGCTCTTTCGTTTGACACGTAGAAACACGGCGTCATTGCACGCACATCGTTGTGACACGATTGCATTTTTAGTTATTATTATTATTATTATTATTATTACCATCTATTATGAGCTAGAAATACCGTTTAAACTGTTTAATTGCTTTTATTGTTACAAAATTCCATCGGCCCTAGGTCTCTAAGCAGAATCGGTTGTGGTTATATCATAATAATGTTCTTATCAAAGAGATGATTGGAACTACGTAGTCGAAGAATAGCAACGGAAAAAGACATGGGCACTCATCGGAATAACTCACATTCTGTTCCTTTTATTTCCGCTTGTATTATCTGATTTCGGTTTTTCTTGTTATTTATTCCGATTAGTTCAAGATGGAAAGCCGAAGGGTGGCTTTTTTCGTTGCTAATCTTCAATATTCTTATTCAGTATATTCCTATATCAATCTTCTTGAAGAATAAGGTTAGAGCACATAATGACTTGTACTGGAGACATAAAACACCGTCGGACTTTCCCGATATTAACACACTAAATTCAGTTTTCTTTACAGAATGATTTATGATAAATGTACTCACCAAGTATTGTCTAAAAGCATTCAAATTCTTTGCTATATCTTACAACAGCTCTTAGGCAACGGCTCTCACACCTAAATGACAGCGCAAATATGGCATGGACTATTTCCCAACCCTCACGAAAATTTGTAGTTGAACTTCCTGAAAGAGCGAGCCAATAGAATTCATCGCTATATCGTGTTTGAAATGAAGGTGAAGGTTGAATAGGGGGCAGAATATTTACTGACGTCAAACACTGGTTCCACTTTTCAAAAGTTGATGGGATAGGTAAATACCGTACTCTTTACGAGGTTTGTCGTATTCGTTCCGCCGATGTTTAATGACATTTTTCATGTTAAAAACTAATCCTATTGGAATGTTGATAATGCTGCGGATGGATCTCATAATCAATGATTTCATTCAAGAAGGAAGAAAACGAAAGGAAAAAAGTTTAAAGATGGCGTAAAGATTAAAGGTTTATTTTCCCTTTTTTGTCAAAGACAATTAAGACTTAAAGGAAAATGACACCCAACAAACTTTAAATTGAAAACGTAAACTTAAAATTGTCATCTAGTTAAAATATCTTGAAATTACTCCTATTTGATAACTTGGCAAGGAACATAATCTCTCAAAATTTGGCAGTTTTCTTGATAACCATTTTCCCATATGAGCTGTCATTTTTACCAAAATCAGTTAGGTGTAAATTCAAGATGTTTTTAGATTGCTTCCAATTATTGAATAAGCTTATCAGTTAAAGCTTGTTGGGGTTAATTTTCCTTTTAATAGGAATCATTCATTTCTTGGGGACTAGTTTCCAAGTATAAACTTTTGTCCATCTCAAACGCTAGAATGTTAAGTGTTGAAAATGTATTTCTCTTGCTACATGAAACATTAGTGATCCTTGAAAGAAAATTCCCAAACACACCCAAAGGTAAAGTTTTCTCTTTAATTCGATTAATGATTTGCAAAATACATTATATTAATGTACATTGATTTCTTGGATTGATTTTTTGGCCATAATTGTGTGTAATGATTGTTCTTTTGGAAATGAAAATAAAAACTAAGTACCCCAAAAATTGTTATTCTGGTGGCTATCTTTGATTCGAAAATGTAATAGTCTTTCTAAAAAAAGGCAAGATAATTAAAAGAAGTACTCAACAAAAAAAAAATTATTTTCCAAGGACCGTTTCTGTGGAACACTCTTCCTCATTACATACACAATTCTGCTAGTGTAAATGTATTCAAACTTAGATATAACGAATGTCTTTTGGGTAAATTGCTATGATCATTTGAATTCAAGACACATTTTATTTGTCTGTATGTTTGTTGTCGTGATTTGTGAATTGTATAATGATTAGTAACGAATATATTTAATTGTTTCTATTATAAAAAAAAGTCAACCTTTATATAACGATTGTGTTTCCTTTCAGGTTGCAATCCTGATTTAGTTTGTTTTTTGTCCTCGTCCAATATGTTCTCAATGTGTATTTTATGTTATATATCTGATTGTTATGTGTAATATTGTCTTTTTAACTGAATGAAATAAAATTGAATGAATTTAAATTTGATTTAAATGTTACAAAATAAAATTGGTCGGGTGGGCGATTAAGTTTTATATCAAAGTCTATTCCACAACCAGAAATGGATGAGATATGGTAAGGGTAATATCTTAATTAGCTATATGCATCAACCTACAAAGATATTCGATACACTCAGTTTAGCTTAATCAGCCTTCTTAGACAAGGTAAATAAAAAGTATCTTCAAACACAATCAATGCTTTCCACTTTAATAAATGAAGTGTTAAATCCCCATTTAGAAGGTGCGGGGAATGATAAACCTTGGAATGGTAGATTTTTCAAAGATCTTTCAAGATAATCAAAGTTTTTTCATTCTTTAAAAAATTGTTAAAAGTGTGACAATTTAGACAGCATGCAGAATGACAACACTTCAATGTAGATACTTTAAACATGCCAGAACCCACCCGCTAAAGGTGTAATACGTTCAAAGTGTAATTCTCAATCACTTATTCACCCTTTAAATGTTGTTTGACATTTGAGTTTGGGCTATTGTGTGGGGAAAAACCCGCGTCCTGTTTGATTAACTGTCAGCAAAGGTCAAAGACTTACAAATATTTGATTTGATTTATTTTAATAAATATGACAGCTTACATTTATTTATGGTTAAATACCTAATAAAGAATAAATTTTATGAAAAGGAAAATGAAAATATATGTGATCTTTCATCATTATTGTTCATGGCCTGATAACTGATTGGAATTTTATACATGTTTAATAACATATTAATGTCAATATGATTTGTCAAAAATACTGTACGTGATATTATTTTAATCTCTTATTAAACAAGAGTAGACATTAACCTCAATTATGGGTTCCTGTGTTGTGGAGTAAACATCCATTATTAAAACTGGTTAAATCCATCATTGATTTGATGTGGATTTGAATCCAAAGCGGATTTCGACCCCTCTCATTTAAAGGCTCGCTCAAACATTATGATGATGTATGTATCTTAGAACACAGAGCTCGGTTATACTACATCTCCTGCTACTAGTAACACACCTAATACTATTTCATACAGAGGCAGCGATCCCGGTAGGGGGCAGGGGCACAGTGCCCCTCCCCTTTTTTAAGTACTCAAAGGGGTCCTTTTTACATAGGAAAATTGCCCCTTTTACTTTGACACGTCCCCCTTTCTCTCTTTTTCATTCGTATAAGTGCCCCTTCCCCTTTTCATTTATTTTAACATGTTCCTCTTTTTCTTTTTAATAAGAGCCACTTCCCCCCCCCCTTCTCATAAAAGCCCCCTTTCACCTTCGATAAATGCCCCTATCAAAATCTTTGACAAGTGCCCCTATTAATTTTTTTAAGTGCCCCCTCCCCTTTCCACCTCTGATAAGTGCCCCTTTTATTTTGAAACGTACACCTTTTCATTTGGCAAGTCCACATTTTCCTTTGCAATAAGTGTCCATTTTCCATTCTCATAAGTGCCTTTTTTTAATCTCTAGTAAGTTCCCCTTTTCAGGTACAAAACGCGCCCCTTTTCACTTTTGATAAGCGCCCCATTCACCTCTGATAATTGCCTGTATTCAAATCTGAGGGGTTCCCCATTTCCTTTGTAAAAAGTGCCCCTTCCCCTACCCCTTTTTAACTCGGATAAGAGCACCATATATTTTCACATGTGCCCCCTTTTCCTTTTAATAAGTGCCCCTTTTCCTTATGATAAGTGTCCCTATTTAAAAAAAGAACCCCTTACCCCTCTTATAAGTGCCCCTTTTCATCTCTTGTAAATGGCCCTATTCAATTATGAGATACTCGTTTTACTTTGACAAGTGCCCCTTCCCCTCCTAATAAGTGCTATTTTCATCTCATATAAATGGCCCTTTTATTTTGACACGTCCCCCTTGTCCTTCCTAATAAATGCTCTTTTTTATTCTTATAAGTGCCCCTTCCCCTTTTCATTTAGTTTAACATGTGCCTCTTTTTCTTTTTAATAAGAGCCACTTCCTCGAATATTATTGAATAATCCCTGAATAGAATCGCTCTTCAAACACCCTCATAATCGAAATATGACAAGAAAAAAGCTTCTGAAAAACCCCTTACTTCTACACTTTTTCTTCAAGAGCTCAAATTCAAACAATAATTACAAAACATACGGTCCTGATAGATGAATCACCCTACTACTCCTATATGAACAGGAGGGAGTAAATATGGTTTGCCACTGACATGAATACCGGTATCCCAAAAAGCAGGTCACCCGACCTCCAGCAGATTAAAAGAGTAAAGTAACGTGATTTCAGACATAGCAGACACAAATAAATGAAGGAAGATTATTTAGTCTAAACGACAAAGATGTATCAGAGTGAGAAATTATTTGGCTACTGCGGAGATGATGCTTGTCGATTTTTTTCTTCTTCAGTGCATTCTTCAAAGTCGTATGTGGTTAGGGCGTCGACCAAGTTAACCTAGATGGCTTTAGAAAGATTGCATTCTTTCAGATCAAATATAGAAATGAATAGGCATAGCCGCGGAGGGGCGGGATGATAGAACTGAATCCCCGAACGGGTTGCGAAGATTTCCGAAAAATCAACCCAAAGGCAATTTCAAAAGCCTTGTATATCAACAATGATCCCCTTTATACGACCATTATAATGACGTATAGCGTAATCTTAACACGGTTTCTATTGGATATAGAAGTGAATCCTGTCTATTAAGACCGATCAAGGGGGCATGAAAATTGGTCTTTAGAGGCAGGTGGTCTTTGTGTACAGGTTTCTGTAACTCAGGTATCAATGGCAAAGTCTATTCAAGGAAAATAAAATATGTCATCTCTATAAGCAGGTGGTTTTTCTATACAGGTGGTCGCTAAAGCAGGTTTCACTGTATATGGTATTTAAATTCCCCTCGAATGAATTTCTCTCGATGAATTTCTCGAAAGTCTTTGTAAAACTGTTTTGAAAATCTGTTTGGTATGATACTCAGGTTAGGGGGAAGGGATGGAATTATTACACAGAAAGCCGAGAGGAAAATATAATTGGATGGATAGTGAAAATAAGGAGATTAGAGCAAGAGCTTGTGAGAGTGGTAGATTAAGGGGGAGAAAAAAAGAGGCAGAGAGAGAGAGAGAGAGATGATTGATAGAGTAGGATGGGTAAAATGAGAGATGGAGAGGTAGAGAGAAGGAAAGAGGGGATGAAACATATAAAAGGATAGGGGAGTGAAGAGAGAGAGAGAAAGTGAAAAGAGAGATAGAGAAAGAGAAAAGGAGAGAGATAGAGAAAGGGAAAATAAGAGAGATAGGGAAAAGAAGAGAGATAGGGAAAAGAAGAGAGATAGAGAAAGGAAAAGGAAAAAGGTGTGTAGAGGGGATATACAAAGAAGGGAAGGGAAGGACGACAGAGAACTAGAGGTGAACGAGTGGAGAGACAGGGGTGGAATCAAAGGAAAAAAAACATTTCTAATCAATGCCCATAGGTACTTACAGCTGCATCATTATATGTATGGAGAGATGAATTGAATCATAAGTGACAAGAGTTAAAATATAAGGATAGAATGATAGGGATTGAAAAATACGTACGAGGATATTAAAGTACGTTGAGGTAATAAAGAGAAAAGGTGGTAGAGATTGAGGTACGTAGAGGTAATAAATAAAAAGAAGGGTTAATTAGTAACAATGTATAAAAGAGAGATAGATTAACATGGAAATTGAAGGAAAGAGCAGTATGAAGATAAGCTGCCAAAGCATAATTGAGAGAAACATATATAAACAGAAGGAGGGGTATATATTGGGAGATTGGTGGACAGACAGAAACAGATAAAGAAACAGAGACAAAGAGATAGACATACATAGAAAGGGAGAGAGAGAAAGAGAGAGAGAGAGAGAGAGAGGAAGAGAGGTGGAGAAAGAGGTGTGTGTGTGTATGTGTGTGTGCGCGCGTTTGTTTCTTGTTTAAGCGAAAATAAGAGAAAGTAGGATTTTAAAAGAGAACAGCAATTGTGTCAGGTTTATGACACATGTTTGTTCACTCCTTCTAAAATCAATTTGTGATCGACAAAGCTCCCGTTTTCTCTTTTAAAAGTGAGGTTTCTTTTGTTTTTACTCTCTACCTCATCATTATCTTTTCTCCGCCCTAGTTAGCTCGATCTATAGAAAGAACATGCCTCAATTATTTCGTTCTTGTCCCATTTTATTCTTTCTCTGTTAAATTACGCGCATGATATCTCGCTACATTGCTTGTTCTTTCTTCGAAATTTCTTTTGTATTCGCTCAACAGAACTCATCAACAGCGAGGTGAGGTGGAAAAAACCTCTTCATGAAGAGATCTTTTGTTCAATGATCTATCGGTTTTTCGCCCTAGTTAGCTCTTTCAATAACATTGTACGTCACGTATTGAGTTGTGTGAACATGACAATGACGTATTACGTGACCAAAACATGACCTCTACATGAGATATACAACACGATATTGAAACCGCCCTTAGAGTTGATTTATCGAAAATATTTGCGATCGTGCTCGGTCTAGAAAGTAGAAACAATTAGATATACTTTCAAAAATCGATCTATTTACATGAAAAATCCTCTATATCAATACGTGTCTTGGGCCATCTAGTTTCTTTTTTGTATAAATAATTTTGCCTGACTAGCAACGTAACGTCAGGTGATTATAACGTTGGACTCATTTCTAAGGATTGTAGACAATACAAACAATATTATTTGCATATCACTTTTCAAAATTCCCTTTTGTATTTGTGGTAGCTCCTTTCCAAGCATATTTTCACAATCGACTCCATTTCAAGTTTTGGGCAAATATCATTGTTTTCTCTGAGTAAATATTTGCCTCGCCGCCTGGCAGATCTCTCTGTAAGTTTTAAAAGGCATTCACCTCAATTAATATTGACTTTCCTTTTATTTGTTTAAATCTAAGCTTGGATTATCTGGCGGTTCAGTTTGTGTGTGTGTGGGGGGAGGGGTGAGTGGGAGAAGGGGCATCAACCCAAATTCCTCTAGAAAAAAAAAAATTCCTCACATGTGAGATCGATTTCTACAAGGAGAATTATCCGACAAACATGTGCAAAACAAAAATTTATAAAAAATATCGCTGCGGTCTACGATATTTGCCGCGGGCTCCATTAAAGTGACTTGGTAACATTGTTGAAGGTTGATGAAAAAAAATTGCTTAATTTTTGTATAAAATTTACTTACTTTATTCCTTGTACTGTACTAACCCTCTGACATGCAAAAAATCCTGAACAAATTCTCAAACCACAAAGATATCTATGGTTTTCTTTGAAGGCGTCGATGTACGGCACCCTCTAACAGTGATTAACAGTAAATTCTCCCAACCATTTTTGAATTTTCCCAACCGTTTTTCCATGACAAAAAGACATAAAACAGGCTATGAAAAATCTGTCAACACTTAAATGTCTGGAATGGAATGTAGAGCCATTTTATTGCTTTGTGAGATTTCCATTCACCTAAAATGTAATTAAATTGTAATAATATAGTTAGGAGAATTAAGGAATCGATCAGATCAGTTTTTTCCAATTTGTACCATGAATAAATGGTCCGTTTTCACTCAAATTTTCAGATTATCTTTAATTGTAAATCTAGTATTGAATTTACTACCATAGCACCACTATCTCTCATCTGAACAATGTTACCAAGTATTTATTTACTTTCTTTTCTTTATTTAGTTACCCAAGTGTGGCACGGCAGCTCGTTTGTCATACGTGCAGATTGGCACAAAACAATAGGAACTAACTCATTGATAGGATTGCTTGATGCGAAATGCCTTTTTCAAACAGTTTTATGTTCAAATGTGTCTACACTTGCTTGACTCTAGTATAATAATCTTGAATCCCGTGATATATCTATCTCATGATAAATACCATGTGGCATGTGGAGATTTTTTGGGGGGCATATGAAGAGTGATATATCACTATGATAGAGAATGTTTTAGAGGGTAGCGAACTACCGCGAGTTTCGTCGGTAATATAAATCAATAGCGCTTTTAAATATTGGTTCATTACGAAATGAAAAAAAAGTTTTTAAATTAAATGAATAAAACTGAATCACAACTATCAAAGGGAACAGCACACGCTTGTTTGTATGACATTACATTGTTTTTATTCATAAGTTGTTTGTTTGTTTTAGAGTGACTTGATGCTGCATACAAGAAGCCACTGAAAATAAATACAAAAGAATAACATATAACAACAAAAGTAACTGGATACAACATATTTGTATCCTTAATAACAATCTCAAATAAAGTTCGAATCTGGTATGCGTATATTCACATCTCTTATAAATAAGTCAAAGTTAGATTTTCCATTCTTTTCTGTATTTAAAAACAAACCCGAGAGTAAATTATAAACGTTAAAATCACAACGTTTATCTTGGGTGGAAAAATAGGAAATTTTTCATGAGAAAGGTCTGTTTTGTATTATGACTATGGTCATCGTTCATCTTCCACATTACTGTTCACACCTGGACCCCGCACTAACACCCGGTATGGTGACCGCGCCTTTTCAGTTATTGCCCCCGCTCTCTGGAACAAACTGCCCGCCTTTATTCACTGCGCCCCCTCTGTATCTCAATTCAAATCTCTACTCAAAACCTATCTTTTCAAATTGTAAATTGCAGTTGTGCGTCGGTCAATGGAGGTGCGCACCATATTTGTCTTTATTTAGTTGATTGCCACTGTTTTTCTTACCTTATCTATGTTACTTTTGTATTTTTGCTTTTTCTTCTAATTTAATTCTACGGGTTATAGTCTTCTCTTAATCAGAACACTGTGCGCTTAGAAACATCAGTATTAAGCGCCTAATAAATGTTATGTATTATTATTATTTTTTATATAACATGAGAAACAGGGTTTGATATGGTGTTCCATGTGATCTATCATGTAGCTCTGGTGTAATTGAGTCCAACATCAGGTGGGTTTGGTGTATCAATTGAGTGCTCCAGCATGTTAGTTCTGGTGTATCAATGCGGTGATTTGGCAGTTTGGCTCTGGTGTACAAATCCGGCGCTCTCGAAGGCTCGCTCTTGTGTATCACTCTGGTGCTACATCATATTAAGCTTGGTGTATATCAGTCGAGTGCTCTAGCATGTTAATTCTAGTGTATCAATCCAGTGCTCCATCATGTTAGTTCTGGTGTATCAATTTGGTGCTCTATCATATCGGTATATTGTATCAATCCGGTGCTTTAGCAGGTTTTTTTTGGTGTACCACTCGGGTGCTCTATCATGTTGGGCTTGGTGTATATAAATCCTGTCCTCTATCCAGTCGGTATGGTGAATCAATGTGGTGATTTTGGAGTTTGGCTCTGGTGTACAAATCCGGTGCTCTCGAAGGTTCGCTCTTGTGTATCACTCGTGTGCTCCATCATGTCGGACTTTGTGTTTATCAGTCGGGTGCTCTAGTACGTTGTCTCTGGTGTATCAATCATGTGCTCTAGCAAGTAGGTTCCGGTGTTTCAATCAGTGTAGTGTCTTTGAGACCACTGTCACACATGTTCTCCCATGTCGCCACATGCACCGATCCACCTGTAAACAAGGAGAAATGAAAAGTGAAAGTTAAAAGGTGTAAAGGGAGACATGTGCAACTGATGTAACAATTTTTGTTTTACCGATATGTCACAACATGTACTTTGTTCAAATCTATTGTTTTGTTCTTGCTTAGGTATGATTGAATAAACATTTTCTTTGGAGAAAAAAATGGTGAAAGGTGAACGTTGATCGCTTTCATCATGGACAACATTGACTGTAACTTTCCTGTTTCACCAGCACCATTAATTAGCCAACTATATATGAGCCACTTCCGATTTACTAACATCATATGATCATTCGTACAAAATTGTACAACCCATCGAGACTACTGCTGGATACATAATCATTGATCATTTATGAACCGGAGCGACGGTACATTCTTTGATTCACGTATTGAAGTATTCTTTTCAAGAGGGCAAACAAAAGGTATTCATGTGACTATTCTTAAATACACAAGATGGGACGTCTCCACGTGTAACAGATCTGTGGATACAGTTTGGGGTCATTTGTACAAATACTGTCTTCGCTCGCTCGAGATTGCCAAATATCCCGCTATTTGAACTATCCAGCTAATTTGCGTCTTCATCAGCCCGAAGTTGCAATTATCGGGATATTTGGTCGGGATTGTCATCCCAAGATATTTTGGGATAGTTTGCAAAATATCCCACTATTTGGCAAAATATCCAGCTATTTATCCGGTGCGTCTTCACCAGACCGAAGACTCGCACTTTGCGCGAACGCTGAGCAAAACATCTCGAGCTAATTTCTCAAGGTCGAGTTTCAAGTTTCTAGGTCGAATCTCGAGCTGATGAAGACGCGATTTGTAACTTCGGGGTTATTTCCCAAATCAGAAATAGCGGGCTATTTGGAAATCTCGAGATGAAGAATCTACTGGATCGGATTGTAAATAGAGACTTTCAAAACTCATTCACATACTTATTATCGAATTAAATCCACGGTGGCAGTCAATACACGTCAAGGCCTACCCAAAATGGCGAAGTGAAGCAACATTTCATAACAGTAGCACACTTTGCAAGGTACTATAGTTTGTCGTCCGGACTACAAATTATAGTATACTCATACGGTTACCATGACTACATGCAGTAGTGTAAATGTATAAAATGATAAGCCATAGGTTCGTCCCATACGCTACCATATACAGTTAACGACTACAATTATTCATACCACTTGTAAATGTTGTGTTTTTCGTAACTCAAGAATGATAGGTGGACTGGTTGGATTGGAACTTCTGTTGAATACCATGAGAGGTAAACTTTAATATTTCATAGTCTCAAGAAACATTAATCGGGGCAAACCAATGTTTCATTACTTAAAAAACTTCAAAACTTGGGTAGGATATGAATAATTTACTTGTTAACTGTGGTTTACAAATTCTATAATGGTTGTCAACATGAACAGTAATAATGATATCATTTAATTTTATGTTTCACTGAATCGAGCTCTTGAAGGGCTATCGTCAGATATACTGACGTCATAGATGTGGCTGGTAACGTATGTGACAGAATAGCTTAGACTTGCCCTACAAGGTTACAAAACACTATATATTCTCTGCGAAATACAAAAGTGAACGACTGTCTTTGAATTCTTTTAAGAAGATGCTTAAACGTTGTTATGAAGTTGAGCGGGTTCTTTCTCAAACGCAATGGCCCGAATTCACAAAGGAGGTTTGTCGACAAACCTTGGTTTTCGTGCGTCATATGACGCGTTTTGACGCGTTCTTACAAACCAGGTTTGTAAAAAACGCGTAAAAAAAACGCGTAAAAACGCGTCATGACGTACGAAAACCAAGGTTTGTCGACAAACCTCCTTTGTGAATTCGGGCCAATAAATTCGTTGTATTACTTGATAAATGGAGACATGTGCAACTGATGTAACAATGTGTTTTTTACCATATGTCATAACATGTACTTTGTTCAAATCTATTGTATTGTTCTTGCTCAAGAATGATTGAGTAACATTTTTCTTTTGAAGAAAACAAAAATATTGCAAATCCTACCTAGGTTGACAATTTTGAGAAGCCGTGAGTAGATGTCGTGCTTCGGAAAAGGATCCACAGCTACGGCTATAAAGAGCTGTTCGTAGTCGACGTCATCGACGGCACGGTACTCCTCTTCCTGTAAGGAGAGGATCTCCACTGACCGCACACCGTGGTGGGGTATCTCGTAGAACTTCACAAATCCAGCTGAACCTAAAGTACAAAACATTTGATTTTCTTGGTTTTAATCAGCGTTTATTTGTTAAAAGGCAATTGTAAACAGTTGCGAGAAAATTGTCTTTGGAGAGAGTGTGTGTGTGAGTGAGAAATGATTTCCAACGAATAGGGGCAGTGCAAGGGATAGATTTGTTTGTTTGTTTTACCTGACTGCTAAGAATGCATGTGTATGGTTGTAATTAAACAACCAGGGGACCGACGGCTTTAAGTACTCTTCGGGGGACCTTTGAGGATTAATGCCTTACCAACGGGCACTAGCACTACAGCTTGGTTTTGAACCCGGGACCTCCCGGTCACAAGACCACTGCTCTACCACTGAGCCATCGCGCCATTGGTTTCTGTCGGTCAAGGTGCTATGACTGAACGAGTCTTTATAGCGAATATGAAAGAGTATGTGAGTTGATAATCTAAAGAAGAATCATAGCTAGATTAAGATACTTTGTTTCTTTTCTTCTTTTTTCTTTTTCCAAATAATTTGTTTGGGTTTGTTTGTTGAGTCATATACTCTAGACCCTACCTTCGTATCTGAATAAATCGACCGAGTGATATTCTTGTACCACACACATGTACAAGAAATTCCCTTCGGTAAATATGTCTACATCCCCGGGATCCACCACAGCTAGCGTCCATGTCATCTCAAAACGACCATCTTCAGCATTCCACGTATACACCTAGACAAACAGACAAACAAAGAAAGCATTACTGTAAAACCAGAGATTATCGCGACCTGTAACTTTTGAGAATCAGAGACGACGGCCTTTTCACGTCATGAAAATTTCGCGATCGAATTGCCAACCATGAATAACAATATACCGTACAAGAGTCAACGAACTTGTTTTAATATGGTCTTGTATATTTGTATTGTACAGGCATTCAATGCATCGTATTGTCAAAAACTTTCTCGTCATTTAACTCTCGCGAAATTCGCGATATTTCCGGTTTTACAGTAATCAACTTTTGTTTGCAACATGATTGATCATATTGAATTCAACAGACCTTGAATTGACTTGATGCGATTTAATTGATTTTAACATTATCTCTTAAAAACATTGTAACCCCGATGTTTGATATCCATTTTGTTATAGATTTCAAAATTATAGATATATAATCATATTAACATTCCAAACATACAGATAAATCTATTTTTTGTCCTTTTTCATTTTTGTTTTTTATATCAATTTCTTACATAAATTTAAAATTATCCCTATTTAAGGGGTCCACATTCTACAAGTCTTGCTTCTCATTTTCCACCTCTTTTCCTTCAATAAAAGCATAAATAAATTTACAGCAAATGCATACATTTACTTTTTGTAATTCAATTATCGATTTGCAAAATTTACATATTAATCTACATTAATTCCCTTTATTATCTTTTGACACTATTGTTTGTAAAAGTGTTCTGTTGGAAATGAAAATAATAACTAAAAAACTGAAGAACGTGACATTGATACATACATGCATAAAGAATAAAATAAATGAAGTTACACGGTGAAAGCATAATGAATATGAATGAGACATACATTTGGAGAACTATAGCGTAATGGTAAGCATGTTGAGCTTATGAACTCGGCATTTATCACACACTATTTTGAAACTAAGTAAAAATGAAAGTGATTTTTAAACTGTTGGTACCGTCGCTGCCGGTGGAAAAAAAACGTTGCCCATGACTAATAAATATGACTCTCTCCCTCCCCCTCAAACACACTCTCTCTCACTCACGCGCGCACACACACACACACCTATCCATCTCTCTCTCTATCTCTTTCCACCACACCCACCCCCCTTATCTCTCTCTCGCCGTCCTCCTCTCTCATTTAAAACAGAAGTTCTTACCCTAACTTGGACTTCGTTAGAGGCGTCGACGTCGCTGACACTGATGTGATCAGCCAGTGCGAATCCCTGTGTGCCCTGGTAGTTGAAGCTAGTCACCACCCGGGCATTCTCAGATACTACCTTCTGGAATAATTGAAATTCCTGCCAAACGAATGAGAAAAGTTAACCCACGTCAAAACACGATTGCAACGAAATATCAAGCTAATACTACGGTCACAAAGGTTCGTACGAACGATAATTTCGTACGAATCTCCCTGTGTTTCCATTGTCTTCCCGAATTTCCATTGTCTGAAAATCGTTCGTACGGCGTTCGTAGCAGTTCGTAATGGCATTTGTGACCGAGGCTTTACTTGATTTATCCATGTTTCCTGTGGGCTTGGATCTCAAGTATAATTCCGTATGCAGTTGTAACTTCTGCAAATTTGACCCCTGTAGACCCGTAATTTGGAGGGGTGCGGAAATGGGTTTGTAATTGCTTTTGTGCAATAATGAAAGGTTTAATACTTTTTATTCCTTTATATTTGTATTCTACATTCATTCAGTTTTACATTTATATTAACTTGTATTTTCATCGGATAAGGTCTTTAAGGTTTAGCGTCACTTTGTCTTGTCTGCTTGGCTATGATTATAGTCTAGTTCTGGACCCTTGTATTGACTTTTTCTTTTATTCGCCGACTATTAGCGTTAAGTTTATAGTCGGCGAATAAAAAAATCAATAAAAGGGTCCAGAACTAGACTAGACTATGAAGTGTGCGGGGTTATGCAGCTCCGTGCTCTACACTTAGGTTCTGGTTATGTCTGAAGTCGACTCAGACCGATGTCTCTTCTCATTAATTGCGCTGTATAATTGGCTCCTTAAGGTAAGTGTAAATTTCATGTGAAGGTGTACTTAGATTAACTTTAGCTAGTTACCTGCGCAGTTGAATTGTAGCTGTAAACAGCCGACTCCTCCTCCAGATATAAAGTGAAAATAAGGAATACCTTCTCATCGAAGTGAATACTTTCCACAGAAGAGGTGACTGAGGAACATAACAGGGACAAAGGATAAACAAAACGGAGATAAAAAGAAGGAAGAGAAAGAATAAACCATCGAGCTGCCCATTAATGGATTGACCCAAGCAATTCATCACGATATCTTTTTTCGCATTTTAATTCAATGACTACCAGTAAATTCAAAATGTTTAGTTTCGTTATAGATTTTCATTACTCTTTATATGGATTAGGGAAGTACAGAGAAATCCGATGTGTTATAACTAATTTTTCATTAAGGAATTTATATAAATAGTGACAGAATGAGAGGTCCAAAGTAAAGTATATTCTAAGCCGTGAAATACTTTTGAATACAAATGCATTTTTTTTTTCTCCCAGGTGAAAAACAAACTCTAACTTTACCATTTTATTTTCATTTCTATTATCTACGGCATGTAAACAAACAGTCGTTAATACTTTTAAGAACACGATCAAACGTTTTAATGACGTGGAGCAGGAGCAGGGTATTTATACTAAACACAACAAATCTGTTGAATTGAAGATAAATTTAAGAACAAAATACAAATGGCCATGTTCGTTTTTTCCTCATATAGCACCAAATCCAATTGTTTTGTTTATAAATGATTGGATACAATCTTTCACTGAAAGAGAAATAATACCTCCTGTGGTAATATCCTGAAAGACTTGGAAGTTTCCAGAGACTTGGTTGTATTTGTAGACGTTAGCTAGGTCGCCCTCGTATGTGGTGAACACCAAGAAGCTCTCTCCATCAATAACGAACGTTGCAACGTCTGAAGTAGCTTCCATATCGTCTCCGGTAGAGCTGGTCATTGTGAAACGCCCGTTCTCGTAGCGATAGATGTTGTTGCCAAATATGAAAGGCCTTGATTCTATAGTTGAATGAAAATCTAAAGAGATGGAAAGGGCAATGGTCCGAATCTATGACGTTCGTCGTCGTCATCGTCGTCGTAATCATCAGCAAATGAGAGTATGCAGCATTGACAGTATCATAAATAAGAACACATCTTAAAGGGATCTGGTAACTTTGTCGTAGATCCTTTAAAGAAATCCTTGATTTAGCTCATGCTGCAGTGATAATTAAAAACCTTTAGGTAAGTCAGGAACCCCATGATATTTACAAGCCGATCGCTTGTCTGATTATCAAGATATTTATGATTGAAAATCGAAATCAAATTTTTGATCATTTTGAAGCGCAATTTTTTTCTTCAGGGCTTCAATATAACACCATATCACAGGCCCTGATAATACGTAGGGCCCTGCATCTCAGATTTAACATTGCTAAACGATCCCTTTAAGAACCACTCACCGACACATCATCGACGACGTTGTCACCAACATCATGATAGTCGCCATCATAATCATTGTCATCAATGTCATCATCATCATCGACATCATCAAGATCTTAGCACCATCACCATCCTTATCAATGTCAACATCCCATTATGAGTTTCTCCCAAAACTCACACTATTCCTGTTGTCCATAATCATTTAAAGACTGTTGGTATATCCCATTCTGATGTATACTATACGCAACAAGATAGGTTTTTTTTTTAAATTCTCGATAGATGGAGGCACGTCCATTTTATCTAAATACTAGAATCTTGTATTCCATTCTATCTTTGTTAATCGAACGTAAATATCCGTCATTTTTTACATGTTCTTATAAATGTTTTATCCTTTGAGAAGAAAAAAAATAAAGATTGAAGAAAATTAATATACCACGGCTTATTATTCTAACGAATGAGCATTGAATCAACCTGTAGAGATTACTTTCCTTCTAGACAACTACGTTCTCAAAACTCTGGCTTACTTGTTACTCCTAGGGTTAAAACAAAGTGGGGGGAGCGAACCTTCGCTCATGCTGGGCCTTCGTTATGGAATACTCTCCCTCAATGGATTAAGAATAGCAGTTCTGCTGAAGTGTTAAAAAACAATCTTAAGAAATATCTGTTTAATTTAGCTTATAATTGGTTACCATAACCTTTCATGTCTGTACCTTTTCTATCGCACTTTGTATAAATGTATCATGTATGTATTTCATCTTTTGCACAAGCTGCGCCTTGAGCATTTGACTGTCAAGTGGATTTGGCGCCTTATAAATCTCATGTATTATTATTATTATTAGAGTAGACACTCAGACAAGATGAATCATAGAAAAAAAACAGACGAGCTCGTTAAACAATGTACAGATTTAGATAAACGACCTATTAAGACAATTGCCCTCAACCTTTTAATCACATTTTACAAATCTGACCACCATTTCTACTTACCTTCGCAAGCAGTATGCCCGGCGTTAGCTACTACGAGGCATATCTCACCATCAATGTAGAAATGCTCCAATACTACTGCGCCATTGGTCGGCAAACGTTCTGGAGGTGTGGAAGACAGACAAACAAAATCACTGCCATTACAAAGATAGCGTTTTGGTGGTCAGTCAAAAGACAGGTGCATTGTTGTTGTTATTGATGTTATTTATATCGTTATTATTATCATCACTTACAGACTTCTTGGAGATTCGCAGTATTCAGCGCTTTGATTTCTCGCGAAAAGATGTAAACGTTGTCTTGACTTATTGAATTCTTAATTTAATAATAATAGCTCGTTTTTATATAGCGCTTTTCAGGACCGCAGGCTCTCCCAAAGCGCTTTACAGATAAATATACTATTCTTGAATCTTCCCGATGGCTTGTGTTGAAATGACAGACAATAATGTTAAGCGCTTTGATATCTAGCAAAAGCTGACTTCAAAAACAAATATAATTGTTGACATCACTTACGGAATTCTTGGAAATTCCCAGTAGTCGTGTTGAATTGGTAGATAATACTGTCAGTACAGACATCACCATGTTCGTCAGCGTAGATGGCAGCAGCCATAAACGTATGTCCGTCCACAGAGAAGGGCTCGAATCGCCTCACGTGCTGCTCAATGATTTGAACATTCTCAACGTAATCAATCGCATCGATAAAATCTGAAAAAGAAAACATAAGTCTCAAAAGAGTAAAAGCTAGTCACGTTGCCGGTACTTTTCAAGTTTTATTGTTCCACAATTTACAAAAAATATAAACATACATAAAAAACAAAAATGATTCAATACATGTAGTATAAATGAGCACGTCTCAATGATTCTCAATTCATATAATAGATTAAGTAGAATGTTAGGAACCTATTAAAGGTAATGTTCGGTGATGATCAAGATTTGGGATTTGGTGAAAAGGCGTTTTGTTTTACTTGAAGAACATCGAATCATTACTGATTTTTCACTTGTACCATTTTTTTCTTCTATTTAATAGAAAAAAAATTGGTACAAGTGAAAAATCAGTAATGATTCGATGTTCTTCAAGTAGTACTGACACTTTGTAAAAGTAGCTTAAATAAGTATCAAGGGACGACCTGTCTTCATGGCCTGATATAATTTTGTTCGTTTCAGAATAAAATTCCCCTTTGAGGACTTCCTATTTCTTCATTATTCTGCGATTTTCCAAACAGAACCTCAATTATGATTTTGTTTTCTTCTTAAAAAAAAAGTCTCTTAGGAAATGGAAAACAAGTTCATTTCCGAGATCCCCTGAATAATACATCCGTAAAATTAAAGACTAGAAATGTTATTTAAAAAAATAAAACAAATATGGTTATTTATATAGCGCCGGTATCCGCCAGGTTCTGACGCTCATGGCGCTTTACACATATTACCCTGGTCGTAGCCGAGCTGCCAAAGTAACTAGCGTTTCAATGTAAATATACCTAGACTGTATACAAATAACCCTAATACATGTTTCGTTTTGGTACGAAAATAGAAAATCCATCGATAACTCACTGTTGACTACTCCAACAATAGACTCGGTACGTTCACACTGCGTTTCTGCAAAACATGCCAGTTCGTAGAGATCATTCTCAAACTCATCGGACCGCGAGTCTTCAAGCGCACCTAGCTCCGACAGATCGACGCCATCAAACAGGTAAGCAGTGGAGACGTTATCTTCCAGTATGACCATGTCATTGAATGTTAGACTTGCATCCACCGTGTTGGTTCCAGACAGGGTGATCCTCTTGGTGTTGAGATTGGCCAGATTGACAGTGTTCACCAGACCTTAAAAGCATTGAATGGGACCATTCATTAGTATTAGAAAACATTAATTAAAGCCCAACTGTACTACTTATAGCTACTTGCGCCCTCTATATAGCAAACGGTGCCTAAGTGTTGAACCCCTATGGTCCCCTTTTTCTTATGTTAATTGAGAGCTGATTTGATGACATACCACTTGTCAGTGACCATGCAGGGAGGTCTAATCCCTCCTGGCCAAACTAGTGCAGATATGCTTTAAACCATACAGGACGCGTGCAAACATATTCTCAAATTCCTGCACCCATCCTTCCCAACTCCTGCACCTATAAATCTTCCCCAATCCCCAACACACACACGCAAGCGAGCCCACACCCACCAAGTATTTTGAATTGTATTATGCCAGCTTGAACATACATTTACATTTGCTTTCATTTGATGTTTCGTCTGATTCAAGCTTCGGCTGGACTATCAGCTTGATACAATCAACTGCGCATCGTATCACGGAAGCATTATTAATAGAAGTTCACCGCCATCGCACTGAAACGCATGTTAAAAAAAATACAGGTGTTTCAATGACTTGACGTGCGGATTGTATTTACGACGGTTGTGTGAAACACTACCCGGATAAACCGTAATCTTAGAGGGTTAACGTATGGGGGGAAATAGCTTAGAGTTGCCCTGTAAAATGCGTATTGCGTTACCTGTTACGGTGACGTCACCTGTCACACTCGTCTTCTGCTCAAACACGTAGTACGCTGTCACGGTCTGTTCTGTATTTAGCGTTAGACCCCGTGTAATGTCCTTGCCATCCACTAAACCATTGAACTGCATATTGCCGGCTACCGATGCATCCCGAGTGAAGGACTTGTGGCCTTCCACCTTCTTGGGACTGAGGAAGTCCAGTGTGTCGGCTTCTTCTAGAGATATTTCAATGTCGTTGACGGTTCCTGCAAAGAAAATCAATCAATAAGAGGTAATTTAAATATATATATAAATATGCTCATGATACAAGTACAGAAACCGCTCAGGCGACACACACAAATTCTGTCTTAAAACAGAAGGTTGCGCTCTGGGAAGAGATGACAAATAACTTGTGAGCGTTATCATTGTAGTTTGCAAGGGTGGAAGAACATCAGATACAAAATGTTCCCTGAAAATGATGGCCCTTCAATCAATTTGCCTTAATATTCTCGTATCATTTTGATGATCCAGAACCTTGCAGTACACACCAATACTTATTTGCTAGATGATCAACCTTTTTTGATCGATTCCACAATGTTTCTTTCAAAAATGCAATTGCATGACCAGAACTCACTCTTTAACCTTAACTGACGATCTTTCAGTTCATGTTAACTTTGTACAGCTTTGATGATGACGCTGTTCAAGAGAAAGAGCCAAAATACAATCTTTATAGACAGATATAAACACATTAAGCTTTTTACTGACTGACGTTTTCTCCATTCTTACTAAATAAAACGTTGGAAACTCACCTGATATTAGGATGTTTCCAGCTGTTTGTACATCACACGTATCAAATGTCTTAGCTCCAGAAATAGTTTGCGCACCTATATAGATTGACGATAATTCAAGAAGATGAAATGAGAGCAAGAATTTGGTATCATGGACTCACTTTGAAAGATTTCTAGGTGGGATTTGGGGGGTTATATACCGGAATCCTATATTGAAATATGAGATTCACATGTTATTTCTGTAAAGACAATTTGCGAGTTTAAAATCTGTCTGAAATGAAATGTAAGAACAGCTCGTGAGTATAATAAGACAATGCATCCTTACGCGCACTCAACCTAAGTCCTATGTAAGCTGGTATCTAATGTCATCCTTTTTTCTTCTTAATACTCCTCACCCGTTCAGCAATCATTGCAATAGAATACTGAGTACATTTGGGATTGATTTTTATATATTTTACATATACTTGCTGTACATATTTTATATATCATTAATATAATTATCATTGTTATCATATTATTATTATCAGGTAATTGCTGCAATTTACTGTTTGATATTATTACCATCTAAAGTGACGATTTCTGCAGATATATCCACGCCATCTACTGTACCAGCCACTGTAATACTTCCTTCCACGGTGACGTCATCCAGGAATGTCTTAGAGCCTTTGGGTGGCAAAACAAGATGGAAAATGAATGGACAAAATGATATTTCAAAGAAACATTGTCTTTATCAGAGTTTAATTGTCGGTTTAATTGATTTACAGGAATATAACCCGACTGCAAAGATTCTAAGGAAATCCACTAACGTACGACTGGGGAATTTAAATACCCTGTCGTATAACTTACAGCAATCATGTTTGTATGATATGATTTGGCACTATTATGTTCATACATTTAAACAGGTGACCACTGAAGTTTCCTGTAGCTTCATATCTTTAACGATATTTTGGGTGACTTACATTGTACGTCTTCTAATTAACGAACTGGTACTGGAACTAAAATGGGTAATACTGAAAGCTCAGTCTAACTTGTTTGTGTAGCTCTACTCTAACATGAGCTGAAATTCAGCATCGACATTAAACGTTGGTAGACTCACGTCAACACATGGGTTTTTTTACAATTCCAATTTTAAAGCCTGTCTGTACTAGTTTGGCCAGGGTGGATTCGACCTCCCTGCAAAGTCACTGACAGGTGGGTATCTCATCAAATCAGCTCTCAATTAACATAAGAAAAAGAGGATCATGGGGACCAACAGGCACCGATTAGTCATTGTTTGCTTTATAGAGGTCGCAAGTAGCTATTAGTAGTGCAGTGGGGCTTTAAAACATGTTCCATACCGGTTATGGTTCTATCTCCCTGTAGCATCACAGCATCCGCCACAAATCCATCCACATTAATCCCGTATGCGGTAACGGCTCGAATGGTCCCTGGAACACTGATATCATTCGCCGTCAAAGTTCCTTCAATCGTATGGTCTCCAGTTACTGTCTGTGTCCCGTCAACGGTTAGAACCGTCGGCGCCCAGGTTTGCAGATTATAGCCATGCACTGTTCCCGTGACACGAAGGGCGTCGTCAAAGGTCACAGGCAGTTCGAAGGTCACAGCGTTAGGAAGGGTAAATGGCACGTCAACGAACTTTGCGATGGTCTGCAGTTCGGACAGGTCAACAGTGTCGACAGTCTCTAATGAATCCACCGTGATGTCACCCGTCACTGAAACATCTGAAGAAGAAACATAAAGAAATGTCTTTATTCACTAAGGATCGAAGCCCTGGCCTGGCACAGTATATCACTATGAATATGGCGGACAAAGAAAGAGGACAAAATATACAGTTCCTCATTCTACCCTCAACAATTGCTGTGGTAGACAAATGAACATCCCTTCACTGCTATTATGTAAACATGTGTAGAATAGGTGAATATGCATGTGTCATGTGACACCTGTTCTACACATTTGTTTACATAATAGCAGTGAAGGGACGTTACTTTGTCTACCACAGCAATTGTTGAGGTTAGAATGAGGAACTGTATATTTTGTCCTCTTTCTTTGTCCGTCATATTCATAGAGTATGCTACAAACATACACATTACATGTGACATAAGTCGACTGTAGCAGTCCATGGTTCGTTCCATTAATCATTCAGAATGCAAATTGCAAACACCAATTGTTAAGTACGTAGGACAAACATGATGGCTTGGCTTACCTAACAACACGTAATATGCAATTTGCATTCCAACTATTAAAATACATTTATTCGTAACAGGTGCATGGAATAATTTGCAAAATAGCACTCAAGAAAGAAGTGTGCATAAAATGTGATTACATTACGAAAAATGGCCTACTGCAAACAGGTCTGTAGTTTTAATTTTTAATTTGATCTAATTATTTCTATCATGTGACGTAGGAGGAATGTGACGTAGGAGGAATGGGACGATGGAACTTCGGAGACTAATGCTGAGAACAAAACGAGGGTTCAGTGACATAAATACGTAACTCCATATATTGCCAAAATGAGTATTTGATATCAAAATTTTCAAAATTGTGGGCTTTCCAGGAAACACAAAGACTTAACTCCCCTCAACACCCCATTGAAGTCAATGGCTAGTGAAACATAGACTTAACTCCTTAAGGCCCAAGTGCTCAGTGACACATACACCACTTTCTCTCAAATTGGAGCTACTTCTTTGTGTCACTGACCCATCGAAAAGATGTATTTTGGTAATGAGCAATTATGAGCTTGAGAAGTTGGTAATCCAACTTACCATTCTCAAATACGATGGACGATGTCACAGTCTGAACTTCATCTATCTTCATGGCATCTGCATCGAGTGCTTGGATGTCGACGTCATTAATGACTCCACTTACTGTCAAGGTTCCATCAATGTCCACATCCGCATCAAACGTGTACGATCCTGAAGCATTGAGGAAGAAAGTAATAATAATCATTAAAGAGAAGGTTGAGTTCTGGGAAGATGTGAACAATAATTTGTGAGCGTTATCATTCTTATTATGCAAGTGTGGAAGAACATCAGATAAGACATGTTCCCTGAAAAGCATGGCTCTTCAAATGCCTTCATATATTAAACATGTCATGTAACGTCGTAAAAATCCGAGTAGGATTTTTACCCCATGTGCTTGTGTAGTCCCATATACATCTTTCTGTGTACAGTGTTTGTAACTTTACCAAGACTTGGCCAAATTTCTTATCATTTTGATGATTCCAGAACCTTGCAATACACACAAATTCTTATATGCTAGATGATCAACCTTTTCTGGTCGATTCCACACCGTTTCTTTCACAATGCAATCGCATGACCAGAACTCAACTTATCTTTAATAATAATAACTTGTTTACCCAGGGAAGCTTCATCAGCTTCGATGCTGTTCTTCATGATGGCCCTGCAATTATTATTACTCAAGCTTGTTATTGTTGTTGGATTTTACGTCGGTTTCCATCGTCGTTGGATGATTTTCGCCAGATTACCAGGTTCCCATTTACACCAGGGGGGGGGGTGTTTCACAAAGATCCTAAGTCGAACTTAACTCTTAGTACTTACAAATTATGGAGAGCCATTTGTAGCCTTAAAATAAAATATATTCAAAAGTGAAAATTCAAGGATTTTAGAGTTTATAAATTCCACTTCAAGAACATAGAATCTCCATGATAATAGAAAATATGAATGATTTGAATCAACATTTTATGCCTTTTAAAGTAACTTTTACAAAATATTTTCAAGGATGCTAATGGCTTTCCATAATTGTTAAGTCCAACTTAGAGAAAAGTTCGACTTAGGATCTTTGTGAAATACACCCCTGGTTCGGGAGTGGGAAATGTGGAATGATGTCTTGCCAAAGGACGCTAGTGCAGCGCTGAGATTCAAACCCTCAACGCTTGGACTGAAAATCAAGTGAATGAACCACTATACCCGATACCTTCTCGGAGAAAGGAATACATTTAGTATTCGTTTCAGAAAGGAGTCGGTAGAGGACTGAATGGTCTCATCAATGTTCACATCGGCGTTAAACGTGTATGATCCTGTAAAACGGAACACGAAAGAGCTAGAGGAAACTCCGGTGTCTTGGTCCATTTGAAGATCGCAATCGGTCATGCCTCTTTTCCCCCTCCCAAGCTCAGGTGATAGTGAGTACTAAATAGGGACTTTTAGATTATGCACGACGAGAATGTGGACTGCCCTTTTAAGGCAATGTGACGTCACTGCCAGTGCCTTAAAAGGACGTCACATTGCCTTAAAAGGGCAGTCCACGTTCTCGTCGTGCAGAATCTAAAAGTTCCTAACAAACGTAGAATCAAAGACTGCATACATGTGCTTACCTGTGATCGTTTGAGCACGCGTTAAGGTGAGGACGTCTTCACTGATGTCAACGTCATTGACTGTACCACTCACAGTAGTGCTCTGAGACGCATGGAAGCCATCGTTGAATATCTAACAATGGGAAGAAAGCAAATGAAAATATTGAAGTGCAAGCAAAGAACCATCTTAGTTCATTTTAAAGGAGAACTAATCCCGCAGAATAACTTTGGTTGTTCTGAGAGATTTATTGCATTTGTGCCCATTAATCTACAAGATTCTCCACCAAAGTGTGTGACAGAAGCATAAATCAAGAATAAATTACAGTTTCTCAGCAAAACATGGGAGTTGCCATTTTCTTGATTGCATGACGTACTATGCGGGAGTCGTGTATCAACTAAATGTATTCAGATATATGGATGCCTCTTTCCCAGGTGTTGTGGTGCTGAAGCATTTAATTCACCTGCTTTTATCCTTTTTACTCAAATTGCCAGATCGCAAATTGCATAAATATGTTCTGAAGTGAAGGTTTCGCATAAATAAAATAGATTTTCCAACCGCTATATTTTATTATTTTTAAATAAATAAGTTACATTTGTTACCTTATTATATATTTTTTCACCAAATTAAATTTTCGCCTTCTCGGTAATGATTTTCCCTCATTGTTAATGAATTAAAAAGGCTTTCCAATTAAAGATTGGTGCATGAATCGTGTACAAATTCAACTGGTACGTCACATTTTCAAGGAAATGGCTGCGTTCATGTCATGCTAAAAGCATACCATCATGCCAAGAAATCTTCATTTATATATCTCTTGTACATGTTCGTAAAATGTATTATACATCAAAAGGCGGGAATTCATTTGTTTCATTGTTCAAACTCATCTTTAATTTCACCACACTGCGGTACACTATTCCCATATGGACGTTACTAAATAAATTGCTGAAGCGTAAAATACTTGTAATTAAAAATTACCTTCTTGCCGGTTATAGTTTGTGAACCAGCATTCGTCCAAACGATGTCGTTGTTCAGATCTACAAGGTTTATACCATTTACGTCTCCGGATACCGTGATGTCATTGGACACAGTAAGTGCATTGGTGAACGTCTGAAAGGGAATACATAACACGATCTCAAACACACAAAATAAATCAACTTAAAGCGATACTGAACTGATAAGACTTTCTGCCCTAGCGTACTGATAATCGCACAACTTGCCATCAGTGCATAACCCGATACCAAATTTCTACTTCGCAATCAAAGGACTCGACAGTGCAGCTAGAGAAGCAGCGAGTTACGGGACCATACTGCTACAGCTGACTCGAGATTGGTACAGTGAGGAATTAGCAGATTGCCTCTAAAACAGTATGACTTTAAGGTTAATAGAACACATCAATTTTTAAAATGTGCGAATATGACGACGCGATATTTAATAATCTGGACATGACGTATATGGGCAATGAAATAGGTATTGAGATTTTACTTGAGCTAAATTGTTTAAAGTTTCTGCGATCATGCGTAAGTTAACGTATAGTGTAGGTACAAAAATGGCATGAAAGCGTTTATACACAAAGAAAATTCACTAACAACTCATAATTAGAACAAATTACATATGGATGGAAAGATTTTCTCTTGAAAAACACGAACAATTTGCTTAGATATCATGGAAAGGCGTAAAATGCAATTTTTCAAGACCCTCCTTAGACCCCCGAACGCCCCTGAACGTAAGTCAAACACACAAGCGTAGCGAGCTCTAAATAGTGACGTCACACACTGGACGAACAGCTCAGTGCCGTGTAGCAGTATGTAGCTAGCCAGCCGTGTCCCGTATGTGACGTCACAAATATTGACGCTCTACAAAGGACCGCTGAAGGCAGAAAATCTGGATCTCAAAACTAATATTTTTGAGAGTTGATTACTGCGAGTCCCTTACATATTTTGAAGAGAAGAGTTGTTGTATTTGATCGGCAAGGCTTCCCCTTCGCAATGATATGAGTTTTGCATCAATTCAAAACACTTTTGATTCTTCGTGTGGCTACTTTAAACATTTCTCTGTGAGAGGAAATTGAATATTCCATTCATGATTTTCTGAAACGAGAATATATGGTCGACTCGCATGCATTTGAAAGTACTCACACCAGTTATATGGTTATTATGATTAAAGTTTTAGCCATGAAATAATCTTTGAAAGTGCAAATATGCTTTTGCTCACTTAATTTTAAAAATAGAGGCAACTCCCCCTCTCAACCCACCCTCCCCGGTGCAAGAAATTATGACATTCGTACCTTCTTAGCTGAGATTACTTGGGTACCGTCGTTGAGGTCGATAGCACGGCCTACCATTTCTGGAATATTAACTCCATCTAGTGTCCCAGTAATCAAGGCAGCACCATCGAATTCTACAGAACCTGTAGAGAGATCAATGTCTTGCAATAGTTCGTGCACCAGAAGAAATCAAATTCTTGGATTCGAACCCTCAACCCTAGGGTTGAGAGTCATAATACCACGACTCCTCCGCAGAGCAAATGAAGAGATAAATATACAATACCAGGGGGTGTTTCACAAAGATTTGAAGTCGAACGTATCTCTAAGTTGGACTTAAACATTATGGAAAGCCACTAGCATCTTTGAAAATATTTTGTAAAAGATATTTCAAAAGGCATAAAAAGTTGATTCAAATCATTCATATTTTACTATTATCAAGGAAGTGACATGTTCTTGATGTGGAATAAATGAAAAGCCTAAAATACTTTTGCTGAATTTTTGCTTTTGAAATATTTAATTTTAAGGCTACAAATGGCTCTCCATAATTTGTAAGTCTAACTTAGAGATAAGGATCTTTGTGAAACACCCCAAGGTGCCTTGGTTTCTGGTTCATTCACTTGAACATCAATTCAATCTCAATAGCCTAGCACTAACGTCTTTTAGCAAGACATCAATCCACATTTACCTCTCTCCATCCGGGTTATTAAATGGGTACTGGGTACGATGTGCAAACCATTGTAGTTTGCGGATCAGCATTGTGAGCGTCTGTATAGTAGCGCCTTGCTGGAATATTCCACAGGGAGTGGAAAATGTGTATACACTGTATGAAGGCAAAGCTTGAATCCAATGACAGGGGTTAAATACATTTTAAGCGCTTAGGTACACAGTCGATGTATCAAGCGCTGTATAACATTATAATCTCCTTCTACTCCTCGAATGAATAACAATGAGAAGTGTTATTGTTATCATTGTTATCATTATTACTAGTATGATTATTAATATTACTATTGATATTCTCGTTATTATTATAACCTGTAAATACCTGTAAACGTCTTTGCTCCAGTTATAATCTGTGCACCTGTCTTATAGAGTATTGATCGAGACAGAGTGGGAAGGTCGATACCATTGACTCCACTGGTGGTAGCAATGTTTCCGTTCACTGTAACTTCATCGGCAAATATCACATCACCACTGATCGTCTAAGAATATCAAAGAAAAGAAAAAGATTAAAGAAGATGACAAATAATTGTTTTGCTATCACTTCTCTTCCGACCGATTTCATCTCTACTTCTTTCTCGGTCTCTCTCTCTCTCTCTCTCCGTCTTGCTCTTCCTCTCCCTCTCTCTTCTGTCTTTCTGTCTAGCACTCTCTATCCGTCTCTCTCTTATCTTGGTTTGACTTTGTCTCCCATTTTTTCTCTTTTTCTTATAATCTTTGTCTCTCACTGTATATGTCTTTTTGTCAATAAATATATTCAATACCTCTCTCACATTCTCTTCCCTTCCAAGTCTACCCACCCATCCACCTTTACTCCCTTCTTGGTTTATCTCCTCTTCTCTGCTAGGCACAGTGTTAAAATAAAAATGTCGCTTTTCTTAATATTTGTTTGAAATGTACTATGTACTTTGTTTGAAATGTACTATGCTTTCTTTGAAGCATAAAAGTGAAGGTATCATGTCCCACATATTCAAATGAAATACACCAGGTACACGTGTGCTAAGTTATGTTACGCCCTTTTTTATTTTTGCAATGCCTAATGTATATTGTTGGGGTGGTGATTTCCGGAGGGGGATCCCACAAATTCTGTCACAAGCAAAAAGAGGGCCATCAGCCCAACATTTCCCCTAAATTGTTTATTCATTCTCCCCCCCCCCCCCCTTTCACCGGGATCCGCTACTGGTATGGATTATTGCTAATCAAAGAATTAAATCAAAGAAGCCTGACAACCTGATCAGTTGAGAGCGTTGCCCTCCCGTCAACGAAAGCCGTCCAATCCTCTCCGTTTAGGTCGGTAATGCCGCCATCTACGGCCTGCAGGTTACCAGTCGCAACAAAGCAAGCGAATGTCTTCGCTCCTGGGTGGGATAATAACAAGAACCTTTGATTTTTACAATGTATTTTTTCTTTTGCTATAAACATACATTAGCAAGTTATCTAAAATATAAAATAAGGAAATATAAGGTCTTTAACAGCCAAATTGGCAGGTTCAAGCTATTTGGTTCCATACTTACCCGACCACATCTAAGATTATGGTATATGTGATCCAGCTGAAAGCCCTATACCAGAGCTTGAATCAGACGGAAATTAAATCATATTTTGTGGTCATTGTATGGTCACAAAACTCACAATTTCATAATACAATTCGATCCAATCTGGGAATACACTGCACTTTCCCTAATATAAATACCTCAAATTTATATACAGGTTTGTAGATTATGCTACTCCTCTAGATCGATACAAGTTAGTCCTTACTAATACATTAAAGCCCCTCTGCAGTAGTTTGGCATGGAGGGATTAGACCTCTCTGCATGGTCACTGGCAGGTGGTTATCTCATCAGCTCTCAATTAACATAACAAAAGGGGCATCATGGGGGATCAACGGATACCGTTTAGCCATCGCTGGCTGTATAGAAGGCGCAAGTAGCTATAAGTAGTGCAGTGGGGATTTAAAGGGAGCTGGCCGTCACTTTCCATGTGCAGAAGTTCATAATTCGCCAGCACCAGACTTGGTGGAAAACCATTAATGGATGTACAAGTCTTGCTCACAGCAAATCCGCGATCCCATCAAGGAATACCCCATAGTTTTGGGGTGAGGGAAATGTAGGAACCATATGGGAGATGGGTAGAAAATGCAGAACATTACTTAAAGTTGCTCATGCTAGGGTATATACAGCACACGGACGCACGCCCGGGAGCCGTTATACCAGTTGGCTCAGTGTTATGTAGTGATCGCCAAGTTGCCTACTTCACGTATGACTATATACCCACGCATGAACATCTTTAAGGTATAATGGTCATAAACTGAAGGCTAATCCTGGTGATTGACAACACCTATCATTGGGTAAACACCCAAATGGTTCTAAATAAGGGAGTTTACAGATAGCACATGGTACAAATGACCCCAAATATCCACAGATCTTTTACACATGGAGAAGTTCCACTTTGAGCACCTCAGAATAATAACTGCCAAAGTCCTAGACGTGCTTCATGAATACCTTTTGTTTGAGCTCTTGAAAAGAATACTTCCACCTGCGTATCATAAAATGTACTGTTGGTGCATAAATGAATAATGTTACGTAACTTTCACGACCGCATATCCAGTATTCATCTCTGTGGGTTTTACCATTTTGGTACAAATGACCTTTATCTGCCCATGCACAGATTGTATCTATGAACTGGCTTATTCCCCATGACAGCCCACTACTATGCGTCTTTAACGGCTCTGACCTGTCACAACCTGATCCACATTAACCATCATGACGTCAGATGATAGATCGACTGTATTCACATCGCCCCCTACGGTGAGATCACCTGTCACAGACATCGTTCCAGCAAAGCTCTAGAATAATTATAATGGTAATAACAATAAGCAAAATAGTAATAACGAGAAGAATCATAACAATATTAACGATAATTTGATAATGATGGTAATGATTCTAACAATAAAAATTAAAATCATAATTTCAAAAACAGAAATTATAAACGTAGATATTTAGGCCTAAGCAATACACAAACCTACTACATACTTGTAGATTTCCGAGGCAGAGCCAGTGCCAGTGCAATACTTACAGCAACAAATCCTAGAATTTATTTAAAAAACTCCTTTTCTGTTCTTTTCTATGGGGAGAGGGGAAAATCCCCCCTTCGCCAAGCAAGAACACTCCGGATTGTACTTTTTAAAGAAATCCGATTAAAAATAAGAAAGTTATGAATTAAGTGGAACACAAATTGCCACACTGTGACGTACATTTTGAGGTCCTCGCCAATTTCCTCTGTACATTTCTTTTTAAACCAACTTGATATCAGGATGGACTTCCCCTTTGACTAATCATCTCCTTACCTTGGTACCTGCAAGGGTTTCAGACTCCGTTATCAGGGCTGCTTCAGACCAAAGGGTATTCATTGTTACCCCATCCACTGTCCCACTAACAGTCATATCAGACGATGCAGTAAACCCAGCTGTAAAGGTCTTTGTTCCTGAAATATGAAATCAAATTTTAAATGTCAAGTCAATCCTTATCCATGTCATTTTAATGTTCATTTATATATCTGAACAAAATATAAATGTTGTGCAAATATACGGGTAATATACTTTTCAAATAATAGTTGTGAATTATAAGGCAGATTCATTTATTTCTGCATTTATTATCACAATCAAAATGAAATATATAAGGAACTTTTTATCTTCGACAAAATTAAGATAAGAATAAAATGAAATTAGACCAGTTATACAATGATATTATATAAATATGACAAGATTTAAATATATTATAACATAAATGAATAAATGCAGTAGACCACCCATCATAAGCAGGGGGCTCGAGTATAGATGGTGTTCTGGGAGTGGAAGGGGAAGCTAAATGTCGCCAATAGGGCGTTGTATAACAGTTATTCAGATCGTCACCTACATGCGTAATTTTGATTTGTACAAAATAAATAAAACATAATAATTGAAAGTTTGTTGAGTGGGTCAACAGTGCAAGTGCAAACGTATGCTTGTTTCGAAGTGTATAAGATCAACGGATGCACTATAGTGTGTATGTACGTGCGGGTGCAAAGCGAAAGAAGACAGCGGGAAGAAACTTTCCGCACCTTCCACGAAGATTCAACAACTTAAAAGGGCGTTCGAGTTATTTCGTTTCAAGGGAAACAAGATTCAGAGGAAATTTAATTCCAATTTGCAGGAGAAGCTGGAGAAGGGAGTGGCCTTTTTGGAAGAAGGTAAACAGGTTTTTGCCCTTTCAAAGCTAAAGGACGGTATCGCTGATATCAAGAAGAGAAAGAAGTTGATCAGACTCGCTGATAAATCTGATGCCCATGCATGTGATCGTAGGTTTTTACATATTGTACTGCAAGGTTCGGAGAAATTGCTTTATAAACCCATTGTTAAGAATGAACCTATCACACCAGAAATCTTGAAGGCTGTTGTGGATAAATATGGTTCATCTAACTAGCTTAATGGATATTTGCTTGTGTGCTATGACTTTGATTACTTATGGTGGTTTTCTACGTTTTGATGAACTGATTAGTTCTCAATCATTTGGCACCTGAATATCATAATGACACCCTCCAAATATATACACCATCTCGTAATCTTCGTTCAGCAACCGACACAGTATTTTTGCAGTAGCTACATCAAAGACTTGGAACAGCATCCCTCTTGCCATAAGGGAAATTACCTGTCTTGCCACCTTCAAAAGATCCCTCAAAACTCATCTTTTTGCCCAATGATCTATGTGATATACTTCCCGTACTGTACATTTTTGTCCTCTTTTCATATATTTGTATTTCTAAGCGCTATGGTATTTATTGTTTTTAGCGCTCCTAAATATTCGATATTATTATTATTATTATTATTAAGTGTGGTCCAGATATGTATGTATCTCATGTGAAAATTTCATTATGAAAAGCAAAACTGTTGTGGCATGCATAGTCTTCGAAGCGCCGGAGCTACAGCGGCCACGAATTTTGGCGTCCCCGATAAAAAAAAACTGTTTAAGAAGCATGGTAGGTGGCGTTCAAAAAGCACCAAGGATGGATACGTTAAAGACAGTATGAAAGATCGCCTTTCAGTGTCACGGAATTTGGGCCTGTAATGGTATTGAGCAAATTAGTTATGTCGAAATTTATATAATCCCTACGGAAGAATGAACAAGCTATGATGTGAGATATCGTGTATTATTGTTTTGGATTAAAACTGTATAGATTAGAGTTTTCTTTATCTGCGAAAATTGTTCTCCTCTTTCGTGTTTTCTTGCTTGATTGCCCGTTCTTTGATTGACTGACATAATGTGGGAGATATATTGTATAGCATTGTCTTGCCGTCGAAGCTTGGTGCTCCCCAAGATACAGGTACATAATGTATTATGTAACAGGCACATGTCATTTTATATGCAAAACACCTATATATTATCTGCGAAATACAAAAGGGAAAGGCTATCTTTGAATTCTTTTAAGAAGATGCCGAAACGTTGTTATGAAGTTGAGCTGGTTCTTTCTATCAAACGCAATAAATTCGTTGTATTACTTGATAAATGGAGACATGTGCAAATGTTGTAACAATGTTTGTTTTACCGATATGTCACAACATGTACTTCGTTCAAATGTATTGTTTTGTTCTTGCTCAAGAATGATTGAATATATATATATATATTTTTTTTTTTTGTATAACCCCCCCAAAAAAAATAATAATAATTAAATAAAAAAATAGGTACATGTATTGTTTTACAGATTATGCTATAGGGTAGGGAGGCGGAATTGAAAATAATTTATTCATGTTTGAGTTTCGAATTAGGAAATAAAAGGATGTGCAATGTTTAACGTTTTTTGGTAAATTATTCCTGGTGTCAGGTCCATGATGTCTCATAGATCTATGGGCTATTACAAATTTGGGATTATTAAGGCGAAGGTCAGATAAATGACGGATGGGGTACGAATGACTATAGGTATTGTTTGTGAATAAGGTAAGGTATGGAATGGTTTTGGAAGTATATTGATTGAAAAATTATACATAGTTAATGCTGATTGGAAGGTGCGAATATCATTTGTTTTCAAAGTTTCCATGTGTAAGTTTTTCTACATATTGAAGATATTATTTTGGAAAATCGAACACTAGCTGCTATCAAAACTCGTCACGACTAATCAATCACAAAGTTACAATCGCCCATACCGTGTTCACAGAGACTAGCATTTTATAATGAAATTCATCGCATCTCTTGGGGAATCGGAGCGATTCCCCCGTCTTACAAATATTTGCAATTGATTGGCGGTTGTTTCCAATCAATCCGTATCAATCGCAAGTCTTTATACGTCAGAGCTCTGGGTATAGTTTTACGAGTCTGTCTTAAGAACAAGTTAGCCGATATTCTATTGAAGCTGGTGTATTTAGATACTGACGTTCTCTATGAAACGATTCCCAGAAGCTGCTGAAGCTGGCCAAGACGCTGGGAGAGCAATTATTCTAATACGAAAACGAAGGGTGAATGCTTCATAAAACTATCGTTACTATGCTCCTGCTCTCACACCTCTCTTTCCGACTGGATCAACCCCTCACTTTTTACAATCTCTCTCTCAGTTTTATACTTGACCTCCACGTTAAACGTTCCACTATGTGATGTCACTGTAAACCTGCCTATCCTTTGTATATGTGTACTACCAACACCTGCACCAACTGGCGTTCTCAAAACTGGAGGAAGCCAAGCAAAAAAGAAGAAGATGCCGTGGGCTTTACCTGTAACAGACTGTGCAGAGGTAAGGTCCATGAAATCAGTCTCCACATCATGTGTGTTGACTGTGCCTGTAAATGTGACGCTGCCTCCAGTTCCTACACTGAATGGGGCAGAGAATGTTTTTGGCGCTGTAATCACGGTTTCTGTTAGAACAAACAAAGGGATAAACAAAATGTAATTTTAGTGATACTAAAAATGTCATTAACAATCATACCACTATACAGTGCGTCCCAGAAAAAACGAAACCGAGAAGTATCGATGTTCTATCATAACTTAATCACAACTATAATTAATGAATGATACATATTTGGAAAGCTTAGAGTCTTCTCTTTCATGTGATGCTACTCAGATAATGCATATTTCACGCATGTGTGATTAAAAGCAATTTGAAGGAAGTAAACCAAAAAGTAATTTGGCGGGCGGTATTTGAATTTCAAAGAAAAATTCACATTTCTAGAAAGTTCATTTTCTGCTCTTTCATATGATACCTCAATCAAGAAAAATGAGCCAGGAATAACAAAATTCTGTTTGTTTAAAATAGCCCTTACATTTTCATAATTTTAACAAACGAATTCGTTTTCACTGGGTGCCTGCCGTAGCAAAAAGCAGATTTGACAAAAGACTTAACTCCGCTTCGTTGACAATCAGCCATGCATGAAGACTCTCGTCTCGTTTATTGATACGGCAGGCAGCCAATGAAAACGAATTCGTTTAATAAAATTATGGAAATGCAAGCACTACTTTAAACAAACAGAACTTTGTCATTCCTCGCTCATTTTTCCTGATTGAGGTGTCATCCGGGGTGTCATACGAAAGGGCAGAAACTCAACTTCCTAGAAATGTGAATTTTTCTTTGAAATTCAAATACCGCCCGCCAAATTACTTTTTGGTTTACTTCCTTCAAATTGCTTTTAATCACTCATGCGTGAAATATGCATTATCTGAGTAGCATCACATGAAAGAGAAGACTCTAAGCTTTCCAAATATGTATCATTCATTAATTATAGTTGTGATTAAGTTATGATAGAACATCGATACTTCTCGGTTTCGTTTTTTCTGGGACGCACTGTAGATAGTACAACAACAAAAAAGCTTCCACTTCCATTCCACTAGAACCTCCATCACTACAACATGTTTAATTTAGCTTAGGCTTCCGTCATCGCCCTCTTCAATCACAATTATTTTGATCACCGCTGTTTTTAGAGATTTGATTTTTTTTTAAAACCTAATAATTATGACTTTTCGGGTGCAAACTTCCGTTGACAGCCAGAAGGGCAATATCTCGTATAGCTTTCACAGAATTACTTCTTGCTGATAACTAATCCCCATAAACTTAATACAGGGAACACCCGGTTCCAGTACGCACTGGCTTAAGAGGTAGAGGAAACCACGTACCTTGAGCATCGTTAGCATAGACAGCATCAGCTTCCATTGCGCGTATATCGACACCATTGACCGTCCCATCGACTACGATATCTCTCTCTACTGTGACGTCACTCTCAAATGTCACGTCACCTGAAAAGAAACATAACTCTTTGAATATGCAATTGATTGCAAATATAAGAAAATAAGCCAATCAGCATTCACTTACGAGCCGTAAGCGTAACCTTTCTCATGATTGGTTAAAGCTGTTCATTGACGCTTGATTGAAACTTAATATAAGTCCGCTACAAACAAACCGTACGCGCGGCCTCACTCCTCATTGGTCAATGCTACCCAAGTCATCGAAGATATGTGTTTATAGGATTTGCCCGTTATCACTTATCATAGCTTGGTAGTAAAAGAGTCGATCCTTTCAAAAAAAATAAAAGTAAACTGGCAAACATTTAACTACGGGGGTACAGGGGGTTCGACAAGAGGCACACCCCCCCCCCCCCACCCCCCCCCCCCCCCCCCCCAAACACACACACTCCGTGAACTGAGGGATACCATGCGTGTTACCAAAATGTCCGATAAAGGGGTACTTTTGACGCTCCAAAGTCTGGCTCGTAGTACACAAAAACCCGGCCCGTATTGACTTTACACACCGTACTTAGGGGGTGTTTTCAAAAGGAGGGAACATGCATATGCGTACCCTAAATAACACTGGGGGCGGGGGCGCATCCCACGATCAAAAAGTGAAAATTAGAAAAGGGGGTGGGAGAGATAGGTGGGGAAGAAACCGTGGAAAAGACGCCACGCCCTCTTATATCCTCCCAATCAGCGGCCTTGTTAATTTGAATTTAAGCCACCCTCCCTCCCCACCATGATGATACACCCTCAATAAAAGGTACAAACCCCTACCTGCTACTTCTTGGTTCCTATCGAGCGTCATGACTTGACTAGAAATGAGAGACACATTGACACCATCCACAGTACCGGAAGTATGAAGGTCACCTTGTACCATGACACCATCAGCAAAGGTCTTGTCTGCCTCTATGGAACAGCTACCTATTAATTGGAAGTTAACAGAAAGTTTCAAGTGTTTATGGTTTTATATGGAAATATCTTTATTTCTCGGACAGCAGCTTATTTTAGGCTTTACTTGTTCCGGTTGCTACTTGCATCAATACGATATCTACCTGTATAGAAATCATGGTAGAGGTGTATTGATCTAGTGGATACGTCGCTAACTGTGAATCACAGGGTTCACCGCCCAACATCAAATTCTTAGATCGTGATATCGCCGGAATTCTTTTTATGATAAATTTCCTAGTTCCACCATCTGTAGTATACAATTTTGCTGTCCATTTGGTAGATATCGATCTAAATACAATTATGTAGACTACTCGATCGAATATCACATTGCTGGGTTTTATTATGTACGTGAACTTTTGACACGGTGATGAATTTGACTCGTCATTTAATTGGTCTCGTTGCACTTGAAAATAGCCAACAGGGAGGTGTTGTGCTCTACTGAATAAGTCACCCGACTGCAGATGACAAGGTACGGGGTTCAAGTCCCCCCGCGGCACCAATGTCTTTTGGGAAGACGATAATCTACATTTGCCACTTTCCACTTCCGTGTAAATGGGTACCTGATATGCTTGAGCGCTAGCTACTTCGGCAGCTCGGCTACAACTAGGGTAATATTGTTTTATTTCATTTTTGTTTTCTTTTTTTTTCACTCAAATATCCACAAGTTTAAATGACATATATAATAAACCATACAGTATTACAATATAAAAGAAAAAATGAATTAAACAAGTAATGAAATACTAACGTATTAGTTTACAGAGTACATTTAAGTTTGAGAATAAGACATATTTTATTTTGCTTGATTTAATATGTGTAAAGCACCATGAGCGTCAGAACCTGGCGGATACCAGCGCTATATAAATATCCATATTATTATCATTAAAGAAAAATATTGTTTGCCGACTGTGCCAGAGTCAATTTCACCTTACTCACATGAAAGCGTAACCACTTCATCTAAATTTACTCCATCGGTCAATCCACCTACAGTCACAGATCCAGCTACTTTCAACACGTTTGTAAAAGTCTTTGAGCCTGTAATAACTTGTCCTGATAAAGAAAACATAAAACAACAATCAAAGTAATAATGGGCCAGAATCTGTTTCATCATACTCATCTAAAAGCGTTATCAATTGTATGAAGGACTGTAGGCCATGCTATTTTGGTTGACCTATTATTCCCCAGGCCAACTGATCAGGTGGACCAATATCTACAAAACTCATAGCCATTTTTTGTTTACTCATTTATATGCGATTCTTAATATGATATTTGAAATGCCAAATAAATAATAAAATGTAATTCCCGGATTTTATACCATGGTATTTGGTGATTTTGTGACCAATACGTCACCAGTATGCTTTCCGTTGATATATAATTCATCCATTTCATTTTTCAGTTCGGATACGGTCTTTGACCATGGGGAGGTCACACATTGTGTTTTTTATACCGCTACCAAAGTCATGGAGGTGATTCATAAATACAGTTTGTTTGCCCTCTTGAGAAGAATACTTCCACCTATATGTGTCATATACAGGCGGTGCATAGATGGATAATAGTCAGGAGCGCTTTCGCAAACATGACGGTAGCAAAGACGACGAGAAAATTACGGCTATACAGGGCCATGCATCTCAGATTTAACCGTCGTGTTTAGGGAACGAACGCTATCATGGCCGAGTACGGTCGTGAAAATCAACAGGACGGAAAAATTTCTGGTTCGCGCATGCGCAGATTGTTTTGTCGCTCGCGTTACCGTCGTCTTTGCGAAAGCCCTCTATTGATTACACTGGCATTTTTCATGAACACGTATCCAGCCGTCGTCGTCTTTATGGGCACTACAGTTCTGTACGAATGACCTTTATTGGCGCAGGGGCTGATAGTATCTACGAACTGGGTCATTGCATAAGCTTGTGTAATAGTCTTTCTTACCCAAGAAGTCATTAACATTATGAACTCCTACTTCAAATAGATATCTCCCTGGGACAGCTATATTACTCGTCTCTTCGATGTCGACAATGTCTGCAGTGTATGAGCTTGGAACCGTGTAGTAAAGGACACCATCACCAGCATTTACACCAACCTTGCAGGAAGAAAAAATAATTATAATTAAAAAATATATATCCGCGCCGACAACATGGTTATTTCAGTATTTTCAATAGATAACATAAACTCCAAAACCTATTTCAAATCATGTTTAGTTACAAGTTTAGAAGGAAAATTGTTTTTTTCACATCTATTACTTCTACTACACTGGCTTCCAGTTGCTGATAGAATACAATACCGGATACTTGTTCAAACTTTCAAATCTATGTCGACCACCCTTCCTGTATACATTTCAGCAACAGATAACATCATATTCTCTTAGGTCTTCATCAGCTCCTACCTTTGTCATTCCCAAATGCCGTAAACAGGCTGGTTTCAAATCCTCTCAGTCCTTAGCCCCACGTCTCTGGAACAAACTCCCCTCTTTCTTAAGAAACCGTACTTCACTAGATTTCTTCAAGAAACAACTGAAAACTTACCTGTACAAATCATCTTAAATTGTTGAAAGTCTAAGAGAGCAGTGCCTTGTAACCTTTGGAAAAGGCGCTATATAAATCCAATTATTATTATTACTACTTCTACTACTACTACTACTACTACTACTACTTACTACTGCTGGAGAAGCCCCTCCTAACCCTGTTGCAGCTGATCCACCGCTGATCGTTCCTGTCGTCCAGTTGATATCTTCATAGTTGAAGATTACATAAGCATGGGTCCCATCACTGGCTACCACACTCTGGAAGGTGTTGGTCTAAAGGTCAAAGTTCAAAGTTTAAAGAGAAGGTTGATTTTTGCTTTCTCATTTTCTTTTATAAAATAAATAAATGAAATATCAGTCAGGTTGGGGGTATCATGCTGTCCTTTCCGAAGGCACATTGACCATTATCCCCACCAGTTACCATGGTAACACGTGGGTCGACAGGGGGAATTTGGACTAATATCTCGCCAAAGGACATTAATGCCGGGCTGAGATTCGAACCCTCAACCTTTTGATTGAAAGTAAAGTGAATAATAATAATAATATCGAATATTTAGGAGCGCTAAAAACAATAAGTACCATAACGCTTACAAATACAAATATATGAAATGAACCACTTTACCATGACACATCAACTATACAATACAATTTGCACTTACAAAATTACTGGTGGATCCATAGTATGCCACAGCATCCCATGTGACCACAAAGATCCAATTAGCTTCGAAGTGTACTCTGAATTCCCTACATATGATGCGGTTTGTTTCTACATATGCAACGTCAGAGGGGTTCGTAACCTGACGGTAGTAGATATTGCCTAGGAGAAATGAGAAGATAATGCATTAAAGGGATCCGGTAACTTTGTCTCAGATTCTGAAACAAAATCCTGGATTTAGCTCATGCTGCAATGATAATTATAAACCTTTAGGCCAATCAGGAACCCCATGACTTTTACAAGCCGATCGCCTGTCTGATTTTTAATATATTTATGATTGGAAATCGAAATCAAATTTTGGGTTTTCCTGCAGTGTTCATATCACTACAGTCTATTGGGGAAAACGAGTATGGTAAAAACCGGTCAATCGAAGATTTCTACTCTTTTGAGGCACTAGATGATCATTTTGAAGCGCAATATTTTAGGGCTTCAATATTACACCATATCACAGACACTGATAACATGTAGGGCCATGCACGCATTTCAGATTTAACATTGTTAAACGATGCCTTTAAAGGGATGTTTGAGTTTTGGTATACAGAGTGCAATTTTGGTCAACTGAATTTTATTAACCAAAATCTGCATCATTACTTTACAAACTTAAAGTTATAACTGCACTCTGCTTTAAAGGTATATAAAAATCTCTAACGGCTTAGTAATAAGCCTGTTAATAATTAAAAAGAGCCGTTAAACCACATGTGGGCATTCTCAAAAAGTTTATTGGATTCAACCATTTTTAATAATGAAATGTTCACCAACAACTATTTGAAAACGTCCGTTTGAAAAGTGTAAGCACCGTTTTGTCTTACAACGGCTGGTTTAAAATTATCGAATATTTGTGGGGCCCCACAAATATAAGAAATGGTTAAATTTACGGATATTTCAGCAGTCTCTGAACCGAATAATGATCAAACAAAGATGATTTTATCATTTAAATTGTATGCTCTTTCAAATTTGACAAACAGTTTTCATGATCTCACAAAGCACAAAACGAAACGAATTTCAACATCTGCCCAGGAAGGAGGAGAACTAGCTTTCTAGAAGTAACGAAGCTTTAATGGAACAATGGAGCTTAAGAGGAAGTTTGAATATTAATTACAATCGCATCGTGCCTATTCATTACAAGTACATCGTGCATATTCATGAGCTACCTCATGTATATTCATGACTTACCTCCTTCTGTGATGTCTATATCTGCCCAGAAAGGAGCGATAAAGCTTCCTCTTAGTATGGGGAAAGGTCGTGGAATAAAGCTACTGACTGGCCCGGAGAATGAGAGCAAGCCATTCACGTTCACCTGTTGGTTTGATCAAAGTTCAACGGTTATCTCCTTTAAAGGCACACTGTCCTACTTGTAGCTACTTGCTCCCTCTATATAGAAAACTTCCCCAATCGGTGCCTGTTGGTCCCCCATGATCCTCTTTTTCTTATGTTAAATAAGCGCTGTGATACATTTACTGTAATGAGCGCTATATAAATGCAAATATTATTATTATTATTATTATTAAATGAGAGCTGAGCTAATGAGATGGCCACCTGTCACAGTGACCTCGCTGGCTCGCTGGGCGGGCTAGTCCCTTCTAGCTGAAGTAGTAAAGCCTGCCTTTAAGATAATAGTAATATAGCTTTTATATAGCGCTTAATACAATGTCTCTAAGAGCTTTACAGATATACTTTTACCCCGGTCGTTGGATTTAGTGCTTGCCCGCACACACTTTGTGCACAATCTCCACTCCCTGGGGAGCATTCCAGCCAGTCGTTACTTGACGCTCAAAAAACTATTTGCCCAACTATGACGGTCGCATCCTACCGGGTACCCATTTAACACCTGAGTGCAGAGTAACAAGTGCGGATATATTTTCGAGGTATGTGCACAGGCAGTTTCAATACCCCCATCGAATATAGAAATGAAGTTCGAAGTTTGTAGTATGACGCAGCAAAACCACGCCGGTATTTTATGATGACAATAGGACATTTTTGTAATGTAACCAAATGTAATGCATAAGTCTTTGTGAAGTCTTTGTCAATACAAATGATTTCATTCACCTGATAAGTATAAAAGTATTTCAATAGACAAAATCCGAACTGCATACATAAGAATGTTGCCAGGTAGGACAAACATTACGAAAATGGCCTATTAAAGTGTTATACGCCGAGCTCAGTGCTCAGCGAATACGCGCTAGTCCTTTGTTGAGTGCCTTTGCCATTTTCATTCACAATAAAAACATAAAGGCAGCGAACCTTTTATTGCGGCGGTTTATCGCGCCATGTCTGAAGGCCCGATCACATAAAGGGGACGCATGAGGGACGCACGGCCCGCGCATTGACAATTTGCAATTTTTGCCAGTGCGTTTTCGTGCGTTAGGTGTGCGTCTTCCTTCGTTACTAGGGCGCTTTAAAACGAGAAGGTACGCACAGGAGACGGTAACGCGAGCGAAAAAACGAACTGCGCATGCGCGAATCTGTAATCTCTCCGTCCCGTCGATTTTCGGAACGGTACTCGGCCAACTTCCCTAAACACGACATAAGAGAGAGAGAGCTGACAAAATATTGTTTTATCTAGATCTAACAATGCAGGGCACTACCATGACTACTGAAGATAAAAACAGGGAATCTACCAGTGTTTCCAATGTCTGTTCGATAAGTAGCTTATTCTATACCTCAATCTACAATAAATTGATGGTTTGGCCGTTTAGGCCTATTTTGGGGAACCTTTTTCATCGTTATGCATGACGTGCCTGCACGCTGTGCACTACAGCCCACCGCCGGGTCCATTGCCCCGGCGCTCCGGCCAAGCCTCAAGGTCCTAGAGCCTAGCACCAAAAGGCAGCAGGTGTGCAGTTCAGCGCGGGAATTGGATACGGACTTTGCGTCCCCGTCGCCTTTAGCAGACAGCGAAAGCGCTTAAATATCACGACAGTAACAAGAGTGCGAGACCCGTCACAGTTGGTTAAACACTCCGTCTCCTGTGCTTTCCGTCTCCTCACTAAAGCGCCCTACTCGTTCATCGAGTGCGCTGGACCAACGCTGGACCAACGCTTTGCATTCGTCGTCATTCGCTGTGTGCGTCGGAATTTTTTGAGCATGCTCAAAAGTGTGCGCGGAGCTCGACGCATGAATATAAACGCCAAAAGGACACCAGAACCGCGCAGAGCGTGCTAGACCAACGCCATACATACGTGGAGCACACGCCCTGTATACGCGCAGCGCGCTAGCAACACGCTACACATTCGGTGTCAGCTCGCTAGCTTCTCCCAAATCCTGACAAAAATCGGGCGCACGATTTCCAATGCGCGGACCGTGCGTTCCCTATGCGTCCCCTTTGTGTGACTAGGCCTTTAACAAGCCTTTACCAAGGCGTTTTATCCATGTAGCTCCTCTCCAACCAGAAATAGTTACAAACAGGTACATTTTAACTTACCACAAAAAATGTACCAAGTGTTACCATATATACTTGCATAATAATGTTTGGTATCATAATGGTAATCCGAAAAGATATTCACCGAAAAATATTACATTTCATTGAATCAAATTGTACAATATATTACATCGAAGAAAATAGTTTCATAATATGGGTCATATTTACACCGAAATAAATACTTACAAATATTGTATCAAATGTTCCACCACCAAAGAATTGCAATGGTTGTTCCATGATAACTTCTTCGAAAGCGGCATCATCTACTCTCCGAATGGACAAATCCCCAACCTCGGCTCCATAGGGGTAGAGCAGACCTGAAAAGATCGAATGAAATAGGTGAAATGGAAAATAAATTGCTTGAGTTAACTCGACACACGTTTAATCTGGCTATACAGATTGAATTCGTGAGTTAACCTGATATACTTTAATTAAACATTGTTATTGAGGCTGGTTAAATTGCTTGAGTTAACCCGATATATCTTCAAGCAGACTATTAATACAGTCTATACAGTCTGAATCGCTTGAAGTTATTGTTATTGTTGTTGTTTTTTCTCATAAAATAATAATTACTTTTACAGGGGGGGCTTTACACCCTACAAGCTCTGCTTTTTAGTCGGCCCTCATTCCCTTTCAATTTCATGTTTATTTTGTTAATGTATTGTATCGTGCAAATTGATCTATATGTATATAAATATGTGAATATGTTAAAATGTACCATCATTGTAAATGTGAAGGATTGAAAGAGGAAAAATTAATGAATTGAAATTGAATTGAATTGAACCTAACTCACCATAAATCAGACCTTCTTTGGGGCTGCTTGAATTGGTTGCGTTAACTAGAAAAGCATCGGTGTATAGTTCAACACCATCTATGACACCATAAAGATGAAGGTTCCCTTTAATTATGATGTCATCACTGAATGTCTTAGTGCCTGTGATCTGAGAATGAAGAGGTATCATAATTATAGAGAACCTAAGTGTGACGCCATTACCCAAGTTGTCAAGGTTGCAGGTTCCTAAACAATGTTGTGCGAGCAATGGCGTGGTGATCACACCAGCGCCAAATATTGAATTTGCCCGTTGCTTTAACCTGAACGACGAGCGAATACGACGTTAGCACTTCAGTACACTATAACTGGATCAAAGTCAATCATGTTAAATAAATGTTCTTTCAAATATCTTTTATTTCACTGCTCTCTCTCTCTCTCTCTCATCCATAAAGTGCATAGGCATTGCATTGGTGGTGATATGAGCTATAGATTTAAAATCACCTGTTTTATTAATCTACATGTGTGAGTTATGTCGCAAAATTAATCAAACTGTGCCATAGCTATGGGCTTTCCATGTCCCCCCCCCCCCCCCCCCCATCATCTCCATAGAATGACAAAACAGGAGAGAAAGTAGCTAGAAGTAAGAATAATGCCCGCCCTCCTTCAGTATCTGGACCCAAGAAACGTCACTTCTTGTTATGGACGGCAGGAATGAGAAAGGATTGAAAAATGGCGATATAGCATGTTTTAAAACTTGAATCAATCATGTACTGACTATTTTCATCTTTGTACGTTCGCCAAACGGACTAAGGGTAATCGCAAAACGAAATTTGCATTCAAGTATTTATTCAAAATTTTCAAAAAGGCTCTTATCAACAGTGCACAATTCCTAAGAATCATCTGCTGAACCAGAAATGAAAGCCTAGAATGTGAAATGAAAATTGGTAGGGGCCCAAAACAAAAGCGTTGCTAAAAAAAAATGTTGTTTATTCTCTCTAACAAAAAGGGGGTAAGTGTCAGACTTACTGTTGTATCTACATCGTGTCTCACTGCCCGAGCATCAAAGTCGGAAAGGTCGATGTCATTGGCTGTTCCCCCTAGTGTTACGTCATCATCAACCGTCACACTCTGTTCAAAGGTTACGGAACCTGTGTGTAGAATATCCAATACAAATATTGTACAGAATGTGATTGATATCAGAGTGAATGATAACTGATCTCATTTGTAGAATTATCATAAACAATATATTATTCATGACATGATAATAAAATTTCATTTCATTTTATACATGTACATTCACCTGTGTCTGTCACGCCTCCAAATTTTATCATAATTTTAACATCCATAGCAGATACATCTACTCTATCTATTGTACTTGACGTCACAATGCTATTAATCGAATTTATGACGTCATTAAATTGATTTGATTTGATAAGATTGCATTTAAAGTGATCCGGTAACTTTGTCTCAGATTCTGAAACAAAATCCTGGATTTAGCTCGTGCTGCAATGATAATTATAAACCCTTAACGTCAGTCAACTCCATAACTTTTACAAGCCGATCGCCTGTCTGATTATCAAGATATTTATGATTCGGTTTTCATAACACTACAGTCTATTGGGGAAAACGAGTATGGTTAAATCGGTCACTCAGAGATATTTACTTTTTTTAAGGAACTTCTTGATCATTTTGAAGCCCAATTTTTGTTAGGGCTTTAATATTACACCATATCACAGTCACAGATAACACGTAGGGCCGTGCATCTCAGATTTAACATTGTTAAACGATGACTTTAAACATTTACCTGTGATTGTCACGTCTCCTGACTCTCTCACACTATCAGCATCCATATCAGATACATCTACTCCATCTATTGTACTTGACGTCACAATGCTATTAATGACGTAATTAAATTGATTTGATTTGATAAGATTGTATTTAAACATTTACCTGTGATTGTGACGTCTCCTGACTCTCTCACAGTATCAGCATCCATATCAGATACATCTACTCCATCCACTGTACTTGACGTCACAATGTTATTGTTCACAGTCATGACGTCATTGAATGTAATGCTTTCTGCGTATGAAAAAAAACAAAATTAAATAAAGGGTGATTTATCATTTCAGGGCCAATTTCTGAGTAAGAGTTGTACTGGTGGTGATTAAGAGTATAGTATTCTGAATATACATGTATACATAAGAAATATAGGGTCTATTGTCCACTGCTTTTATTCCAAATAATTTTTTTACGGCTTAAACTGTACTTACCACCAAGTGTGTGAGTGCCGGCTAGAGTAATAACTTCTTCAGAAACATCCACCGTATCTATGGTAACACTGTTCTGAACAACAGCATTGCCTGTTATTGTTACGTCTTCTTGGAAGATCTTTGCTCCTAAAATTATTTGGAATAAAAATATGAATTTGAAATCGAAATTGTAATTGACATTGACATTGAAATGTTAATTGAAATGAAATTAAGATGAAATTAAAACTATAATTGAAATAAAATTGAAACTGGAATTGAATTGAATTTGGAAATTGTGAATTGAATTTGGAAATTGGAATTTGGAATTAGGAAATTGGAATATTATGAATTTTGGAAGTCAAGATTACTGCAGTTCTATTTTTAAATTTTCCATTGAGTTGGAATGGAATAGTGTTCTATCAAAATCATTGTGTATTGCAAGTACATCATTTCCGTCATGGGGGTAAATAAAACGCAATATTCTGTATTTTTAAATAAACAAACCAGAAATAGTCTGAGCCCCAGTTTCAGTGACCGCATCCGCCATATTAAAGCCGTTGACGAGGACGCCATTCTCCATATTGAGATCGCCATCCACAGACACACTATTCTCAAAGGTGAGGGCGCCATCTATTGTCTGTCCATCTTCATTATTCCTGCAATACGCAAAACACAAACAATAATATTAGCTTTATTTCCACTTTCCTTGAATATACTTGAAATACGTATAGACACCAACACTGTCATTTTAAAAAGAAAACAAAAAGTATTGTAGAATTTCAAGTTTTAGTTCATGTTTTATTTCAATTCAAATCCATAAAAAACATATAAGATACAGATTATATACAATATAGAAAACACAGAACACACACAAAATGGAAACATGTCTACAAATATACCGGAACTATACAAAGTTAATCAGCAATAGAAATTAAATGGGGAAACTGCAAATAAACCATAAGGTTCTGTCGAGGCAGTCCCTGAATTTGCCTGAAATGTTGAAAATGTATTTGCATATCTAAATAAATGCTTTGTATTTTATCATTCAACGAAAAGTGAACGTGATATATTTTGCTGTAATAAAAAACTGTATTGGTCAAAGAATAATCTAATAAACAGTTAAACAAAATAATAGCTACATTTATAATGCGTGTCGAGCACGCCTGTATAAAAGCAATACAAAGTATATATGACTATGAGAACAGAAAAGAATACAATAAGAAAGGGAAAGGAACCTGTAGAGATAAGAAGCGGTACTGCAATAAATAGACCCATACATAATTTTGAACAAAATTTTCTTTTGACAACTAAAATGCTTTGTCCGAGAAACAAATCAAACATGCAGAGTGGATTCTATCAACAGTGTTATTATTCGCAGATGAATGAAATTACTGGTAGTGAGGGAAAAGGAATAAACGCATGCATACATTTTAATACAGCAGTAAACAGGTCTATAAGGGAGTTTATAGATAGCACATGGTACAAATGACCCCAAATATCCACAGATCTTGTACACATGGAGAAGTTCCACTTTGAGCATCTTAGAATAATAACTGCCAAAGTCCTAAATGTGCTTCATGAATACCCTTGTTTGTTCTCTTGAAAAGAATACTTCCACCTGCGTATCATAGAATGTACCGTTGGTGCATAAATGAATAATGTTACATAACTTTCATGAGCGCATATCCAGTATTCATCTCTGTGGGTTTTACCATTTTGGTACAAATGACCTTTATCTGCCCATGCGCAGATTGTTTCTATGAACTGGCTTATTACAGGCGTTTTTTTACCCCTCTCGATCTCTTACCCTATATGAAATTTGTGTAGAGCTGTTGATATTATTACAGTTAATGAAGGCCGTGCTTTATATCATAAAGATGCATATATTTGAGCGAGGAAACAAGAGGCGAATATTATGTGAAGAACTTGGCAAATAGATGCTCCAATAAACAGAAAATATGGCCAAGAGTAAGAAAAGAGTGAATAAGAAAGAAAATAGAGAAATTTGGAGGAAGATAATATAGTAGAGGCTAAGGGTGAAAGGAACAACATGAAGTTTTAGACTCGCAAGAATCTGCTAGACTACCTGACAGCAGAGTCATCAAGAAGCTGAATGTTAACACCGTTTATTGTCGGAGCAGTGATGGTGTTGGCTTGCAAGTTTCCTTCTATCGTTAAACTCTGGAAAGTTTTATGAGCTGTGATGGTCTGTTCACCCGTCAATGTAACACGGTCTGTATAAATATAACGAGTACCCAATTTAAGACGTAATTTGAGTCATGATTATAACCAGGAATATAGTTGATTATATTGGAGTAACAATAACAATAATGAGGGAGGTGAAAATAATAACAATATTAATGATTTTGATAAAGAGTACTACATAAAAAGCTTGAAGTGAAAACTTAGTTTTATCAATGTCAAATTCCAAAGGACAATATCTTTTTTTTAAAGCATAGATAATTATTTTACCAATATAGAAACTGTATCGAAATTCGGGTGTTTTAATTCGACTGCAGTATGTACAAACTATTTAATTATCCGGAACAAGTATAGAATTATGAATTATGATTAATAAACATTGAAATATCAAAATTTATTTTTCGATTTTTTTTTTTTTTTTTATATTTTTTTTTAGATGTTGAATGTATTTAAAAAATGACCTTAATTAATGAACACAAAAATGACACTTACCATCAAATTTTTGCTTTAGAGCCTGGACAGCTATTGTGTTTTCATCAGCATCGTCCTCTAATTTATCAAAAACTTCACTAAGATCCACACCACCTGATGGTAAAAATAATAATAAAAATAGTACTAGTAATAATGGTTATAATATAACACATGTAAAAGGAATACCAGTATTATTACATTTTCCTCCTTCTCCCTCTTTTTCATCTTTTATTTCTTTCCTCCTTTTTCTATTTTTTTCCTTCGTTTTTTTCTTTTTCTTTCTTCTTCCGTCTTTTTGGCTCACTACACCTCAGGATGCAAGACCTGGGGGTGTTTCACAAAGACCCTAAGTCGAACTTAAACATTATGGAGAGCCAGTTTTAGCATTTAAAAAAGTGTATTCAAAAGCAAAAAGTATTTTAGACTTTTCATAAAGTCCACATCAAGTACATGAAATCTCCTTGATGATTTGAATCAACATTTTATGCCTGTTAAAATAACTTTTACAAAATATTTTCCAAGATGCTAACGGCTTTCCATAATTGTTAAGTTCCACTTAGAGATAAGTTTAACTTAGGATCGTTGTGAAACACCCCCCTGGCCTTTGGGGTACAGAGTTCTGTAGGAGGGGGAGACCAAAATGTGTCATCCCTGCCCCCCCCCCTTTGCCCATTACCAACTGGAACCATGGTCCCTGTGTTAACACAATGAATATGACGGACAAAGAAAGAGGAACAAATATATACAGTTCCTCATACTACCCTCAACAATTGCTGTGGTAGACAAAGGAACATCCATTCAGTGCTCTTATGTAAAAATGTGTAGAACAGGTGTATATTCACCCGTTCTACACATTTTTACATAATAGCAGTGAAGGGATGTTCCTTTGTCTACCACAGCAATTGTTGAGGGTAGAATGAGGAACTGTATAGTTTGTCCTCTTTCTTTGTCCGTCATATTCATAGTGTTAGCCTATGTGAATGAGATATTTCAGAGTCAGCGGGTTGAGATGTATGGTGTAAAGAAGCTCATTTTTATGTCCAAGTTAATTCAACTTACCTACAGTATTGTTCACTATGACATCTGCAGTTTGGAAGAACAAGGGAAAACATATAATGAGTTAGAAACCCATCTATACAAACATTGTTGGCTGGTTGGTTTTATTTTCCGTAAAAATATGATAAGAATAATTATCATTCAAAAAGAATATGACTGGATCGCTCTATTTAGAGTCATTAATTGAATGGGTTTGTCCTTTATAGAAGCCTGTAAACTTAAGGTATGTTCATTGGACAAGTTATATTTTACTTGAAACATTACTACAGATATTGATATTCATACAATAAAGATATTAACCAACGAAAAATGATGATAGTCAAGAAAAGAATAGTAATAAAAGGTTCGATAAACTGAAATCAAAATAAAATTACATCAAAACGTTCACCCAAGGCCCCGTTTCACAAAACCTGTCATCAGTAAATGAGACTAGACAAAGAGAAAGTAAGAAGTTGAGTGTGCCTAAAGTAAGGACAACGCAGGGTAAATTTGCAATGTTATTCAGAGGCACACGCTATTGGAATGATCTACCCCTATCTGTACTGCAGAAAGCATTAGTGTCTTGCTTTCGTAGAACTCTAATATCACAAATGTTAATAGAATTGTTCTAAACTTTGAACCAAGGTTCTTGCCTTTTTGTAAATATTATGTTATATCATTCTTTTATTTAGTGTAAAATACCAAAGCTTTGTAGTTAATCACAGAACATATTTACCCTAGATGTAAAATAGCTTGTAGCTTAAGTATGTATACAATAGTTATTCATATTTATTCATTACATTCTCATTTATTGCTATGATAGTGGTACCAGACACGATAAGCATGAACCCTAAAAAGGCCGGGGGCATTATGCCCCCCCCCCCCCCCCCCCCCCCCCCTCTGCGCGATTTTTCTGATTGTTCGGGAACGCGTATGGCGCCCCGCCGCTCGCTGACTTTTTTCTTTCGAGTCTTTCGCATCTTTTAAAACAATTTTTTTGAAAATCGGGGGTACTGTTACAAGGTCACGAGACCCTTTGTCAGCCCGAAAATCGCTCATTTTCGTGATTTATGTACAAACATATGGAAATGTCATTTTTCCTAAAAAGAGCTAAAACATTGGTTATTGGGTCTTCTTTAAAGTTTAGGTGTTTGTTTTGGAAGTCAAAATAGTTAAATTGTAGTTAGAAATTAAAAAAAAAAAAAAAAAAATGAAATACAAAAGTTGAAAAAACAATGAAATACATACAAAATTATCAAAACAGATATCATAAGGAATAACCTAGCTCTTCCAATTTTTTTGTCGCATTGTTTCAAATGGTCTAAGGAATACATGTAGTGAAAAAGAATGCTTAAATATAAAGAATATATATGCTTATGGGTAAAAGGGTGAATTTTATGACCTTATTTGCATAAATTACCATAAATATGGAAATGATGATTTTCTTTTTTTTCTTCAACAAATTAAATTTACTATAGTATTCTATACACTTCACTAGACATGCGAGACATTAGACATTTCGGGGTGATCGGCCGTTTCACGGCCGAGATTTTAGGGGGGCCATAATGCCCCCCCCCCCCCCCCCCCCGGCCGTATCAAGACCTCAAATAGCTCGGCCTTTTAAGGGTTAAATGCTATTTTCTGGTCCCATTTATCCTTTCAATGTTATTAAACCATTCACATTTTAATGTTATATTGATGTACTTTTGTTTGGATAATAAACTTAAAAATCAAATCAGATGAAAACATACCGTCAGCTATGACCTTGTCTACTATCACGGTGCCATTGAATGTGATGGTACCATTGAAGGTTACATTGCCACCGAAGACAATGTCACCATCCTTCAAGGAGATTTTGTCCTTTAGAGCCTTCTCTCCATCGATTACTATCTGCCTGTATATATCTATCCGATTCTATCGTGATAACAAGATTAAACGGGAGAATTAGAGACATATAGCAATGAGTATATGGGGCATAGGCATATAATACAAATAATAGATAGAAGAGGAGTAAGAAAAGTTAACGAAATTTGATGAGAATAATAAGAAACAATAATAAATAAATACTAACATTACTAATAATGCAGAATAAGAAGTAGAAGAAAATAATGGCAATATAAATAATAATGATAACAATACTCATATTTAAAAGATGTAATAATAATGATAATGATAATAAAGAAGAAGATGATGATGGAAATGAAGAGGAAGGTCAAGAAGAAGGAGACGAAGAAAGAGACGGAGGAGAAGGAAGAGACGAAGGAGGAGAAGGAAGAGACGAAGGAGGAGAAGAAGAAGGAGAACAAAAAAGAACGAGAAGAAAAAGAAGAACGAGAAGAAAAAGAAGAACGAGAAGAACAAGAAAAACGAGAAAAACGAGAAGAACGAGAAGAACAATAACAAGAAGATAAAAAAGACGATGAGAAGGAGGAAGAACAGGAAGAAGAATAAGATGAGATGAAAGAGGAGGATGATGAAGGTGGTTACCTGGACGGCAGTTGCAGCATCTGTCAAAGCGCTTTCGAGTGCTTGGGCGTATGGACTAGGTACAGGGCTGACGGTCTTCTCAAGCTTAAAGATCAGGGGCGATATTATCTCGTTGTTATTCCTATCGGGAAACTTGTAGGTTATTACTGCGTACATTGACTCTTTCCAGTCGGTAAACTGAAAGAGATCAACCACTCCTTCTGGATCGCACTGTCGGGCAAACCAGTGGATCTATGATGGCAAACAGAAATAAAAAATATGTTGAAATAGAATTCATAATTCTTTAATTCAGTTCAGTTTAGATCATTTCATTTCTTCTTTTTTTATACAGTTCAAACAGAGAAAAGGCATTGTAAATACACATATACAAATACAAATTTCAAGTATAAGAGAAAAAATGAAAAAATAAAACGTGTAACAGAATGACAAAGAATATCTTCAATATAGCAGGACATACAAAATACATCGAATTAAATTACAGACTAATCATCAAAAAAATTCATTAATTATTCAGGTGAACAATATACCATTTCAAAATTAGAGGAGAAGTTGAGTCTGGATATATACCCTTATTATTTATGTACTACTTCTTTGTTGTTTATAAGGTTTTTGTTTTTAGGTCTTCTTTCAACATTAACTGCACATGGACAGAATTTACAAAGTAACTAAACGTATCAATATATTCGATAGATAGGTGATATTAAAACATAAAAACGATTTTAAGCATGTCATCAAATACAAAGGATGCTAACTTTAATGATCTACAGTAATGAGGAGAAAAGCTTAGAAGCATTATGCTTGTGATTAAGGTTCCATTATAGCAATGATATAATCATTGTGTAGCTATCTCGTTTCAAGATATGTTTCGTGTGTGTGTGTGTAGTGGGAGGTCTGCGTTCCAAGACACAAAACCGCAAAACTGGTCAGCTTTATTTGTTCAATCCTATGATAATATCAACTAGGTATTTGGTTATTGTGTACTTGTATAATATGTGAAACACGTTGTTAATGCATGTGTCAGTGCCTCAAACTTTAAAAACGTCTTTCTTTAAGTGCTATTGAATTCAGTTACAATATATGTATTGTTTTTTGCAACCTATTACATACAAGCTTTCCTCCTTAATTGGTTCCCCATATTACACATTATCATGATATATGTTATCCGTCTATAATTGTATTATTACGTATTCTGTAGTTTAAATCTTATGAGGCGATCCTGTTTTGTGGAATGTGAAGCAATGAATAAAACAAGTAAATCAAAAGTAAATACAAATTAAATATTATTTAGAATTCATTCATTATACAATTAGAAGCAAATACCTAGTTTGATTTCATAGGACTGAAAAGATAAAGTTGACCAGTTTTGCGATTTTGTGTTTTTAAACACAGCCCCCCCCCCCCCCCTACACATACATTAAATATATCTCGATTGTTAATGAATTTAGCGAGATAATTACAGAATGATTATATCATTGCTTTTATTGTTATCTGAATAAAAATGTTTTTTTATTTTTCGCTGAAATTTAAGATGGTAAAAAGAATTTATAAAAATGTAATTTATGTTTATCTCTGTAACATATTTTCGGACAGGTATGTGGTTGTAAGTAATTTTTTGTTGCTTTTTTTGTCAATTGTAATTTTGACATTTTCACTCAATTATCATTGTGAACTGTATTTTCGACAATGTAATTTTGAATAATCTTTGTTAAAAGAGAATAAATATTTCGATTATAATCGATAAATTTCCATTTTTTCTTTTTAGAAATTGAAGAACCCCAAGCGCGTCCCGCAAAAAAATTAAAAACTTTTCTTTTAGAACCACTCCTGAATTTTGTCGACTTTGAACCGCGTTGGATAAACTTTGTATATCTATGTCTAGACCAGTTAAAACCAGTAGATACCAGTTGAAAATCCTTACTGGTTTCAGCTGGTATCAACTGGAATTTCTACCTGGGCTCTCTTCCACACCCCCCTCCCCCCCTCTCTCTCTCTCTCCTCCTCTCCTCCCTTCCTCACCCTCTCCCCCTCTCACCTGGAAAAGGGCCACCTACGAACTGTGAGTCTGTGACGTTATAGATTGTCAGGGCTTGTGATCCTGGCAGCATAGATGAAAAGTGCTAGGAGCGGGTTGTCTTGACAGGTGGCTGGATCTCGAACTGTTGACCAAGCCGAAGCCATCGGGGTGGAGATGGTCTGTTCCTCGTGGAAGTAAAACCCTGTAAAACCGAGGGAAGAAGTTTGGACAGTGGCATCGATTCGGGTGCTAATTGCATGTGCCTCCATCCCGACCGAAATACGAAAATGAGGGAAAAGGAGAAAAGATGACGCAAGGTAGGAATAGGCATGGAGTGGAGAAGAGTCACAAAAACAAGTGAACCCTCCCTTTCATACGCTCCGCATTTGGCTTTGATAATAACCTATAATGGCGTATAGAATGGGACACCAATCTGTTTACTGAATATAGGGGACATGCTACACAGGGTAAGGTTCGGATTGAAGATCAAGAATGATAAAATATCATTCTGTTGCGTCTTTTTTAAAAGGTGGTCTTTTTTAAAAGAGATCCAAAAAAGAGGGATATGGGGGAAAAAAGAAAAAACAAACTTACATTGCCAGCTTAGGCACCTGATTATATTAGTTACATTACGAAGTGTCATTTACATAACTTTATGATCTACGCCAATTAACCCGTTTGATGCTATTAATCCATGCGCCAATAATTCAATCTAATCTGTAATTTTCATTTTAGCAATCGTTTAAGAACGATGGCAAGGAAATGACGCACCGAGTAAGTAACGCAACGGATAAAAGTCCCTGGGTTTATGATACCGTCTAAATTTCTGCATACAATTAAAAGGACGATGTGAACCCACAAGATACATCAAAGACCATCGCTGACGTAGTCCAGGTCAAACAAATGGCGCAGTCATGCGTCAGAAAAATAACGCAGTCTGAAGTCAGACAAATGACGCAGTCTGAAGTCAGAAAAATAACGCAGTCTGACGTCAGACCAATAACGCAGTCTGAAGTCAGACAAATGACGCAGTCTGACGTCAGACAAATGATGCAATTGGATACTTACCGTCCCAATGATACAAGATTGATGTATTCCCCTGAGCAGTAATGATCACTATGTAGCGCTCGTAGGATACCCTGACGTAAAGACCAAAACGAGCAGCGCCATTTGATAACCTGTAACGCATCAAACACAACGACAAGACTTTCAAACAAATCCACCTCAGGAGCGTTTCCCTCACTATGGACATAACGGACAAAGAAAGAGGACAAAATATACAGTTCCTCAGGTAGACAAAGGAACATCCCTTCACTGCTATTATGTAAAAGTGTGTAGAACAGGTGAATATGCATGTGACACCTGTTCTACACACTTTTACATAATAGCAGTGAAGGGATGTTCCTTTGTCTACCTGAGGAACTGTATATTTTGTCCTCTTTCTTTGTCCGTTATATTCATAGTGCCTGCTGTGTGTCTCGTGTGACATATAGATTTCTTCAATTCATGTCATCCAAACCTGGAAATGTCTTAAATAAGATTATGTAATAATATGAGTGATCCCACAAAGAACGATAAGCATAAATCATATCAAAGGATTTTATTTTCCTTGTACGGAACACATTTCACGAAATCGCCGAATAGCTCTTTAAAGACTCTATCCAAAGAAAATACAACTTGATATAAATGGGAAACTGAATAATTGTATAATACAAATATTAAGGAATAAGGAGTATTTACCCTTTCATTTTTGCACAAAAGCAAATTAAAACCTCTTTTTCAGCACCCATCCAAATTACGGGTCAACAGGAGTCAAATTTGCCGAAGTTACAATGACGACATAACATGTGGACCCCATCGGTTAACTTTAAACCGAGGCGATGAGCCGTACTTAATTAATGCAAAACCGACGTCCCGCAATACGACATTTTTACGACATTCCACGACGCCGGAAACCTGAACTTTTGTTCTATCTGACCTTCCTATTCTCAGCTCTTCGTAGGATGTCGGTCTCATGGGATGTCGGTCTCATGGGCTGTCGGTCTCATAGACTCTCTGTCTACAATGGTAACCGTATTAGACACCACGTATTACACCGAAATGTTTCATGAAGATGTACGTCAATGAGGCTGTTCACACCGCAATGAGATAGCGCGGTCCATCGTAGCGCGCTAGAACGCGCTATCTCTCGTGGACCACCCCCAAGAGGTGCTCCAGTGGCACGCCGTTTTGGCTTGCCGTGGCTCGCTGTTGGGCGGACCGAAACGACGTTGTACCTTCCAAACCGAAGAGATAGCGCGGAATAGCGCGCGCTATCTCTGTCAGTGTGAACAGCCTCAATGTCATCTTTAAAAATCGACACCTTCGTGCTTGTATACATGTATATATTTGAGTGTGCAACAAATCCTTGTGCTAATGGTGCAACCTGCATGGATGAATGTTCAATTTTAGCAGGGCATCACTGAACGAGTATAATACCACATTTGAAACAAATCTATTCTGAGAACAAGCATACATTAGGGACTTTTAGATTTGCACGACGGAGAACGTGAACTGCCCTTTTAAGGCAATATGACGTCACTGCCAGTGCCTTAAAAGGACGTCACATTGCCTTAAAAGGGCAGTCAACGTTCTCCGTCGTGCAAATCTAAAAGTCCCTAATGACGAAGATGCAGAAGGACATGGGAGCACGTGCCCTCCCTCAATCTTATGGTTTAAAAAAAAGAGAATAAAAACGCAAGAAAGGACGAAAGGGTCCCCCTCCCGCATTATCCCTGTACAGTGTGACATATCTTGATCAATGTAACTCAATGTATGTAATGGCGTCATCTACTGGTATATGTTAATGGCAGACAAAGTTGTGTAATGAGCCTACAGGGGCACTGTGAAACCCCTCTAATAAAGATCACTCCTAGTCTGGAACTTATCCGTGTATTACTGTCTTGTCTTGCCTCCAATATATCACACTCAGGATCAATGTAATTTGTATGCAATTTTATGAGTAAGATCGTTGCCCCTCCCCCCCCCCCCCCCCCCCCTCCCTACCTACCTATATGTGCACTCAATCGACACTACTACAAGGATATACTCTGGACCCCATGGAAGACCAGTAATGTCGTACCTGGCACACCTGAACATGGGTTATACAGCCGCTTCATTCATACTTATGTATAATATATTATGCTTTTAATCAAACGGAAAAAAACTAGTACTACTACCTACCTTTGAAATAGTGTGAATTGACTCTGTCGTGTGTTATATCTCCAGATACTTGATTCTTCATCTCTCTCTATAACCAGGAGGTAATATATTCCAGTCATCTTAAACGCGTAAACCTGCTGAGCGCCATACGTCCTGAACTCCTGCCTCAGTCCGAAAATCTTGTCTGAATAATTGAGACAATAAGCCGAATATTGATGATAATATGTCAAACACGATGATATGCAAAATATTAATGACGATAGAAAAAATCGTTCCAAATAAATTTAACATAAGCCTAAATAAATAGTGCTAAATGATATGCTTGGTTGTTTGCATGCATTTATAGTGACTTACTAGTTTTGCTCCAGAGATAAATGACTGATTGATCTCCTTCCGGGTCATCGGTCATTCGAGTAAAGACGAGATAGGAGTCCACACCGATCGAGAAGAAATCGATATCTGTTACATTCCCCGGGCTTACTGTGATATTCTTAATCTGCAAAGAGAAAAAACAACAATTTTAGTATCGTAGAATAGAACCTAACCTCTTCCTTTAGAGGATATGTCTCACTTTCTTCTTCTCCTTCTTTTTCTCCTCCTCCCCTTTTCTTTTCTTCCTCTGCTTCTCCGTGTTTTTCTCCTACCTTTTATAAAATTTTCCTTTTTTTTTCTTGTCGTTCTTCTCTTTTTTGTTTTCCTTTTCCGAACGAGCAATCTTTGCTTCAGGGGGTATTCTTCCAAAATAACATACAAAGGATGAGAACGATCACAAACCATTTTAATCCAAACTTAGTTAAAAGTTACATGATTCTGTGAATTGAAGGGGTACTGAAACGAATTAGGGGTGCCAGTTTAGCTCGGGAAAGGAAGTGTGATGTTCTAAAGGCTAAGTCTCCTCCAAAAATAATTTATACTTGGGTGCACGCATACCATAATGTTTGTCCTACCTAGCAATAACTAATGTTAGCAATTTTAATTCTGACCATTGGTATACATTTATTTGTAACAGGTGAATGGGGAAATGTGTACTCCAACCCCCCCCCCCCCCCCCCTCTTTATAAAGAGGAAGAAAAGGAAAAGAAAAACAAGAAAAGATAGAAGTGGATAGGAAGAGGGGGGAAATGACGAGAGAAGGGGAAATGACGAGAAAATGAGACGCCTTGACAACCTCCCGCACCGTTCCTTCCTCCGAAAACGGCCTTTTGATTTACCTCAAATGCCGTGCCATCCTCGTTCGCCACGATAATGATGGTTTCGTTGTCTGATGTGGCAGCAATCTTTGTTTCCTCTGTTTTCAATCCGTTATTGTAGTAATTCTGAGTGAAAGCTTTCATTGCTGTAGCTTGTATGCCAACTGTCGGGTATTAAGCAAACAGAATATTCATTACAACCATGAAAATACACTGACTCGCTAAGACTTACCCCCCCCCCCCCCCCCCAAAAAAAAAAAAAAAAAAAAAAAAAAAAATCCAGAGCAATTTTAATACCCTAGTGTGTAAATCCCATAAAAAAAAGTCATAAACGGATTACGTAATATGTCATTGTGGTTTTGAAATTGTCGCAGGTTAATTTTTCAAAATTCTTTGTGCTGGGGGGTGTTTCACAAAGAGCCTAAGTCGAATTTAACTCGCAGTTGGACTTCAAAAACATGGAGAGCCATTTTTAGTCTTATAAAAAAAATACATTCAGAGGCGAAATTTCAAGATTTTGGGAATTTTTTTAGTAATTCCGCATCAAGATCAATAAAACCTCCTTGATAATAAAAAAAAATAGGTGCTAACGGCCTTCCATAATTGTTAATGCAATTGTTAGTTCAACTTAGGATATTTGTGAAGCACCCCCGTGGTGTTATCAGTAGATGTCTACATTTGGCCACTTTGTATTGGAAAGGTCCAAAGTGTTTGGTCATTATTTGTTCTTTCATACATATATACATATATAGCTATCTATCAAATAATATAATTGTTGATATCCTCCTTTACCGAAGTTTGTTTTTTACGATGGTAACCCTATTTCACTTTCGGAATTACGAACCTACAAAATTATGGACCATCAGAGAAACGAACCTTTGGCATGATGAACCTATCGAGTAAAAAGAACCTTCGGAATGATGTACATTTGGGAAATCGACACGTAAAGCCTCGGGTCACAAATGCCATAAGGAACTGCTACGAACGCCGATCGAACGATTTTCAGACAATGGAAAAACATGGAGATTCGTACGAAATTATCGTTCGTACGAACCTTTGTGACCGTAGCATTACCTTTTGTTAAAGTTTGGGTATAAAGCCTCGGTCACAAATGCCATTACGAACTGCTACGAATGCCGTACGAACGATTTTCAGACAATGGAAATTCAGGAAGACAATGGAAAAATAGGGAGATTCGTACGAACCTTTGTGACCGTCCCGGGTGACCGTAGCATTACCTTTTGTTAAACTTTGGGTATAAAGCCTCGGTCACAAATGCCATTACGAACTGCTACGAACGCCGTACGAACGATTTTCAGACAATGGAAATTCGGGAAGACAATGGAAAAACAGGGAGATTCGTACGAACCTTTGTGACTGTAGCATAAGTCAGATTACGACTATTTACCTTGTCCTGTACTTGGTGAAGGAATGCAAACTACTCCGGCATCTTTATCATGATCACAATTGTGATCACCGTAAGCAGGGTGTACACATTCATGGATAGTCTGCTCATCTCCTGAACATGCAACGTTATCTAGTAGAATGGGACCAGTGCCTTCTCCGAATTCGGCCGAGTCTGGAGCGTCAGAAGCCCCCTGGAATCCCAGCATTCGGCAGACGACATTGGCATCGTTGATACCCCATGAGTTATCACAGATAGTTCCCCAGACTCCGTTATACCAGATTTCAACCCTTCCCTCTCTTTCGTTGCTTCCACCAACCAGACGTACATCTAAAAGATTGAATTAAATGCTAAAATTATCACCATTCTCTTTAACCAATCATATATCTCTCTTTAGAAATCTAGCCATCTGATTGGTCGGAATTGGAGTTGTGATTTTAGCCATGCCACCTAATGGTCAATATTTTTTAGAAAGCGCCCAGGGTAGCGGGTCAAATACAAAAATCTGCTAAAATCCACGTTGGTTTTCGTGTATAAAGTTCCTTTGAGCGAGCGCGAATACAATACATTGCAGTGTTATTGTGATTCCCAAATGGTTGTAAAATTCAATGATCTTTTCAGCGAAGATTAACACACAGTGGCTCAGATTTTCTGTGATGTTTCACCAATCTTTACACAAGAAAAGGATAAAGAAAGATTTTTGTTGTGAATTCGGAATATAAGAGATATATCAACTGCTTTGATATTCGAGGCCTGGCTGTTTCTATACTGGCTCTCGGGCCCCGGGCACGCCTCGGGGTCATGGCAGGATGCAACGTCCCATTGAGCCAATACAAACAGCAAGGCTTCTAATAGCAGTCGATATATACAGTGCGTCCCAGAAAAAAAACGAAACCGAGAACTATCGATGTTTTATCATAACTTAATCACAATTATAATTAATAAATGACACATATTTGGAAAGCTTAGAGTCTCCTATCTTATTTGATGCAACTCATATGATGCATATTTCAAGCATGGGTGATTCAAAGCAATTTGAAGAGAGGAAATCAAAAAGTCAAAAAGAAATTTAAAGGGAAAATCTCATTTCTAGAAATTTCAATTTCTCCCCTTTCATGACACCTCAATCAGGAAAAATGAGCCAGGAATAACAAAGTTCTGTTTGTTTAAAATAATGCTTGCATCTTTTAGAAGACTATTGACCGGTAGGCGGGCATGGCTAAAATCACGACTCAAGTTTTGACCAATCCGATGGCTAGATTTCTAAAGAGAGGTTTATCATTATATATATCAATGAATAGCGGAATTTACACCATTAAGGGGTATCAGATGTTTACTCCGGCGCAATCGCTCCGGGATTTATTTCTATTCAATTTCCATTACGTTAATTTCAATTCCAGCAAATATATTTAAAAAACCTAGGTAAATATATCAACGACGAGTTTAAGAAAAAAATACAGTACTGTTTAAAAACGATATAACGGGAATTATGATGGCCATCGTCAAAGATATAGGTTTAGGTTAGGTTTAGAGGTTGAGTTTGGGTTGCAATTGGGGTTTAGGTTGCAACTGGGGTTTAAGTTAGGTTTAGGTTAGATTTAGGGTCATAGTCAGCTCAAAACATTCCACATTTATCGACGTGAATCAAATCAATTATCGAAACTATGGAAAGAATAAAATGTGTATTATTTACCGCTGATCACATTGACTTTGTTTCCTTTAAATATTCCCATGGGTTGAACAAAAAAAACAAAAAAAAAGTCTCAATCGTGGCTCAAACAATTGAAGAAATACTTACACGATACCCTAAAGATCTCAGAAAGGGGGTCCGCTTGGGTAGCATTGAATTCCCAAATTACCAGGAATCCTGGATTATAGGAACGTGTGACCAAAAACTGTTTCTTTTGTATGTGAAATTGATCCCACTGCGGTCTTTCCGTAGTAATGAGTCCATCCACGTACAGTGATGAAAGAAACTCAGACGGCTTAAACGTCGTGTCTCTTATCGCAAAAGCTGTAAGGGAAACAGAGGGAGAAAACGCCAAATATGCATGAAAATAAGCCAAATATGCATGAAAATAAGCCAAATCTACATGGGTGATTCCGTGAAATGTGTCCGGTATACGACATTAGTATAGTTCCATTGGATTTCATCCGAAAAATCAATGAATTATGTTATTAATCCGGTAACAAAAAACATTGGTAGGTAATAGTTAGTGATTTTTTATCATTAGGAGAAAGAAATTAATACAATTGACTATGTTCACTAATAGTCTATTTAAGACAAAGTGGGCATTACATTTTCTACACTCCGCTCTTTAAAGGTACTATGTCCCATTTGCAGGCCAAAAAATGAAAATGTTAAATTCCAACGGCATTTGAAAGATAATACTAATTTAGAACTTCCCTAAAAAAGGTGCGGCTTGAAAATGTCTTCAAGTGTGAAAATAACGACTATTAGTTGTCAAATCGACTTAGGAGCTATAGAGCCAATAAGTAATAGTCTTGATTTTCAGACCATTGTACCGAATGGTCATACGTTTTATGCTGCGCAAAGATTCAATCAGTTTAATTTTGGCCATCACAAGAAGTGGGTTATTGATGTAGACAAATGCACATGTACCCTTTACAGCTCATTTTATGTATGTTATTACCAAAGAAGAAAAAGTCAGTCAGTCACTCAATAGTGTCTGACAGTGAAGTCTAGCAAGTAAACGGGTTTCCTTGCATAATTTGAATATTAGGACACTGCTAACGTTCACATTTCACAGATTGGACATACATGACATATTCATAATTCCTGCAAATTTTACAGAATTTGAGGTTGGCTGCAAAAGGGACATAGTACCTTTAAAGCGATATTGGACTGATGAACGTTCTGCCGGCCTAGCGTCCTGTTCAGAGTCATCTATCTGTATAGATGGCTCTGGTCCTGTTTAGTGTCCTCTTATACACTAGTTTATTGCACAGCGCCATCTCATGGTCAACTTGCCAACAGTGCGTCACCCCATACATAATTCCCACTTCGCATACAGAGGACTCGATGCGAGAACCAACCGCGCAGTTAGCAAGCACGAGACCATACTGCTACAGCTGACCAGGGAGGTGATAATTAAAGAAGGAGTCGAAACTCTTGTAATTTATTCAAACGCATGCGTGAGTTCTAAAGCGTAAAAATGGGATGTGAAACATTCCACTTGGCTTTGAAGTTCCATGCTCCGAGCCGCTCTTCCACTGCGGGGAATTTCGGAGGCCAGGCACAAGTTTCACATTTATCACCAAACATTAAACTACCGGCAAGATTTCAGTGTAAACTATAAACTTTATATGGGGATAGTATTAAAATAGTGCATCAAACAATTTTTCAAATTTAGTATTCCGCTCTTCCGATAATTTGTGTGCCAGAGCTGGTAAAAGAAAAATTAGATCCTGACAAAAACTAATAGTTTAGGAAATTACGCTATTTTCGCATGTTTTAATGTCCCGTCATTATTTGAATCCATGATTTACAATCTTTTTTTGCAATTGCAAAAAAGGATGCAATTGCAAAAAAGGATGAAATTACACATTCAACAATTGATTAGAAATCATTGAAAGGTACAGCGAATTTTTGCTTAGATACCATTTTGTGATATTTCATGCGCTCTTATTATCTCACCACCTGGTCAACAGTTGCAGATTAGCGCATAACTTTTCGGCGGCTTGGAGCATGGGGTCAAAGGAGAGCGGCTTGATTCCACTCCTTCTTTATCACCTCCCTGAGCTGACCTGTAATGGCGCTTCTAGTACATTAGGGCTTCAAATGATGCTACACAGTTTCCCACATATTCATTCGAAATCGGTGGGTGGGGGTCCTCTCATTACGGCCCAAAAATATGGAACACCTTCCCTTCTTTTGTCCGCATATTCACTTCGATTGACTCTCTTAAAGACTCATCTCTGAACAGTAGCCTCTGCCCAAGTCTGGTGTCAGCCAGTTATTGCCTTCTGCACATGGAAACTGAGGACCCTCTCCCTCTAATATACTGGGCAGCGTCTCACGAAACCGTCATAAGTACAAGTTCATCGACATCCCATTGAAATGCGAGTAGGTTTAACACGCCTTTCAATTGGATGTCGCTGAACTTGTACTTATCACGGTTTCATGAAACGCTGCCTGGGGGGAGGGGGGTGTTTCACAAGTACTAAGATTGAATTTAAGTTGGACTTAACTATGGCCGGCCGTTCATGCCACTATTTTCTCTCACCATTTACTGGCATTGGTCTCTCAAGAGACGTACAGATCATGGTCACACATCTACAGAATTTAAATTTTTCGATAGTTCATTATTGAAGGAAAAAACATTATCTAAACATCATGATTGAAAGACCAACGGTGAGAGCAGCCAGTGGCACGAATGGCCTGCCATAGTTAAGTCCGACTTAAGTCGATCTTACCCTTTGTGAAACACCTGAAACACCCCGGTGCTTGAGTTTCCTTAGCCTTTGGACAAGGCCTCGCGCGCTGCTTGTCTGCCTAGCAGGGTCTGAAAATAGACTAACGCAGTGTGGCTTTACAGCAGTGATCGCTGGACCGAGCGTCCCACAGATCACAGTCGTCGCGCGATTAGTCTATGTATTCAGGCGCGTTTAGGGAAATACAACACGAGTGCCTTGACTAAAGGCTAGAGTTTCCTTGACTTACATTCTCGGTTTCCGGCTCCGGACCCGGGGACAAACCCATGCCGAAGATCATCAAGCTGAACGGTGGCAGTCCTCTTGGATCGCAACCGAGCATGATTATCTTTCATCTCACCTACTGCCCTATAGATAATGGGAACAAAAAAGGTGTAGGTCGATTGATTTCATCGTGATAATTGCCATAATAATAATAAGTTTTTATTTTATTACAATCACTAAGCGCTTCCAAACTTGGAGATTATTACCGGCTTTAGCTGTGCTATCATTACGGCGCTCTAACATTTCAAAGAATTAATTCCTGCCAGGTATAAATCCATTTACATTACCTGGGTTGAGTGTGGCAAATGTAGATCAATGTCTTGCCAAAGGACATTAGTGCCGCGGCGGGTCTCGAACCGCGGACCTGTCCTTGTGATCGACAGTCCGGCGACCTTAACCACTCGACCACGGCACCTCTATATGTCTCTATACAACCTTATTCCTCTAACTTCTCCATCTGCTTGCTCCCTCTTGTATCAAACTTTCTTCTAATCTCACACGATGTATCATCCCCTTTCACCTGGGGGTAAACCGTTAGTCCCTAACCTCTGAAGCAATCTGCGCATGCTCATGAAATTTACTACAGTGTATTCCATGTTATAAAGGGGTAAATATTCTTTTCAGAAGTAGAACAAAATAAATTTTTGAACTACCTCCATCAGTTTTAAAGAGATTTTAAAATTCGCAAAGTAGGATCCCTCCATGTTTTTAAAACCGTTGTCTTTTTTCGGGGAGGGGGGCGAACGCCCCACCGCCCCCTGACTACGAGCCTGTGTATTAAAGATCCATCCTACGGATAACCTCCCGCGTGTTGCTTAAATGGCACATGTACGAGGTTATCCAATATATCACGTCCATGAACGAGTAGGAATAAGCGAGATCGTAAATAGCTCTGGACCGCATGACCCCAAAATATCCACAGATCTTAGACACGATGGATACTTCCCACCTGTGCATTTTAGAATAGTCACTGCAAAAGTGATGGAGGTGCTTCATGAATACCTTTTGTTTGCCTTTTGAGATGAATACTTCCACCTGTGTATCAGATAAATGTACTGTTGGTGCATAAATGAATACTGATAACATAACTTTCATGAGCACGATCCGAGTATTCGTCTCAATGGTTTTACAATTTGGGTACGAATGACCTTTATCTGCACATGCGCAAATCGTAATTACGAACTCGCTTATTGGATTAGAGCTAGAAGGGCATTACTCGTATCACTGAACAAACATTTTACAGGAAACCTCACCCTAAGAAATGACTTTAGTTATTCTGAGAGATTTACTGTATTCTCGCCCGTTAGTCTGTAAGATTCCCCACCAAAGTTTACGAGATAGGTGTAAACAAAATATTCTTAGCATAATGTAGTTTCTCAGCAAGACATGGGCGTCGTTTATTTTCTTGATAACGTGACGTATTATGCGAAGTCGTTTATCAAGTAAATGAATTCAAACGTATGGATGCCTCCTTCCACGTGTGTCGGTGATGAAGTATTCCATTCACCTGCTATTATCTTTTATACTATTATTGTCAGAACGCAAATTGCTAAAATAAGTTGTTACCCTTCTGGGCTGAATGTTTCGCATAAAGGAAATAGGTAAGTAAACTGCTATAATTCATCATTTTCAAATAGGGCTCAAATAACTGTGCCCCTGATCTATATTTCTCACTAATTACATTTTTTCTTTTTTTTTACATATTCAGCTATGTTTTTCCTTCATTAAAAAGTACGGGTTTTATTATTGAAAGTAATTGTTTTTCCATTTATTGCTTGGTGCATGCCAAGTGCATTAGTTCGCCTGGTACAACACTTTTAAAGAAAATGGCTGCGCCCATGGCATACTAGAACGCATCACTACATACTAAGAATATCTTCATTTATACTAATCTTGAAAACTTTCGTAAGGATCGAATGTTGTATATCAATAGACAGGAATCATCTTTCAGCATACCTACACTACTTCTTTGGGGTGATGTTTCCTTTAACGCCCTTTTTGGCTCCAAACGGATGGGATCGTGTAAATTTTTTAAATGTTATTTCCAAAGGTATTTCTGGTTCATAATGTGCAAAGCTGGCCTAATAATCAGGCATCCGCATAACTCGTGAATATGCACAGCCCTTATGGCATGTTCCGCGAAACCATCAATACAAGTCCACCGACATCCCTTTGAAACACGTGTTAAATTCAATAAACGCGTTTCATTACATTGTAGGCGAACTTGTACTTGTGACGGCCTCGCAAAACGCTACTCTGGTTAACGTTTTTATTCCAGTTAAAATCATCTAACAGGATGTTCTCCCCTTCTCTCGGTTCATTTAGAATGTTATTGAATGACCTACATGCACATTTTGAAATTGACTTACCTCCAGTGCGTCACGTGAAGATTATCCGCAAGTACGTCCATCCGCGTCAAATGCGCCCGCATCTCGGCATCCACAGCTTCCGCCAGCTTTACTGACATAGCATCAGAAACAGAGAACAAAATGCCAGCTCCGAAGGCAAACAGAAATAAAACAAAGTTGCTGGAAATACGGGACATGGTGCAAGATTGTCCCGTCGTACGGGATACATAGAAAGCGTGAGGAAAAACAATTAACGAAAAAAGAAATTAACGAAAAGAAAAAATTAGAAAAGGGATCGAGCTGAGCTCTTGTTTGACGTTCAACAGCGTACGTCGAGGAAATGAAAGTGACTGAAAAAGTCGAGCTAATCAATTATAATCGTTTGCATTCTTCTCATACAAGGGTGCCAATAATGACCGCTCGGGTGATTTCCGAGGTATGTCTGACAAAGCAACAATGAAAACAACATTAGGTTGAATACATCTATAGTTATGCCATCACGCGTAACAGGTGAATTAAAAAGTTCGCTATCAGGGAGGCGTTTCACGAGACGGTCGTGAGTACAACTTTACAGACATCTCGTTGAAACGCATGTACAATGTATTCAGATGGACATGGGTTTTAATGGGATGTTGGCAAAGTTATACCTGACACCGTTTCGTGAAACAGTATACAGGACTCATTACAAGGAACATCTACCATTTGAATAGTGCGATTCAGTTTCCATGGTTTCTTGGAGCACTACCGTGCTTCGTCTAATCAGTAGGGTCCATGGTCTAATGGTGGGGGCCATCCTAGAAAAAGAGAGAGAGAGCAAGAGAGAGAGAGAGAGAGAGAGAGAGTGGAGAGATGCTCCAATGACCAATGTATTACGTAATCATGCACGTGCATGGCCTTCCCTGAACTTAAGCGGGAATATTTCAACTATTTCAACTATTTCATCATGATCCTCAGTAACAGTAGCCTATAATCTAGGCGGAGTGCCGAGATTTTTTCTTTGCTGCTAGACTAACCTTAAGCAGAACGTCTGATACGGCGAGACTACGAACCGTGAGCCGCTTCAGTACAACTTTACAGACATCTCGTTGAAACGCATGTACAATGTATTCAGATGGACATGGGTTTTAAAGGGATCCGGTAACTTTGTCTCAGATTCTGAAACAAAATTCTGGATTTAGCTCATGATGCAATGATAATTATAAACCTTTAGGTCAGTCAGGAACCCCATGACTTTTAAAAGCCGATCGCCTGTCTGATTATCAAGATATTTATGATTGGAATTACAAATTTTGAAAACCGTTCGCCTGACGGTTTTCATAACACTGCAGTCTATTGGGGAAAACGAGTATGGTGAAACCGGTCACTCAAAGATTTTTACTTTTTTGAGGCACTTCTTGATCATTTTGAAGCGCAATTTTTTTAGGGCTTCAATATTACACCATATCACAGACACTGATAACACGTAGGGCCGTGTATCTCAGATTTAACATTGTTAAACGATCCCTTTAATGGGATGTTGGCAAAGTTATACCTGACACCGTTTCGTGAAACAGTATCCAGGACTCATTACAAGGAACATCTACCATTTGAATAGTGCGATTCAGTTTCCATGGTTTCTTGGAGCACTACCGTGCTTCGTCTAATCAGTAGGGTCCATGGTCTAATGGTGGGGGCCATCCTAGAGAGAGAGAGAGAGAGAGAGCAAGAGAGAGAGAGAGAGAGAGAGAGGGGAGAGATGCTCCAATGACCAATGTATTACGTAATCATGCACGTGCATGGCCTTCCCTGAACTTAAGCGGGAATATTTCAACTATTGCAACTATTTCATCATGATCCTCAGTAACAGTAGCCTATAATCTAGGCTACAGTAACAGCAGCTCTCCAAATCGTTGAATACCTCAATTGCACATCGTGATTACGATATCCCCAATAACACCCGAGTCACGCCGATGGAACCGACACCAGGGGGTGTTTCACAAAACTTGTCATCAGTGACAAATGACAGTTTTTGTTATAAGCTACTGAAATTCTTGCTTCTGATTGGTTATCACTGCAGATTTGCCATTGATTTTTGTCATTTGTCATTGAAAAAAGGCTTTGTGAAACAGGTCCCAGAACGAACAAATGCGTCAACATAATAGGTATGGAGTCGGTTTTGAATAAAGGTACTGGACAGTTTTGGGAAATTATGAAAATTGGATGGATAGTTATTCTTTAATTTTGATATATTTGAATGCCCTGTGGATGTCTCATATGCACTGGTAAATTTAGCCCCTAAAACACTTCTGCTTTCGAGAAATTTGAATAATCAAATATTTCAAATAGCGCCTAAGGCCATTCCATGGTAGCTGCAACCATGAAAATCTCGAAATATGCAGTTCTGATACATAATTTCCAAACAGAAATAGCAAATCGGTCGATTGTAGTCAAGAAACATTGTTTTAAAGCTAAAGTAATATCAGCCTTGAGAGGGTGTTATACAACATAAAGAGTTTATTATTTACAATTTCATCACTTTAGACTCGATTTCATCGGCGACAACGATCGTTGAATATTGTGAAATCGCATATGCTTCCAATGTGTTCATTAATTTTTAACCAAATTCATGACCCCATACCAGAACTTTGTACATTGTATTACCCTCAAGTTTAGCGGTGTGATCGAAGTATTCTGACGTTACCTTTCACCTATCGCATATCATAACCCCTTTTTTTTTTTCTCTCTGAAGGAAATTTTGAAAAATTATTGTGGAAAAGAAAAGAAATAATTGGTATGCAAGCTGATCAAGGCCCGGAAATTGTGAAATTTTATGTGCGATTTGTTTAAAATGTGAAACTATAATTTTGGTTATGTGAATATTTTTCTTCTGTAAATGTGTAACTTAATTTGCAAATATATTTGATATGAAAATTAATTTGTAACGTTGTATGGAAATGTTTAAGTTCACTTGCAAATTCATTTTAAACCTATGTGAAGATTATTTGTAATTTTGTATAAAATGTTATATATAAATTATGTAAAATTTTCTTTATGAGAGAGTAGAATAAAAAGCTATGAACAAAAAGTGGAAAATAACGCGAATCAGTGCGCCTCGTCGTTTTCAAAGGGGTTATGTTCTTTAAAGACCGTCAATACTACTGGGCCAGAAGGGATTAGACCACACAGCGAGGTCACCGAAAGGTGGCTATCTCATTATCTAAGCTCTCAACTAACATAGGAAAAAGAGGATCATGGGGGACTAACATGCACCGATTGGGGAAGTTTTCTATATAGAGGGAGCAAGTAAGATCTGACTAAACCCTCATCGTCGGTCTACCAGATTCCACGCTAAATATGCAAGAGGAAATCAAGATTATCAACAAAAATATATTGACACATTAAAATGTTACCTGAAAATGAAAGAGGACAAAAGTGAATTTCCATCTGTAGTCTATTAATACAATGATTGTTTTCATACATTCAGGGAATCATGCAGGGAGGCCTGGTTTTGATAATATGGTCGATTGAGTTGTAACAGTGAATTTCCATCTGTAGGCTATTAATACAATGATTGTTTCATACATTTAGAAAGGCCTCGCTCTGATATGGTGATTCCTTATTAAATGAGTTTGGGGGTGTAAATTGGAAGAAAAACATGTCGTTTTGTTAACCAGGTGGCTATACATATTCACAAGTCACGCTTGATTTCACCACGATGCTTAATAAACCACTGTTCCTGTCACCCGCAATGCTCGAATTTCAGATTAATGGGCCAGGGGTGTCCGCGTAACGTCAGAAGTTGCCCTAGGGGGAAACTAGCGCACTATCTTACGACTAGCGTCTACGGTGTCTTCGAAGTGTAACATAGCGTGTCATTTAATCTCTTCTGTTCCATTAGGCGTAACGGTCTCCCATGTGGCATGTTTTGATTGTGTTGCTTGCCCTTAAGGACACCGTACAAAAGTCGTCCAATTACGTATGGAGAGGAAATGAAAAGTGTAGGAAAAGAGGTGTTTAATGAAAGAGTAGCAAGATGGAAGAAATTTAGCCCGTCAGGCAATGATGTATCACTGACTGAAATTTTGACTTGAATTCAGCTATCGTGAGATGGAGTGAATTTAAGAAAGCCCTAAACACCTAATCAACAAAGAAATCTTTCAATGGAGACTTTGACCTATTTTTTTTCAAACGACACATCGCCTTTTTATTATTTGTTACAATTTTCTTGATTTGGTATAATTCATTTGTTTACGTTTTAAGACAAAATAAAAATACCCAGCAATGAAACAGAAAGCGAAATATTCATTTTAAGAAATAAATATCTTGAGGTGGCTTCGTTATCATGTGTTGGTAGGTTTGTTGGTTTTATTTACGATCATGAAATATGAAATAAAATTATAATACAACATCGAAAAACAAAACTGTAGACATTTGTACGTGGACTATTCTAGAAAGAAAAAATATTACGATTTGAAATGAAGATTGAGGGATCCCCCGCTTCAGATAATCTACAAAGTTGAACTGTTCTTCCTCGGTGTCCCAAAATAACTTCAATAAATTGATTAAACTATTAATAATAATAATATATTCAAACCTGTTTATAGCGACCGCCCAAGAGAAACACAAAAGTGGTCTCCTCTGTAGACAGGTTCCTTTACTACATTTCAATGAGAACCTTTTTTTCAAGGGTAACAAAAAGTGTGGTCTTTGTAGACAGGTACTTTTAGTACATGTTTCAATGAGAAACCATTTTCATGGGAAACAAAAAATGTGGTCTTTGTAGACAGGTTCATTTAGTACATGTTTCAATGAGAAACCATTTTCAAGGGAAACAAAAAATGTCGTCATTTTAGATTGGTGGACACTAAAGCAGAGGAGGCGCGATAGCTCAGTCGGTAGAGCAGTGGTCTCGTAATCCGGTGACCCGGGTCGAAGCCAAGGCGATGCGCTAGTGCCCCTTGGTAAGGCATTAATCCTCATTACCAGGTCCCTCGGAGAGAACCTAAAGCCGTCGGCCGTCTGGTTGCTCACTTACAAGCATGTATGCTTTCTTAGCAGTCAGGTAAAATAACCACCACCATTCAAACTCAAGTTGTTGTTGTTGTTTTTTTCATTGATATTTTATTTTCTCCGTTGCTTTTCACAAACAATAACAACAATTATAATAACAAACAATACAAAAATAAATACATAAAATAATCTGCATGTTAATGTTATTATATAGAATATGATTTTACATTCACATCTAAATAATACAAATGAACTCTTACTATTTACATCAAATAAAGCATGAAAAATGCATGCATGAAGAAGGCATGAACATAAAAAGACATTAACAAAAAAAAAAAAACAAAAAAAACTCACTGAATAGTGTGTTTGTATGTTTGTCGGTGAGGGCAGTGTTTCTACATCTACTATAGATCATAAAGTGATTGTCTTTTGTACTTGACGTGTTTCGATAACAAGCTGTATGGTAGAAGTCCACTGCCTGGGGGGTGTTTCACAAAGATACTAAGTTGAACTTATCTCTAAGTTGGACATAACAATTATGGAAAGCCGTTAGCATTTATGAAAATATGTTAAAAAAGTTATTTTAAAAGGCATAAAGTGTTAATTCAAATCGTTCATATTTTCTATTATAAAAGGAGATTTCATGTTCTTGATGTGGAATTTGTAAAAAGTCTAAAATACTTTAATTTTAGCTTTTGAATATATTTATCGGCTACAAATGGCTCTCCGTAATTTTTAAGTCCAAATTTGTGTTAAGTTCGACTTAGCATCTTTGTGAAACACCCCCTGCACTGTTTCCATGTCGCTCCCAATCAGCTGAGAAAATAAGACACCCTCAACGCTAAAGCGAAGGCAGCCCTTTACTTGACTTTCGACTTTTAGATTTGCACGTCGACAGCTTTGACTGCAACGTGTGACGTTATTTTAAGGCACTGCGCATGCTCAACGTCGTCTCAGTCGGCGATCGAGAATCGAATGCGTCAACCTTGATTTTCCTAAATCTAGTACCGGTACTGGTATATGCCGCGTGCGCATAAAATATACAGTTCCTCAGGTAGGCAAAGGAACATCCCTTTCCTGCTATTATGTAAAAAAATGTGTAGAACAGGTGTCACATGCATAATTTCACCTGTTCTACACATTTTTACATAATAGCAGTAAAGGGATGTTCTTTTGTCTACCACAGCAATTGTTTTGTCCTCTTTCTTTGTCCGTCATATTCATAGTGTTACTTCCTGCATGCATGTTTATCATCGAGTGCAATTTAAAAGATTTCTAATTGTAGTCAACATGGGCAGTTAAGTACGTTGACACGCATGATCAGTCGGCGTTCGTCGTGTTCTCGTCCACTCAATCCAAAAGTCCCAATTATCTTTTTTATTTCGACGGATGTCCCGGATGTATTCATTATTATTTTCGGTGGTCGCGCGATATGTGTAGGATGAGTGTAAAGGAGAAGGACATAGATGACTGAAGCATAAAATTAAAAGATATAAAATGAAAAGAATGTGGACTAGGGGTATGGAAGACTGGGACTGATGTACGACCCGGAAATATCGATACGACCAACACACTGCGTACACAAATATTACAAGCAGTGAAGCTAGAGGGTGAATGGGACGAGGGGCACGTATGCCCCCCTCTCCTGGTGAAAAAAAAAGAATAAAAGAGATAGGAATAGAGGGGTCAGTCTGTCTTTCTCCTTTATAAAGTGAATTATTTGATACCAAACGTAATGTAACAAGAGTATTGTACCAATATGTTCACGTTTTAGCCAGACGTAATGACCTTTTTTTCTTCTTCCAGGGGACGAGGAACTGGGGGGTGGCTGGGGGCTGCAGTTCCCCCATTCAAATCGCTCCTTGGCTCTTGTGTTCTCCAGCATTCCATTGACCACAAAGACCAGATGAGTGTTTCACAAAGACTAAGATTGACGTTAAGTTGGACTTAACTACGGCAGGCCGTTCATGCCACTAGTTCCTCTAACCATTCCTGGAATTGGGCTCTCATGGGACGTACAAATCATGGTCACAAATCTACATCAGAATTAACTTTTTTTTTATAGTTCGTTATCTAAAGATCATAATTGAGAGACCAATTAGTGAGAGCAACGAGTGGCATGAATGGCCTGCCATAGTTAAGTCCAACTTAAAGTCGATCTTAGTCTTTGTGAAACACTCCCCTGATCTACCCAAACGACACAACCCCCCCCCCCCCCCCCGACTATAAAATCACGCTAAGTCACTGAAATCACCTCGACCCGCCCTTATCATCACCACAACAGAATATACATTAGACGGTCCCTCCAGTGGCCCTTCCGAGAAACTCCCGAATATAGCCTCCGGTGAAACGATAGAATAATATCTTTATGAGAATTGATTATTTCAAATGAACGATCATTGCTCCTTTTCTTATCGATCCTGTTCGCAGACAAGTCTTGCAAAATGGTTATCTGTACAGTGTGTAGTGTGCACACTGCCACACTAGACTATGCTAGCTCTATGTTCGGCGATCGATATATGGGCGGCCAAGAAGGCCAGAACTAATAAAATAAAATAAACAAACAATGACAGAAATAAACAAAGATTCAGAAATAGACATGAACATAATGCAAAAATAAAGACAACATCACAATTTAAGCCTCACTACAAAAATAAAACAACTATCGAAATAAATATAACTCAGGAATAAAGACAACCACAGAATTAAAGATGAATGCGGAAATAAAGACAACCACAGAAATAAAGACAACCACAGAAATAAATATAACTCAGGAATAAAGACAACCACGGAATTAAAGATAAATGCAGAAATAAAGACAAAAACCACAGAAATAAAGCCAACCACAGAAATAAAGACAACCACAGAAATAAAGACAACCACAGAAATAAAGACAACCACAGAAATAAAGACAACCACCGAAATAAATATAACTCAGGAATAAAGACAACCACAGAATTAAAGATAAATGCAGAAATAAAGACAAAACCACAGAAATAAAGACAACCACAGAAATAAAGACAACCACAGAAATAAAGACAACCACAGAAATAAAGACAACCACAGAAATAAAGACAACCACAGAAATAAAGACAACAACAGAAATTAAGACAACCACAGAAATAAAGACAACCACAGAATCAAATAGATCTGCAGAAATAAAGATAACCACAGAATTAAAGACAACTGCAGAAATAAGGACGACCACGGAATTGAAGAAAGCTTCGGAGACAAAGACAACCACAGAACAGAAGTTTAGAAAGGTAGGCCTATATAACGACTGAAATTAAGTCTACTATAAAAACGATATGCCCGCTCCGAAAATTAAACTATCAAGTAGAAATATACGATCAAAAACGCAAACAAACTGACAATAAGAGGACAAGAGAGGGTGTCCTAACGCAAAAATTAACGGAGCGCGCGCACATGCACACGGCTAGCTAGCTGTTCGATTCCCACTGACCTCTATAGAGGCCAGTGTTCGATTCACGTATAGCTCGCATGTACACAGACTATGCCTGTAATCTATCCATGTACAGCGCTGTTGAAGTTCGGATATTCATATTCACATTCAACTTGCGAAGTTGGTTGGATATTCGACTTGCATATTCCGAGGAAATTCGATATTTGTTATTCAAATAGTCTGACGGCTTTAGCGGGGCAGGCAGCTATTCCAAAGGTCTAACACGGTCAGGGCAACCCAAACTACTTCGCTGCCCTGGCCCATGGGGTTTAAGGGTGTGCAATTCTTGGA
>JAVYIG010003749.1:0-183934 GCA_035222895.1 Strongylocentrotus droebachiensis | reverse complement strand
TAATCACTGCAGATTCTTATGAGCATAAAGTAGGAGCGCGAGGCTTTGATTAACTAATGTTCAAGGCGAAAACGGAGTTTCACAAGTCCGCTTCGGTTGCAGAAATTTAAATCATCCATGGTTCTCTAGTTTCTCAAGCGCCCCGATTGTGTCACGGTATGCAGCTCTCTCCCCCTTCTTTTTCTTACTGTTCCCTTTCTTCTATTTGTTTGACTGTCCATGCCATGCATCACAAAAATATATGAGTTTTCGGGAAAGCAAACAAAAATAGCCAAACTTGAAATATGAAAATCACTGGCGAAAGTATTACTTGAATTTAAAAAAATGAAGTTTTAAATAAAGAGATACTCAACATTATTTTTTGTATCTTGGTTATTATCAACATTTTTTTCTTCTCATCGAACTGGTATTAGTGGATGAATAAATCCAGAGTCACGTCAAATCTCAGAAATTGTTAGAAAAACACAATCAAAATCCACTTAGGTAGAATTCTAGCAAAGCTTATTGACTTAGCATAAAAAACGGCAACATAACTACAAATTTAGGTTTTTTCCAAATTTAACAATTACGGAACATTTGTCAATTTTATGTTTTTCGCCCTTCTTCGCTGTGTGACTTTAACCTTGGTAGTACGCAAGCTGTTCCGCCAGAAATCTCAAAACTGAGACTGTTAAAGAAGATAATCTTTTTCTGGAAATGTTTTTCCCCGTGGGGGTCCATCAGATATAGAAACCATATTCGAACATTAATGTGAACCAGGGAGATAAAATTAGAAGCAGAGAGGTTCAGAGGGACGAACAAATATACAGAAAGACTAAAACCAAACAACAACACAAACACGGAAGTACAGAAAATGTATTTACAAACTGATGTGAAGTCCTAGATATTTTGACCCAGACAACATCAACAAATATAATATCTAATGATCGACATGAGTTCATAGCCTCATGGCTTGGATCATACCAAATTTCAAGGTAAATAGTTATTGTAATGTTGAATTAATTTAGAATGACAATGCTTAGCTGATTTTTTGAACACCTTTAAAATCTCAGAATAAATTAAAGTTTACTGCTAACCTCAATCATTGATTACAATTTATGAAGGGTCATAGCTCTCCTATCATTTCCTCATCATGGACCAAGAAATAATGAAGTATAAAGGCCATTCGACCGTCCACCTGATCAGATATACTTCAGGCAGGCTCAAGTATTTGTCAAGATAGGAATGATAGGAAGTTAATAGATTAATTAGGAAACAATGGGACGGAAGCTTTGATTTATATAGGTTGACAAACCTTTAAAAAAAAGAACTTGATCGATGGAACGGGTCAATATTTGACCAACTGCGGGTAGAACTGAGCAACAAAGGCATTTATGATTCTATATACCAGCGAAGGCACCATATTATCGTCGACTACAATGATCATTTAAAGGCGGATCTTTTAAAGACATATTATTGCTACTGCTTCCACGGATGTCTTATTTTACATTGAAATGAATTGACATGGTTTATTTTTTATTTTTTTTAATCCTCGCAGTCATCAAAACTGAATTGTGATTTGTACAATAACTGATAATTATGAATGACTACGGGTCTTTATGTGAAAACTGTCAATGCGACTCATGCATGGTAGAATTAATCATTCTAATTCTAACAATTCAAATTAATTGTACCAAGTTTTGTCAGTTTTAGTAATGCTATGTTGATTCGAACTGAACGGTTTACTTGAGGTAAAACACTACCGGCTCGAAAATATTTGCATTAGCAGTCAAAATATGACTGAATTGCTCATGATAACATTTTCAGTAATGATCCCTTTTCAAAAAGCATTACAACGATAACATTCTTGGATATGTAAAAAGTATAATGACAGTTTACTAGCTTCATTAAATAAACAACAAACAAACAATAAACAAACTAACCATTGACTTGATCAGAATCGTATGAGAAGAAAGAGCAAACATTTTGTCGTATTTCAAATGTCAATTCAAATTGTTCTATCGTACCAAATATTAAGTGTGAACCTTTTTTTAGTTCTTGCGTGTGAAATCAAACTCATGGTTACGACAAATAAATTAATATACAATCATTCATTATGTATCCATGATTGTATCAATAGGGGCAAAGTGTTTGACAACCATGAAATTCCAAGATATCTACAATGAAATTACAGAACATTGCCAAAACAAATCTTCGTTGTCATTTTCGCCCTATATGACTTGAGCCTTCGCAGTAAACAAGCTGTTTCAATCCAAGGCAACCCTCAAAATTAAGAATCTAAGAAGAATGATCTGCATCTGAATTTTTTATTTTTTTCCTTGAGAGAACCTCCAGATAAATTAAACATTCATGTGAACCAAATATCAAAAGGTTGAACTAATTTTAAAAGCAAGCATGCCCATTTGAGTATCTACATCTGTTTTCTGTATATGGTCTTTGATTTTAGAATAATACTAACATTTGTAAGATTCCTGCTGGCTTGTTAACATTCCCAGGGTCTTGTTTGAAATACCCTAGAATCGCAGAAGCATGTAGTATTATTAGAACAAGTTTATTTTGACATTCATGTTTGTTTGGAAGGAAAGACACGAACTTCAAACAGACAGAACTCTGAAATTGGGCCGCAGATAGTTCTTGTAGCGAATCCAGGATATCAAAATAGAGGGGGCGCCTAAAAAATACATTCTTTTGAGCCCCCCAACAAAAAGAAATGAAAAAGAAAAATAGAGGTACGCACACCATCTTAGTCCCTTCTTAATCAACCCTTTTATTCCAACTACAACAAAAACGTTTGCGGCCATCCTTCCGCCCCTTATAGTTATATCTTCTCGAATATCAGTAGGCAAGTGAGAAATTCACTGAGCATAGTACGTAACCATAACAACGAGTGACCTTTGCAATGTACACTCTGTTTGCAATACACGACCTTGTTTTCAACCTCCGATGGCAAAACTAATAATCAATAACCAGATTCAGATTTCTCTTCCTCCTTGCACTGAGTTTTCAAAGGCAGATCCAAGGAAAAAACAAACTGCCCCCCGCCCCCTGGAAAAATTATATTGTCAGATTGCACATAATAAAATGAAGTTAAAGCATTATTTGAGAAAAGAATTTTGAATAAAGCATTATTGCGAGATAACATTTAAAACTTCATTTGAATATATATGAAAGTGTACAAATTCAACAAAAAAAACTCTTAGAAGAGTGGCATAATTGAGTAGGAAACGAAAGAACATAAAAAAACCGCCGTAAAACCCACATTTTATGCCAATGTACTATAGAAATAGAAAGTGGATTATCAAGAATACGTCATTTTCATTCATTCTCGTTCCAAAACATTCATCATCTTATACAATTTGTTTAAAGCAGTGTAAATGAAATTAATCATTTTCATATAGACCTATTAAACAATTGTTTTAATATCCGATAAAATGAATATCAAACAGCAGAAAAAAGCAGACTTTAACCGATCTTAAAAGTGTCATTCATGGTCACATGCTTCCGTCATCAAACTTGTCATTTTCTCCTCCGTCACCAAATTAGGCCTATACATTTCTCCAAGATCACAATTTTATCAACTTTTAATTTCTTATGGCATGTAGTTTGATCCCCGTATGCGTTTTATGTATACACATATAATCAACATAATCAATAATCATGTTTGTGAACTGAACTGATTGGATTTGATTTGATTGTGATGTGACTCTTTGAACTAGAATCTAATTAGTTATATCGTCCTGAAAATGCACATATTCTTCATCAAACTAATCATACGAAACAAGAGGGATAATAAATGATTCATTAAATAACAAGGTAACGTTCACTAAGTAACATACTGTTCCTAGAAAAGTTGAGCTAAAAACTTATAATGTATTTAGTGTAGTGAAAAAAAATGCTGTTCAATATCTGTGAAAATATTATGGTTCAACATTAATACGACAAATGTTACTGCTGTTAATATTCCAACAAATCGAATGTTCTCCACTACACACATAATGACGCCTCAATCTCTTTATATCAAAATATTCCGAAAAGAAAGACACATGAGAGAACTTGTGTGTAAGGGTAAAAGTAGGCCCTATCTTGTAACAAATTACTGTATATTGTTTTCGTATGGTTGATTTTTTAAATGTTTTTTTTTTAACCCCAATAAGATAGTATGTAGAGTATAGAAGACAATCATTTCTCGTTGCTCATAACAAAGGATAACACAACTTACCTCTTCTTTGTCCTCCTTTGATTAATATCTGAACTCCCATAAAAGCAAGAAAGTTGATATAGCGCTGTTAATATTCCAAAGCGTCGATAGCTTTCTACTACAAAGTAATGGCGCTTCAATCTCTTAATATCAAACTATTCCTACGAATTCTAGCGTGTTGTTGGCAGGCCTACGAGCAAACAACTCCAGAGGATAACTGGGGATATCTTGTCGACTCGAGCAATTGATTGTGGACTCTGAGGTACTTGAACGAGAGACTGGGAGCCACCTCGCACATCACCTTGTACCTCCTCAACTGATTATAAATGTTTTACAAGGATGAGGCGTGCGATACAGGGATTATGAATGGAGTTGCGAAAGTGGGTCGGTGCGGTCGGTTGGTCGATCCAAAATCTATGGCATTCTTGGGGCGGCATAGTCGTTGCTTCGAAACCATTGGCGTTGGAACACGGCCATCGAGAGGAGGAAAATTGGCTATGCAACGCTTCGAAAAACACAGTGAACTTTGTTTTTGTCACCAAAAAGCGATCTAAGTTGACAACTTGACATGCTTTAATTGGTTGGAGAGAGAGAGAGTTATATAGAGGTCGAGGGGTGTTGTGGCACGTCCCCTAATCGAACGGGGGAAATGAGGGAAGAGAGAGAGAGAGAGATTATAATTATAAAGATAGGTAGATCGATACAGAGACGGATAGAGCAAGAATAACTCAATTAAAAAATGACACTTCCCGCCCCCAACAGACTTTCGGATTTCATTCCCCTTAACAAGTCCAATTCCACACCCTTTTAAAAATTGGACCCACGCTGTATAATATGCATAAGATGATAGCGTTCCTTCAATATAATAACTTATATCATAATTCAATATTTTTACGCTTCCTTCTTTTCAGATATAATTTTTAAAGCTCTCCCCCCTTTTTTTCCCTTCTTTGTCTCACATACCTTGCGTAGGAATAACAAAAAAGACCCAGAGTGTTTCTTTGGGGATGTCGGGCAAAAATGGGACCTTCAGACAAAATAGTGCTGACGAGTCTTGTATTATGGTAAATTTTGTGATGTTTTAGCAAGTTGTCTTAGTAATAGTCCACTGATAATCATTAAGAAAGGATTTGAAAACCCACAACATTTTCCTTATATGGTTGAATTTTGCACACTATTTTTGAACAATGAAAACAATCCGTCCTTTCAGAAGTACATGATCTAGAGAGGACTTCTTATTCTTAAAAGCTTTTTTGGAAACTTTTCAAACCAGCCTTCCAATTTACCTTTGTCTGTTAACTGAAGTACATTAAACCTCCTCCACCGCCAACTAGCATGATGACTTACAGCCATTGAGGAACAATAACTACATGTTGAGTTTTCTCATTCGAGTCGTATCGTTAAATGGATGTGACTGTGTCAAGCGGACTAGAATCCTTACACAAATATTTAAAGAGCGTCTTTTCATTTCCAGTCATCATCTGAAGTGTTCTTTGAAGTAATTCTATTGAAGCTTTTGTAAATATCTTAGAAAAGCAAACTGGTTTAGAATGATGTCCTTATATGTGTACTTGCCTACTTGGGACCACAAAGAAGAGGCACACAGACTCTTTTGGCGATCTCTCAATCTTCCGACCAGCGAAAACACGCACATCAAATAATAATGGCATATTACACGTATTTACACATTCTTATTTTACAATTGATTTTTACAACTTTTTAAAAACTTATTTTGTTTATTTATCATCCCACCTCAGCTTGGTTTTTATTTCATAGCCATGGTTTGTAAATCAGATTTATCCCAGCTTTCGCCGTCACATACTTCCTATTACACGGATGTCATGTTTAATCTCAATATAATGATTTCTAGGGCTCTCAAAGGAGCAGTTCAAACGAGAATGTTTAACAAATTTTATTGGTTTGTTGTTTTCCTTCAAATCTGACAAAAAATATTTTACCCCTTTGAGAGCAATATTGCTTCCGAGGGGACCAATTGAGAAGTATAAAAACGACGCGGTTGTTTCATTCAAAGAGATCGAAAGTACATTTAAGAATTGCGTTCTAAATATTTAATGACAGGCAATGCATTCGTGTGCCTTTTTGTCTCATTTTCTGTACATTTTCTGTACATTTTCCGTACACTTATTACCGACATGCATTTGTTGTCATGGATACCGTCGTCTGGCGTGCCATTTGTGAAAAATGTGATTCTTCTTTGATTACGGCGAAAGGAAAACTTGTATGGAATTTGATTTCATTAGAGTATATTCTGATTGTGGCTTAAGTCGAGAGAAAGCAGACGATATAAAATTCGAGAACATGACTTTGTGCATCGTTTCTTCTGCAAAAAATCTTCAAATTTCATTATCAGTTTTAATCGACTCAAGGGCGCGGTATTCATCTGACAGCAATTCATATTTACGAATGCAGCCGTCTGCTGTACATAATGTCCAGATGTGTCGACAGCCATGTCCCACAATGCATCATCAACTGATGACGCACGTGTGATGATGCTCTATGTACGCCTTCACTGAAAGATGACGCAATTGAACTTAACTTCAGCAGTGGTAGCGATCTCGGTAAAATACCTACTGCCTTTAAAGTCATTCGTTTGATCTGAAATATATCCCACAAACATTCGCGAGATACAGTCATCGGTTGCTAAATCTAGCCTGAATTCAGTGTTAAGCCCCCTCACCAAAAAAAGAAGAAAATCTGTGCACTATTTATCTGGTTCATATTATAGGTTCATCCCAGTAAATTATATCATTTGTAACCAATCCATTGTTCCTATGATACCATCACCAATTGTTGTAAAAATGACACATTTACAGGCAGCCAAACTGAACGTCAACTTACCAGTTTCTCCAAACCAAGGAGGAGGAGGAGGCCAAAACGCATTCATAAATCAAGAAATTTGTGTTAGAAAGACGCACATTAAAGAGATAGTTTCAACTGCTGGTAATGGAAAAAATATGAGAATATCTCAAATGTTTACATGGACTGTTTATGATACTTATGTTGAGAAAAAAATAACATTTTCAATTTAATATGAGAAAGGTGAATTTCGAGATGCTCTCACTCTCGTATACTCCAGTATACGGATAGACTATGCAAAGTAACAAAATGTATATCTAATACTGTAACGCCATTTTTTTGTTTTCGTGACACTCTTTAAAAAGTTTAATCGCAATCATTTCCCCCAGTCTTTGCTTTTAAGCCATTTGAAAGTTTTAAAGCTCTTGCTTGTACTTGCTTGTATTCGTTTTAGATGTGGGGGTGGAAGCAAAAGACTAGCAAAAATCTAAAAGCTATGCTTATATAAGCTTTGATTATTTTCTGTATTTTGCCCATTCAGTAAAATACTAATCCGATTATAAGTTTAAAACGTAAAAAATGTTTTTTTGTATACTTCCCAAACACCATGGTAATAATCATCCTAATGAATCAACCAATTGACATAATTATAACTTTCTTCAAATGATATACCGTTTAAAAGTCCTAAGCAACCTTTAAAAGAAAACCCGACGCAATATAATTCATGTGCAGATGTCTCTCTGACTTTACACGGTCATAAAACATATTTTTAACATTCGACTCGAGAGACCGTTTGATGGCCTCTGTGTCATACCCAATTCTCTAAACGGAAGATATAAAGGACACTCGCCGATTCAATAATTCTCTTACGTCAAACAAGTCGTATTTGCACGTATTCATTGGTTGATATTAATTGTCGTAAATTAGGCTCGAGAATGTTCTTGTTTTTTTAAATCTTTTTTTATAAAGCTGTCACGCGACTACATTATTTCTCGCTCGAAACAAACTTGTTAGGATTGAATAGGTATGACGAATGACGAATTTTATATTGAAGAAGAGAATTAGGGAGACGGCAGTGGTGGATCCAGGACTTTCCAATAAGGGGGGGGGGGGAGGGGAGGAAATGTGAAAATCGCGCAGACCGTTCTTTTTGCTTAACGGGGGGGGGGGGGGGCGGGGGTAGTGAGCACTACAATTATTTTTTTTTCTTTCTTTCTTCACTCAACACCCCCCCCCCCCTTTGAGCAAAAAAAAAGAGAAAATTTTGAATTTGTGGTTACCATCTTTTCTTAAACTTTGTATTTGCCAGTGGATCCGCGCCTGGGAGACGGAGGCAATCACAGGAGAAGAGGGTCTGAAGCCGATCGAAAGCCGCTCGAAAAGTTAAAGAAAAGCCCATATTGTGGCAACAACCACACCACCTCATAATCGGGCACGAGGTAGTATTTTGTTTAATTAATGGATTATAGCATTGAAACGATAATGTTACATTTTCTTGCTCACTCACTCATAACATTATAAACTGGAAAGTCGTTGATATTCGGGAAAGAGACGTCAGCCCCCCCCCCGGCCCCCAGCCCCCAGCCTCCCTGACGAAATCGGGCCCTACGCCTATGATACTAAAAACAAAAACTTTTTCTTTCTGGTGTTAAACAAATTAAAACTCTTATTATTTTATGACATGTTGGGAAAACTTGATGTACGAAGTGAAAATTTATAACTTGCAAACATAAACATTTATAGAGTGTGAAAAATTATCAGAATACCATTAAAGAGAATATTTTTATTACAACCATTCGCAGACTCTTATTAATCTCCGTTAATTCTTGCATTCATAAACACACAATTATTTTCACATTAATAACTAATTAAATCGTTTCAAATAAAAAATAACTTTTCAAGCGCAAAAGTTTTATGTTTTGAAAGTACACCCTTTCTCCCTCTTGTTCATCTGAATGTTCCGACAAAATCATATAGATGTATATTACATTGACAAACTTACCGATTGGCTGCCTCGCTATAAGTTACACTGAAGTGTGAATAACTATTCAGCCCTAACTGTGGGTAGAGAACACCGGTGTAAAATTGAAGAGAAAATCCATCGTGGAAAAAAACGAAAGTCGTCTACCGAACTAGTTCAACACTGTCTTCTTCTGAACTGTCTTCACGAAGCCCACACAAGATTCTATAAAATCTGTTCCACGATTCTAGCAGTGATAGGTTAATCCAGGTAGAACGAATAGGGTTGTAGTGGCCCCCTTCCCTTAACGCTCCCTCCCCCAACTCCAATATTGTTTTAACATTATTTTATCCAATAGCACGGAACCACATCGCCCTCCTTTCGGGGTCCGTAGATATAGGGGTGCATGGGGTAATGCAACCCCCCATCTTCAACTATGGATGTTTTGATTTATAGCGTCATTTAACATTCGTTTGGCAAATGTGAATGCGCATAGTCATGTTCGGAACATTTTGGTGAAGCCCTCCAAAAGCAAACTTCGAGAGAGCTCATATTTGTCGTAATCTCGTCTAGCTATTTTCCTTTCAAAATCGTATTAGCTTGTCATCAGGAGCAAATTCCTCCTTTTATAGACGAGGGCGGCTCTGTTGACCCACTGCAAATTATACTCATATTTTTTCGGCCTTCAAAAGGGGAAGGGTTCTTACACTGGCTTGTTACTATTTAAAGGTCTATGCTGGCTACAACACTACAGTTCTTTATTTATTGCCCTTTCTTGGTACACTTGATTAAATAACCATACTATTGATATTTCTAGACATGTGAATCGATTTACGGGCGTACTGATGGGGGGGGGGGCAGTTGCCGCCCTCCCTCACAATTTTTTTTTCTTCAAACGTGGTTTATTTTTAATTCGATACCAGTGATTTATAAATGTTGATGAATTGACATGATTTCCCGAGATTTTTCTCACTTGTTTGTAAATTATACTTTTTTCTTTCTGTTTGCTCCTCCCAAAAGTTTTCGCTCATTACGCCACTGTGAACCATCATACTGGATGATCATATTTCTCTCACTACCACGATATTGTTATTATCGTCAGTATCGTACAATCACTGGTGGTTTGATATCAAAATATCTTTAAGTATATAATAAAATAATTAAAAAAGATACTTCCTTTTCATTCAATGTATAGATCGAGCCAACTCATATACAGGTGAAACAAGAGGTCCACATCGCAAGTGACTAAAGCTCCAAATCTGAAATTTAAATTTAAATTTAAATCAAAAGAAGTCAATGTAAGGATGATCAAATCACCACTTCTGTATATATACTGGGGACAGCCTTAGGCCAGAATATTTTTAGCAAGAAATATACGGTGCACTCAGTATGGAGCGGCTTTAAATTCGTTCTATCATTATTCGTTCCCTTATACTGAGAGGGTGAACTGTATTCTGTCAGTAGGCCTATACAAGTGATTCCGCTGACTATTAAAATGCTAGGCACACGATTACCTTGTCAATTTTGCTTTAAATCATTCCATAATCATAATCACCGTGGAATTTTCCCCAAAAAATGTTATTTTACGAAAAGCTATCATGAGCAAGTTTGGAGATTTCATCAGTAAGGCCTTTTCAGAGGTGGCGGTTTTGGCTTTGTTGATAGATGCAATGTCGAAAACGATGTTCAGTAATGGTTCCAAATTAAGTCAGTGGGCTAGTCATATGAAATCAGGCATCCATCTTCGATGAATTAGTCCCTCGGATTGGACTTAAAACCGTAAGTCCTCCTTAGGCTTATTTACACGCATGTATACTTGCTTTCTGGGCATTTCTGCAAGGCAAACAAGCAAACAAACAAACAAAGAAGAAATATGTTTTAATGTAACTAATATAGCAGGCCTTCATCTCCTACCCCTTTCCCCCTTTGAAATTCCGTATGAACTTCACTGGATATACCATCACTGAATGAGCATCACATTCGTCTTCGTGGGAGACACTTCCACGTTTATAAATCTCATGACTACCCAGAGGACTGCTTTATGTGAGCAGAGAAAGAGAGAGAGAGAGAGAAAAGTAGGACGAATGTTCGTCATTCCAAAAGTAATGTAGAACCAAACATGACCACAACATTATTTCTCCTCCCCCTCCCACTGTAACTGAATGCTCACGGGCATCGAAAATCCAAAGCCATAGGTGGACCCAAAGGGTCCTGAAAGGGCCGTGTTCCCCAATAGAGGAAAAAAAGAAGCATGAAAAACATCATCATTAATGTTAAAAGGGGCCGCTAGCCAGCCTGCCACCCTCACTCTTATTATCTGAAAGGCCACAAGAAATCTAATGGGTGAAATTGGGCCTTAAAATGTCAGAACCCCGTTTTCCCCCTTCCCCTCCCCCACCCCTTCTTCTTTTGCTTCCTTGCTGGTCATATAAGTGTTGGCCGGTAAGGCTTCTTAACAACCTGTCGGAAAACCTCAGCAGATGACGCTCTTGACAAATCTAAAAACTCTTATCGGGGAAAAGATTCCGCTCCCCCTTAACACGATCCTGTATCCGCCCCTGAAAACGAGTCGCTATTTTTGGAGAATCTTCTGAGTGCGATTGTGTTACCATTAGCTCCGAGAAATGCGTTATAAGTTTGATACATTTTCATGTTTCCTTGAGTGGTCTCCCCGGTGGCAGGAGGGGGAACGAAAATAAACATTTGAGGGAATATGCAATTATACCTTGAGCAATGACATTCGAGAGCTCTTCAACATATCAAGGAGGTCGCCCCACCCCCTTGACGAACATTCACAGTGACTTTGTGAACTTGATATGCCCTGCATGCATGGTTACATTCATGCAACATCTAGCACATGAATGTAAACTTCATTGGTGCGACTCGTTTTTTCCTCAGGTTCGTTAACCCGAGGGAGCGCAAGTCGAAATTAGAATTGCAATACCGAAAAAGAAATTGGAATTGAATTGAAATAGAATGATTAACCCCTTCCTATTTTTAGATTTCCATTCCGATTAGTACACATTCGTTTATATATTGATATCTAAAAGTAAATCTGAATGTAAATTGTTTGACAGGTGGAAAAAGTTGTTTCGTAATGCTTCAGTTGAATAATCACATTTCAAGTTGGAGAGAGGGAGGGAGGGAGGGAGAGAGAGAGATAGAGAGAGAGAGAGAGTAATGGACGAAAGGGGGGGGGGGGTGAAAGGTAATACGATTTTGGAGCATTTGTAAGCAGCGAATAAAATATTATAATTTACCCTCCCCCCCCCCCCCCCCCCACCCCACCCCCTGCTGTCTCTCTCTCTCTCTTTTTCACTCTGTTGAATTTCACTTCCTGTAACCATCTCTTTTTAGATACATGTAGTGATCTTACTGTATGTTGCTCTTTACTATATCCCCTCTTTCCCCTTCTTACTCTATCTATCTCTCTTTCTCTCTCCCTCCCTTCCTCCTCCTCTTTCTCTCTTTTTTTTTGGTTATACAGACTCTTTTCAATGTTATCTATACATGCACATTTCAGTAAGAGTAGTAGCATGCTCTTGGGGATCGTGATCCACACCGCAACACCGAGATTCTATTTGAATATAAAAGTCACCCCCAAATGGCCAATTATTAGATTCCATACAAAAAAACACCACCCCCAGCAGCCGCATCCACTGGGATGAAAGCTGCATGTAGTCTTTATAAAAAAAATCTTTGTATTCCAACTTTCAGGAACAAAAATGGAAAATGGCAACAACAACCAAAAAGGGGAGAAAGACACATGTTCACAATAATATTTTGTTAGTGCAAGATTTAATCAAGACATTCTTGATGTAGAAAAATAGAAATGCGTTTGTAGCTACCGCTTTTCGCTACAAAATAAGGCAAATAGAAAATCCAAGCTTTCAAAGCTTAAGCAAATTCAAACATAAACATTTCAGACAAACAATTTTTACAATCTATAAAGGCAGGTCATTTTCATTGTAGACTTGAACCCTTCTGCTTATTATAGCAATGTAACATAGGAGACAATTCACTTTTTTTCATTTCATCACATTTTATCTCATGATGCATCAACTATATACACAGAATAAACTGTACCAAAATTTCATATGACACATATATATATGTAGCTGTATCTAACATTTTTTGGTTCTGATATTATTTTGCCTCTTTTATACTCTTTCTCAATAATTGGAGAAGCAGGAATGATTGTTGACACGATCAACATGTAATAGTGCGGTATGGTATGTAATCCCGTAGGATTTTTTTTTGCTGTTTTGGCTTCAAAAGGGTCCCAATTGGCCAAAAATGATGGGGTTCAAATTTTCAAACCCCTCCTTCACTTCCTGGGGGGTCCATATTGGGCGCCAAAATGGCTTATATAAAGCGCAATAGTGAAATTTGGTGTCTTTGGGAAAATTTGAACCCCATCAATTTCTGATAGCTTGGACCCCAATGACTCCAAAAATGCAAGCATGCAACAACAAAAAAAAAAGTAAAAGTCAGAGGGATGAACAAATAGTTTTCCTTGGTTTTCTTATGGCTGGATTTAAACATACAACGGTAGAACACAACCTCTAAATAGTTCTCTCTAGAATGTGTGTCTTTTTCAGAAATAAAATGTGTTTATATTTAGGATTCACCTGTCACTGATAAATGTTTGTGTTATGGTAGAATCACTAATGTGTAAATACATGGACATGTATCATCTCATGGATTGAATTGTTTTCAAACAAGTTTCAGATAAATAGCTAATCATTTTGATAAATCTCAAACTGAGGAAGCTTAAAACCCCAATGATAAAATGCTTCCATTATTAAAACCTGAATCAATCCGATTGTGAAAAAGATTAAATGAATGTGATCTTTAAAGATGTCCTCATAGAACAAACAGTACAGAAATCCTGGAGAACTGATACTCAACATTCTAATTTAAAGCAATACAATTAGATGAATGTGGTGTGTGAGTTTGTGTATTGGTAACCTTTTGAGTCAAGCATTTTAAAGAGAAGGTTGAATTCTGGGGAGAGGTGAAAAATAATTTGTGAGCAATTTCATTGTTATTATGCAAGTGTGGAAGAACATCAGATTCAAGAACCTTGCAGTGGGCCGACACACCAATTTTTATATGCTACATAATCAACTCTTTCTCAATGAGATCGCATGACCAGAACTCAACTTTATCTCTAAGGCTTTTCAGAAAGAGTATCAGGGCGACATTGCCCTTGGTTGTCTTTTTTTTCTTTTACCACCTGAAATTACTCCCTCAAATAAGGCACAGTCAATTTTTCTTGAAATTTTCCACACATTACATTTTTTCTTCTGTGATGCGAGCTCCTTGGATTCCATTTAAAAATATCTCCTATAACCATGGTAATAACAAGACCGTATTCTGCACCCCCCCCCAAAAAAAATCGTAATTAACATTGCAATGTCAGTATAGAAAGAGTAAACAAGCATTTATAATGCATTACCATGTTAAGAATTGAAGTGAAACACAAACAGCTACAAAAAAAGGTAAAGAACAAACACCACCTTTGCACCAAATAATGAGCTCCAAACATGACTACTGAAATAAAACAAACAAAATAAACATAAGTACGTCTCCGCTAGTGTACCTTGCTCTTATGAGGAATGTGAGGCAGTGGCAAGCATAAGGAAATCAATCAAGAATGATCTTGCCTTATTTATTTGCATGACTTTGACTAAATTATTAAAGGTAACAAGGTTTTACTGATATATAACTTGGATAGATGCCAGCATTCGAGGTGCTTTCCATACAAATTAATTAAGAATGATTTTTCCTTATTTAGAAAAAAATAAATTCCCTGTTTTTATTGATAGGCAATCATTTATTTCTAGTGTTCTTATTTTGGATTTGTTTTGCAATCTGAATGAAATTGTAGTGTAATGGTGCAAAATGGGAGGTAAACTGGATATAGAAATAAAACTTCCACCAACGAAGGATAACATTTCATCTCTTAAAGGTAATACAAAGTGTTGGTATGGGGTCATGGATTTGGTTCAAATGAACATATTGGAAGCACATGCGATCCTACAATATTAAGTGATCGTTGTCGCGGTCGAAATCGAGTCTAAAGTTATGAAATTGTAAATAATAAACTCTTTATGTTGTATAGCTCCCTCTTAAGGTCAAGATATTAATTAAGCTATAAAACAATGTTTCTTGACTAAATCGGCCAATTTGGTATTCCCGTTTGAAAATTATATATCACAACTACATATTCTGAGATTTTCATAGTCGCAGCTACCATTGTACAACCCGTAGGCGCTATTTGAAATTCATCAAAATTTACCGGGAGCACCGGTAAATTTTTAGATTCAATTTTTCTCGAAAGCAGAAGTGTTTTAGGGGCTAAATTTTCTAGTGGTTAAATACATCCACAGGGGCATCCAAATATATCAAAATTGTAAAGAATGACTATCCACCCAATTTTCAAAATTTCCCAAAACTTTGTATTACCTTTAATATCTATGTATTCAGAACACTACAGATACTTGTTCCTATTGAAAGGCAATCATTTATTTCTAGTGTTCTTATTTTTGGATTCGTTTTGCAATCTGAATGAAATTGTAGTGTAATGGTGCAAAATAGTTAACTACCTTTATTTGAAGAAGAAGAAAAATAAATCTAAAATCTAAAAAGTTTTAGAATAACAAAACCCACAATACCCTGAATAGAATTGAAATGAAATAGCTACCTTGTAATACATTTAACATCAAATATTGAATGCTTAAGTACAAATCATATTCTAGAAAAAAATCTTTAATAGCTTTAATATCCCTAGTCCTCACTATGGAGTTGTATTTTCTTTCTTTATCACATTTATTGAAAATGTTTTACAGTGGAATTACTATGGTGTGAGGGTTGGAAAATGGCTAGATCATTTTGAATATGAGGTCGCTGTGTCTGACTAATTTGGTCACAAATATTCCTGAAGCATTTTATAACCAAATAAATCTCTAAGATATAAACAGAATATGAAAATAAACAGTATCAACTTAATACTCTTAAAGGTAATACAAAGTTTTGGGAAATTTTGAAAATTGGGTGGATAGTGAATCTTTACAATTTTGATATATTTGGATGCCTCTGTGCATGTATTATATGCACTAAAAAAATTATTCCCTAAAACACTTTTGTTTTCGGGAAAAATTGAATATAAACATTTACCGGTGCTCCCGGTAAATTTTGATAAATTTCAAATAGCGCCTATGGCCATACAATGGCAGCTGCGACCATGAAAATCTCAGAATAGGTAGTTGTGATATATAATTTCCAAACGGGAATAGCTAATCGGTCGATTTTAGTCAAGAAACATTGTTTCATAGCTAAATTAATATCTTGACCTTGAGAGGGAGCTATACAACTTAAAGAGTTTATTATTTATAATTTCACAACTTTAGACTCAATTTCAACCGCGACAACGATCAACGAATATTGTAGGAACGCATATGCGTCCAATATGTTAATTTTAACCAAATTCATGACCCCATACCAAAACTTTGTAATACCTTTAATGATTCATGATTTTACACACAATCTCTTTGATTGAAGGATCATTCAAATGGAAAAAGGAGACATAGAAATAATAATGCAAAATGTACAATTTCTTGAAAAATCATACCATTATTTTGTAAACATTACATGCTCTTGTACAGTACCTATGACTTGTGAAATTAAGTACATTATCTCTTTATGACCAAGGCCCTGTTTCATAAAACTTGTTATCAATAATGAATTCAAAACTTCTATGACAAATTTGTGCTCAGCCAATCAAATGCCATGATATCAGTAGCTTATAACAAGTCATTGTAACTTGTTATTGATAACAAGTTTTATGAAACAAGGCCCTGGTTGACTTTGGTGTGTTAAACACAATCCAATATTGAAAATTCACATTCTGATGCAGGCACTTCTTGTTTGTTGGAGTTCTCATATAATCGTGTCAATTCAGTCTACTATTCTTGGTCCCATTTCCTCCCTCTAATTTCCTGCTGGAACCATCGTACCTTCTCCTTACTTCATCTTCACGTCTTTCCTCTTCATGTGTGTTTTGGTCTCCTCTTCTCTTTTCTTTCTTTCCTTCTCCCTTTGCAGACACTTCTGACTTCTGGCTGCAATCACTGCACTTTCTCCTTACCCGGTATCCTTTCATCTTCATGCCTCTCCCCCTCATCCTCCTCTTCCTGTTCTATCAGTTTTGATCTCTTCTTCTTCTCCGCTTCTTTAGCTTTCCTTCTCTCTTTCCATTGCTCCTTGATGAAGGATATGAGTTGTGCTTCTGTAAAGAGGATGACTATCAAGACACCCAGTAAACAAGCTCCACCGATGCCTATGTGAGTTAACCTGTCTGACCATGTCTTCTGGCGGTACTTCAGCTGGGGAACAAAAAGATTTCACTCAAATTATTCACCGAGAAATGAACCTTTTCAGTGCCATAAAACACATGATTTATACCTAAACAATAAAATTTATATATTTTGACTAAGAAAAGCTTATTTCCTCCTGAAATAGACTTACTGAAATAGGTTTACTAACATATTCAAATTTATGGATGTTTCTTTCCTGGAGACCTGGTGACAAGTTATTTCATTAACCTGTTATTAATGAATGAAATACACTACCGTACTTGGAATCCAGTCTGCCTATATATATATATATATTACTTGTTGATATGTCAGGCAAGTCTTGGGAAAGCTTTAGGGGTGTCAAGATCAACCTTTGTTTAACAAGTATACATAATATTTTAATATGTTAGTAAATGGGTCTATTCACAACGGTTCCATGAACTATGAATTTAATACCATGGAACACATATTTTATCAATGTAAACAGTTGTACACCAACAGTATACAAAAACTTGTCCCTTTAATATTTTTGTGACACAAATAAACTTGGTGGAACAGTAGGGCACTAAAGTTTGAAAAGAGAGACAGAGAGGGAGACAAAGAGAGACAGAGAGTGAGAGAGAAAGAAGTTTCAGATCTCAGGAGGGTAAAAATATAAATCTGAACAATAACATTTAAATATTTGGACATTTAACATTTAAATATTTTGTGGGCATTATCTTGGATTATATCTCCCATATACAAATCTGTTCAATTTCGTCCTGTCCATGCAATCACAATTCTATGCAACAGTGATGGACAATGATTTAAAACCTCACACCGGGTACTAATTAACAAACAAATAAAGTCGTCATTACTAATGCACTACTCCCATACTTTTCTAATCATATGTTTAAAATCCAACATTGGCTCTAGTGAAAATTGCTCCAGGGTGCATTACTGAATGCCAAAGTAAGGGGTAGGGTTTAGTGTTAGGGTTAATAGTTAGGGTTGGAGTTTGGGTTTAGTGTTAGGGGTAAGAGTTAGTGTTTAGAGTGAGGGTTCTGTTTAGTGGTAGGGGTTAAAGTGGAGGTCAGGATTTTGGGGTGAGGGTTAAGTATAGTGTTGGGTCAAGAGTTGAAGTAAAGATATTTGGTTAGTGTAAGAAACTGACTGCAGTCAGAATGGTACACAAGCCAGTGTTATACAACCCTATAATCTTATACAGGTTTTTTTTTTTGTCCAACATTCTTGTAAGTCATATAATAAAAGAATCATGAGAACCTCCCAAAACGAAAAATCCATGACTACATAAAATGTCTTCTTACTTCTGACATGGTAGTGATTAACCATGAGAACGCTAGAGTGATGAGAACATAGACCGATGGGAACAACCCTTTCAATGGTCTGATCGAACTCCCAGAGTAGAACTTTGTGATGAAATAGATGCTGGGGAAAAAGAAAAAAAATCAAGGTAATTTAAATCACTAAATGATCTTTAAAGGAGGGATACAGATAGACTTGATAACCCTTCTAATAAAACATTTCAATGTCTTTAAATCATTGAGAGATTGTAAGATTATGAGGGATGAATGTATGAATATCTCGTTATATTTCTATCAAATATTTCAAAAGGCATTCAGTAATTTACATTTAAGTAAAAGATTTCAATGGCAAAATGGGAATAACAATTTTGAACAAGCATTTCTAGTTAACTAAGGCAATTAGAAACAAAACAAGATTTATCACTCTTCCTTGAACAGATCTTTAAAGCATTAAATCAATAAATGGCATATTCAAAATGGAAATTCATCAAAATTAATTAGTCCTAGAAAACTCCAGTATATTAAAAAAATAGCAAAAGAGCTTTAAAATCTTTAAAAAAGATATCAGGTATCTAATTATAATTGGCCACATTTTCTCAAAGTTACATTGCAAATGTTCACATCATTTAACAATCTAGAAAATGTAAACAATGAGGTTAATTACCCAGAAGTAAATACTACAAAATGAGGTTTATAAAACTGAAAATCTTTCATGGGTCTCGCACACACGATTCCAAACACCCCCAAAATGAGCGTCCAACTCACCTGTGTATAATTCTCGCCAGCATGTTGAGACAATTTGCCAGGATGAAGCCAACACTTCCAATAGTCTTGGTGAGGTACCACGACGATGTGAGAAATACGATTGAGAACCCTAGCATCTTGGTATTATACCTGCAAGAAAAGGAACGTTGACGCAGGTAAATTCACAGGGATGGACCTATCTTTGATTAACCCATCAGACAAAATGCCTCCTAAGGTTGTATATAGATAACAGTGACCCAACATATGCCCTTGCAACAATTGCTCTGGTATTGTCATCATCGAAGGAACATTTAAAGGGTTAGGTTTAGGGTTGCAATTGGGTTTTAGGTTAGGTTTAGATTAAGGTTGCAATTGGGTTACAGGTTAGGTTCAGGTTTAGGGTTGCAGTTGGGTTTTAGGTTAGGTTTAAGTTTATGGTTTGGTATAGTGTTAGGTCTAGGGTTGAAGTTCAGAATTTGGTTAATGTAGGAAATAGGCCCAGAGCAATCGTTGCAGGAGCGAGTAGCATATAAACTGACAGCAAACATAAAATATATACGGTAACCGATTTAATACAGAAATAGTATCTATTTCAAAAAATAGATATATAACTTTTTTTCACTTATCAGAGTAATACTCTATTCTCCCCCCTATTTTTCCTTCTCGCTATACAATTTCATATTACCCTTGTAATGGTAGTCTAGCCTGGAAGCAGCGATAAATCACCTCAAGTACCCATTAAAACCTGCATGGAAACTTGAGAGGGCCAATGACACTGTGAAAGCTATGTGGCCTTTTTTCTATTCCTCTCTCTCACTCTATACAGCTTGCTCTTTTCTCTCCTTTTGTATCTCTGCCTTTTTGTGAGTGTGTCTATTTGTGTGTCTATCAATGTCTCCCTCTATTGACCATACACATATTTTCACATCCCCCCCCCCCTCTCTCTCTCTCTCTCTCTCTCTCAAATGCATAAAATACTTTTAAGGAGCAAAATATTTTGCAAATGTGAGCATTTACCTGTCTACCTCTTGTTGGCTCATTGCAGCAAATACGAAGCACTCGGTAGTCCCATTAATAGCAAGCAATAGAACATAGACACAGAACCAGCGTAGAAGCTTGGGACCTGAAAATTATGATGTAAATAAAGATTCTTTAAATCAACAGCAGAATGTATTTTTGTATGCAAAACAACAAAAAAAAAAAAAAAAAGTTTGGGGCACTGATATTATGATTACATACTGTAAGTCATTCACAAACAGACTTTTCAATAACATTTTTATGTGCCTGGTAAAGAACTTAAACCAGGGCCAAAAATGAAGTATAGAAGGAAGTAGAAATATGCATGTAAGCAAATATTAGGGTCTGCAGTCACTTAATCTTATTAAACACTTCAACTAAATATCCTCATTAGTTGGGTACATACATATATGTAAATGCAGTTCAATATGGGGCCTGAAGTATACTATCAACCCAAGTTGAACATTAGTGACCATTAGACTATCAATCTAGGTCGATATCTGATTTAATATTATGCACAGGGCCAAAATAAAGATCAGGGTCCCATCTTATAAACAATTGCCATTAATTGCAACTTATTAGCAATGGATATTAATTGCAACTATGTACATAAGAGATATAAATATATCCTATATATACTTGTGATTGATCAAAATCAATCACAAGTATTTAAAGGACAGGGCCCAGGGAAAGGTAAATGTATGAGTTGACATCACTAAACAAGAGCGTGTTAGGGCCAACCAGAACAGCAGGCTATCGATCTAGACCATCTGTTGGAAAACTTAGCAATGGCTACGACTAGATTGCAGAAGTACATGTGGATATATGAAGGAGTACGAACAGCAACACATGAGGACAACAGAGGAAGATAGAATGGCAGACTACCGTTGTACACCTACTTGGTGTCAAAACACAACCAGTCTCCAGGTCTCTGGAGGCAATAGGGCTTGAATGGCTAAAGGATTTTGATTTAGACCTACCTGGAGGAGAACTAAGCACAGGACCGGCATACAGGTCCAGCAGGAGGTAGGAATAGGCATAGCCAAAGATGAGAATGATGGAACCAACTAGAACAACAAACTTTAGCAGAGCCTGTAACACTTTGGAGGCTAACTGAATGGAATCCTGGAAAAAATGAAATAAATTAAAGTAGGGCAAAATCAAATAATTACATGTACACTAACAAAATCGAAACAATGTAATTTCAATACACTAACAGTTGTTTATTGTAGTTCCTGGAATAAGTATTTCTGGAATTGTTTCTTTATATTTTTTGTTTGGTTTAGGTATACCTGAATTCAGAACTGATTTCTGATATTCACCCACACTTAATTAATTATCATATTTCTGGCACTGCAACAATGTGGTATCAAAATGAAGAGTAGACATCAGCATTCAAACGGATACCAGTTTAACAAGCATAAATCCTTTCAGGAGGCAGTTGTGCATGAAAAAAGGAAAGGAGGTGACTGGTTTGGTCCTACATACATTTGATCAGCATTAACATTCATAACACAGACCATGGTACATTTTCTCCTTGTTTGAAGCAATGACCTCTCTAAAGTTTGTGTGTAAAGAATAGGTTACCGCTCTCCTTTAAGAGCAGGAAGATGAACCTAGCAGGCTCAATTTGCTACTGCATATCAAAAGCACAGAGCCAAGTACCTTATCTTGTTGCTTGAAGCTATGGCCTCTCTTCAGTGTTTGTGAAAAGAAGATGTAACCACTCTCCTCTATGGGCAAGAAGATGAACCTAGCAGCCAATGCACCCAGATTGCTCACTGCATCGTAGATTCCTTGTCCACTGAAACTCAGCACATTCAGAAGGGTCATCACATAGCGTTCACCTAGAAAAAATCAGTTTAAGATTGCACAAACTAAAATTACAAGCATACCCTAGAAGTTAAAAGAACATAATTTATTGACATAATCCACTTAGATTATTTTCTATTGCCAACCTGCTTGTAAAGATAGCAGCTATTACACATTTTCTGCCGATCCTTCTGATCTCTGCAGACATCGCTAAATCACAGATTCTTATCCAGTGCAATTTCGTTTTTTTTTTTTCTGAGATTCTCATATCAGATAACCAAAAACAATCTTAAAGATGTGTACTTAGATTTATGCATTACAATAAAAGCTACTTCAGGTATTAACTTAACTTGTTGACAGCTTGGCCCTGTTGCACAAAACTTACCATGGTAACCTTGCCATCAATTGTAACTACCATGGAAACCTTGATTTGATTGGCTGTTGAGCCCTGTTACAATGGTAGTTGCCATTGATGGCAAAGTTACCATCAATGGTAAGTTTTATGCAAAAGGGCCCTGGTCCCACTGCCCTTGAAGTCCCTGTAAAAGGGTCCAAAAACAGGCCAAAATATTGTGCATCATCCAAACGACTTACCTTCAGTCAAGAGCTGCTTGAGGAAACCTTGCTTGAAGAAACTCCAAGTCAGACTGGCCAACTCTGGACTTGTCCAAGGCTTTAATCAAAAGTAAAAACATAGTTTTATGGCTATGTGTGCCTGCAAAAAAAGGGGTGCCCTGTCCATTAAAGACAAAGCATCAACAAATTAAGAAACAAAATATTCACCGCAGGTAACTACAGTTGAAAAACGAATGATTTTAGCATTTTAAAATGACCAGTATTGTTAACACTTTGGAGACGACGGGCTTCTACAGAAGCCGAGCGAGTAGTTAAGTCTGTGACGACGGGCTTCTACAGAAGCCGAGATATATCCCTAATATGTTGACAAAGTTTTCCAGCTTATTATTATCTATCATGTGCTAAAGTTCTTTGCACTATTATTTAGATATATTCATTCATCTCATCTATTAAAAAAAATATATAGTTACGTAGAAAAAAATCGAGAAAAAGGTGATATCATTTCAACTTTACTCTAAGTTAGTGTTCGGTTCGAAAAAAGGACCGAAATACCCGTACAGCTGGAGACGGACGCGTACGCGCGCGTCCGTTCTATATTCTTGCCAGGATTCTTGCTTGACGTTACTTCCAAGTTCCGTTATGCACCCTTCTGCATTTCAGATATTCGTATTACGGGTCGTATTATCAGTTCTATTTCGACCCTGATTACTTATTTATATATATCTACCCTACCGTGGGGCATTTTTTTCATCATATACTAATCTAAGCCTTATCGATGTAGGGTATTTACATGACAATACGCTGTTCATTTTATAAACTTGACCAATTTAGCGAATCATTCATGTAGGGACCCCTTTTATGAAAGGCTTATCCCCCACCCTAAGAGGAACAAAAGATTGTAAAGAAGTAACTACTCTTGAAGTTTACCGTTTTGAAAGAAGAGGATGTAAGCCTAAACGTAGGTCAATAGGTCGATCTACATGGCAATACAAACAACCACTCTAACTTATAGTACGAGGGCATGTAACCATTCTAGAGCAGGTTTGAGTAAAATATCTTAATCAACCTAAAGCCGGTCTTAGTTTGAGCGGGCATATGAAATGTTCAAATGTTATGTCCTGAAAAACGATCCCTTACTCTTCCTCTCTCTCCCCACAGAATATCACTCTTGTCTTGAGAAACCCCGGCGGTATAGCCACGAATATGAGACTACCAAGAATGAACTCCTTATTAGCCACACCCTTTCAAAAGAAAGAAAAAAAAACAACAACAACGCGATGCGGAAATAAAACTCACTGAAGCACAATTCCAATTTCATGATATTCATGACGTATTCAGAGAGGGAGGGGGAAGAGGGAGACAGAGAGAGAGACAGAGAGAGAGACAGAAAAGACAGAGATAGATAGATAAATAGATAGAAAGAGAGATGATTGTGATGAATTATGATTTTGTTCTAATCTCTGTCATTCATTTAGCTCTTTCCATTACAAACAAAACAAATCAAATATGCGTACAAAAATTCTGATACAGCAACCTCATATCAAAACAGGGTTCTAAAAGATGTATAGATAAAGATAAAATAAACAAATTTAAGCTGGAGGCAAAAACTAAAACTAAATGAATATTTCAAATCATGAGAAACGATTCGAAGGCATTCAAAGTAAATATTATTTTTGTTTTCGAGAATAAAACAATGTTCATCTCAAAATTCATTTCCCAAATATTCCTATCTTTGATTTGCACATTTAAAAGAAAGGGCATTTAGTGTAGATCATGGCATAAAGTTGGTCAGAATAAAGTTACAAAATGTGTCGAAAACCAATGTAAAACGAAGGCTAAGGCCTATTATTTATGGCTCGGTTGATAATCGGCCGAGCTTTAGCAGACGACAATCATTGACAATGGGGAAATGAATGGAGGTATCGACCGATCTGCGCGTGCGGCGGTGCTTACGCAATTTGTATTGCGAGTGTATTGAAAAGGAAAGACGTGAAGCTTCAGCAAAATAAGACGGCAATTTCCCTCAATAATAACAGACCTTATTTTTGGTATTGATGAACAAAACTTATATTTTTAGAAAGAAAAAAGTCTGATCTTTCACTTTTACATTTACTAAAAAGCACGAAAATGACTGAATGAGGCGCAATGAGCAATGAAAGTAAAAAGCACCGCCAAAGTTTCCATTACTGGCGATGTAACCGAAATCGCTCCGTCACAGGGGAAACAATCGCCTTGCGCGGGCTCGCACTCAAAGGGTTAAAGTGTAGTAGCTGATAATTTCATAATGTAAGGGTTGACCAACACTAATATTGTACTTTCAGGTAGAACCCCCTCCTTCTGTGATGTAGCGCATGAAATGTACTTTATTTGCATCTATTTTCATACACAATAGGGTAAAATGTGTTCATTGTTTGGATCTAAGAGATATTTGATGCATGTAAATGGGTTCCTTATTAGATTATACCCGGGAAACATAGCATTAATAGTGTAGTTTTCACATTTGATTTAAACTGCTTGCGGTCCATACAAAGTACTTATCCTGTAAAGGTAACGTATTGTACAGTACAGTACAGGTATCATCAACCATCTACAAAATCATATTAAAAAAGGAATGTACAAGCAAATAACCTGAATGTTTATTTAAAAAACTTGAAATTGGTATGACTAGCCATCTAGATTCTGAAATTCCTTTTTTGCCTTCTTCTCCGAAAAAATGCACATTAGCAAATTAAAAAACATGACAAAGCATATCAACACATTTCCAAGGTACCTTGTCCGGAAGATGGCGGGGGAAGAAATCTCGTGCCGCTTTGATGGGAAATGAGTCGTCTTTCTTTGCGAGGAATGTGGCATAGTTTGAGAAGTAGAGGAAGTATAAGAACACACAGACATAGCTGTACACAATCTGAAAAAAGAGATAAAATAAGAGAGAGTAGTTAATACAATGTTATATCATGAAATTTAGACCTAGACATGGACATATCGCAGGACTGGTCCGAGGTATTTGATCATTTCAATGTCCAATATGATAGTATATTACGAATATAAATTGACACCAAAAGAATAAACTCACTTGAATGTTTGCCTGATGGAAGCTCTAGTAGGGTTTGCAAATTATTATCATCAGGGGCCCTCTTTAACAAACTTGTTATCAATATAACAAATTACAAAAACTGTACAAGCTACTGAAATCATTGCATTTGATTTCTAGCATTTGTTATTGATGAAAAGTTTTATGAAACAGGGCCCAAGATATATGGAAATTTTAGGTGTGGTCAGTAATACATGAGGTAAACTAGCTTAAACTTTATATAGCAACAAATACACCATTTACAGAATTGATTATGAAATCAATTGTATTGAATGGATATGTCCGACTTATAATTTGTAATTGAATAAAAAATCTGATTAGTGTAAAATTAATCAAAGAAATCACACACAGTTTCCTGTGCTCATAAGACAAGGGTAAATTAGCATGAATTTGACGCCATGAGTGTAGTCCCACATTTAACTGGTCCGTGTGTAGTGCTTACACTCCAGGTGGTTTTCAGCAAGATTGGGTCAATTTGATATAATTTTGATGATTCTATGAAAAAAAACCTCACAGTACATAAGTAATCTTATGGACAAAATAATCAACCGTTCTCTCAAACTTCTAGATACCGGTAGTTTCTTTCAACAAAACATTTAATTGCATGACTAGAACTACTCAAAAATTATCTTTAAACTACCGTATGTCCATTACCTGAGCAATGCAGAAAGCAGTAATACCAATTTGAGGGTTGATGATGAGGAAGAAGACGGTCAAAGAACATCTGATTCCAATAGCTATCCCTTCAATCACAACCTGGTTAAAGAACAAAAACAAATACTCCATAGATATACATTTGTTATTCAGTTAAATTAATGCAAATTATGAGGTAGTAACAGCAGTACGCCCATGTTCTCAAAGCTTTTGCACGATGTACAACCTCACAGCCTCTCTTTCTACTACATTCACAGAAGGTTGATTGGCTGTTGTTTGAAAACAGTTACTGTTATGTTATTAGAAGCAAGTATGCAAAGTTAGGCACTGGTGCCCTAAAGAAATGCCTTCAAATACTAACTAACAATATTTGTTGTTTATCAACATTTTGGATTGAATGGAAAAAGGACCAAATTCAAATCATTACATCTCAAAACACCTCGAAATGAAAGAAAATGAAGAAGAAAAAAAACTTATTATACAAGCCCCCGCAAGTTTCCCAATAACTTTTCAAACAGATTTGGAACAAATCAATCTGAAGACCCTTTCATTAATCAATTTTGTAAAATACTTTGGTCTTCATGACTTATACACCATATGAACAAGACAAGCATAAATAAGAATGATATATTGTTTAAAAAAATACCCTGCATATCTTGAGGTCTAAAAAAGAGCCAACCCTAGAACTTAGGTGTTGCCTCGAGCTCAATCACAGCCGAGAAGGCAAAGACCAGCACAGAAATGTTGTAATGTGGGATGATCTGTAGGGTGTGGTTTATATTGTAAAATGCTTCAGGGTTTGTGATTTGAAGATACCATAAACAAGGCAAGTGCATGCATCTGCACCAACCAACCACAGTAATCAGAAAGGAACATCACAGTGTTCATCCCTAATTTACCTTGAGGCGAACAAAGAGCATGGCCTGCCCAACTACCCAGAATGGTTCAGCCACAAGTTCGATGACAGCCGAGAAGGCAAAGACCAGGACGGAGGTGTTGTAATGTGGAACGATATTAGGGTCTGGCTGGGACAAGAGGGCTATCCAAACATAACTTAATATGGTGGCACACACCACGCCCAGGGGTAACCTGAATGACAAAGATAGAAAGAAGGAAATTCAAAATTAGTAAGTACTAAACAGGATGATGTTGAACAGATGGATCACTCTAATGAGCTTTTTCTTCTTTTTGGGCCCTTCAATATAACCAACATAACTCAACATCCCGACTTTCAGCTAAAGGAAAAATCATGCATCATCATGCATCATGTTTAAAATAATATCACACAGAATCAGTTGAAAGCTTGATGGCCAGCGATGTAACAAAGAAATACTTATCAAAAAAATTCACTTCATGTCAATTTTCTTTTTTCTTCATGCCATTATTAAAAGAATTGTGAAATTTAAGAAGTAAAATTTTGACTGTACATGGAAAAAACAAAACAAATGTAATTTTGCATGCAATCTTAATTTATGTTTTCCAACATTTCAAAATAGATAATTGGTTAATCTAACCAGAGTTGAGTCATGTATCCCTCTATGATCATAAATTTACATTCCCCTTCATTTGTTGCATAATAACCTCCTTTGTTGAGATGAAAGGATGAAATACTCACGAGCACCATAGGAGGTTGATGACCTGCGGCCAGTAGTGCTTGCTACTTTGACTAAGACAAGCTCTGCGGAATGCCTCTCTGGCTATGAACAGGATGGTGGAGTAGAGGAGCATCAATCTAATAAAGAGAGAGAGAGAGAAAGAAAAAAAGTGTACTTCAAACAAACAAGCATTCACAAAGTACAAGTTAGAAGGGCAAGTCAAATAATAGAGTAAGTTATGTTGACTAAAAGCAGAGGAATGACAGTAAAAATTATTGAAATATGAAGAGAATTGGACAAATACAAGCAATAAGAAATTCATGAATATAAGATATCTGGTTAAGCCTATATGAGACTCAATATGTTGTAATAATTCAATATAGTACAACTCTCCATCTATATTGTATATTTTGATTTAGTGATAATTTTCTGTTGTCTTTCACAAAACTTAACCCTTGGAAAATTATGAATATGTATTGTACTAAAGAAAAAAGTCAAAGTGTCACCATATTCTTTGGAAAAAATACCCCTGAGAAAAAGGATTTATCTAGGCATTTTAACTATCATAAACTGACCTCTTTCTTCAAATTGAATTAAAGATAAACACAGCCAATTTCATTTATTCAGAATAGTTTATTCACATATTAGTAGTGTTATACTAACAGACCAGACTTATAATACATAGACCTTACAATAGTCATTTTTAGTCACCTGACATTAACGACCCCCAACATGTCTTCATGCACATAGCCATACTTGATGATGAAGGCATTCAGCATGAATGTTAGAACACGGAACATCACCTACGATAGAATACAAACATTACTGCATATGTAGTATTCCATCTTACTAAATTAATAATGGGGAAAGTGTACAGCCTAAAACAAAAATACAAAGCGATTTCTAAGTTTAAGAGATGTAAATCATTACTTAATTACATTAAATGCCTAATTATATACCTCATGTTAAATGAGCAAAGAAAGAATTTGAACATCTAATTTCAATGGTCTTTAATATTTAGACATAACTTCAGCTTTAGTATATACTATATTTCAATGTGGATTTGAAGACAGACCTTTTAAAGCAGGCCTAAAATAGAACATCGTTACAGAACCTCTAAATACATTATGCTCTAAACAAAAGCATGTTCTAGGGAGGTAGGTCAAAATATAATAACTGTACTTTATATCTTCTGCTGAGAGCCAGAAGGGTGTTAACTCATAATCTCATTTCATTCTAAAAACATGTAATACCTTTCAGGCTCTCAACAGATGATATGATTAGAAAATGTGGCTAAAGACACTTACAACATCCCTTAATTAAAAGGCTATTCATTTTGGTATGATAGAGCTTTGTTTGTTGAATTTCAACTTACGGTACTGAATATCGAAAGGGATAGTCTACTTCATTTTGTTTAAAATGGTTTGTTTATTCAGTCTACGATTACTGTAATATATCCATGAATACCTAGAAAATCTATATTATATGACTGCTCAAAGGAATCACTCATTCTAAAGCGCGCTAACTCATTAAATTGGCACCATGATGATGTGGCATGGGACATTTTTCCAGCAAATAAAGATAAAGTTGAGTTCTGGTCATGCGATTGCATTGTGAAAGAAACAGTGTGGAATCGATCAGAAAAAGGATGATCATCTACCATATAAATATTGGTGTGTACTGCAAGGTTCTGGAATCATCAAAATGATAAGAAATTTTTATGCTGTTACATGCCATATTTAGAATATTAAGGCATTTGAAGAGCCATGCTTTTTAGGGAACATTTCTTTAAATATGTTCTTCTACACTTGCATAATTACAATGATAACGCTCACAAATTATTTTTCACCTCTTTCCAGAACTCAACCTTCTCTCTAACTAAAATCTGTTTAAACAAGAAGATATTTCAATCATTCCTCGAGTCTGTCTGATGCTACTATTATACCTGTAATAATAGCACTAAAATAAAAGTCAGAGTATATTATTCCAGTTATATTCACAAACTCTAATAATGCTCCCATAATGCTCATTGGATGGTTTATAAAGGGAAATGACTAAAACCTTCCCTAATTGATTAAATGATATAATAATTACCTGAAGCACCATGTTGTAGGATGCTGATCTAGCACTGCTTGCTAGCACAGACTGGTCTCTTTCTGCCGTCATCTTGAAGGTTTTCAACTCTCCTTTAATACAGAGTTTCGAAAAATGCAAAGAAGTCTATGATGAAGACTGAAAGATAGGAAGATGATTTTACTTTTACTTACACATGTATATATGCACCTGCACAACAAGAACAACAAGTTAAAATGTGGAATAACAGGATATGTGAAAGTCTACACACATACACACACAACCAGTGCGATTATGTTTATCACCTTGAAGCAGTCCCCAATGCTTCAAAATATTCTCTTTTATGTACTAAAACAAACGGACAATGGAAACCAGTGTGCATTCGCGCTCAGGGAAAACATTGCACAAGTTTGGAACAAGGATTTTCTTGGAAAAATTGTTACTGTAGTAACGGTACTGCACACAAAACCCTCGCACCTATGCGAAAGTCAGACCACAATGATGGGCATTGTTTGCATGACAACAAGTGAAGAGACTCAACGGCATTGGAAAAGTTTTTAGTAACGGTACTGCACAAGAAAGAAACTAGGGGCTACGCAGAACCATCGCGCTTATGGGAAAATCAGACCACATTGATTGGCATTGTTTGCATGAAGACAAGAGAAGAGACTTAACGGCATTGGATCAAAATTGTACAGTCTATGGAAATGATTATTTAATAAAGTAGTATTGGAATTCAAACTTTATTTTTTAGACGGATATTTTGGGGAAATATTCAGGGACGTTGATTTTCAGTTTAAAAAAATGGCTTTTTCCGTTTCAGATGGGCTGAAAAACAGATTCCGTTTTGCCATAGACTTTGTACACATGAAAAAAATAAAATTCTGTTTACATAAGATTTGCATACAAACATGAACTTGATGGTTACAAATGTTTTATTAAAGGTCTAACATTAAAGAGTCGGTTGAAATTCAGGTATTCGACTTGCATTTCACAATCATGACCGGATCAAAGAGGAACCTTACCGACGTAGCTAGATCTAGACGAACATTGCAGTCTTGGCTGTCATTTCAGCGATCGATCGATTTTAGGCGCACATGCCAGCCCCTTTTTTGAACTGTACAATCTCGCCACGCTTAGCGCTCGCTGCTGGCGTGTATGTGCTTAGTATTACAACTACGTAATACTAGGCGCACACGCCAGCCCCTTTACTAAAATTGTGCTGAACTGTGTACGGCAATCTCGCCTTACTAAAATAATAGGATCGATTCGCTGCTATTTGTACCATGTTTTGTGTCAAACAAAATGGCAGCGCCCTGTCTCCAAAGAATCTGACGAATATCGCTAAAAATTAATAACCATGATATTAGGCCCGATGTTTTTTCACTGCATAATGAATGACGAATCACAAAAATAGTGTAAGTTTTACAATTTTCTTCTTGAAAAAATGGTTTTCCGCGACTTTCCTTTCGAAATTGCATTTTCCGTTTCAAATGGTCATTTCCGTGAATTCCGTCCATTTTCTGTGATCGCAGAAAATCAGTGTCCCTAAATAGATTCTAGAGTAAAGAACCAGGTTTTCGGCCACTTAAGACAAAATCCTATTTTTTGGACTCTTTACTTCCTATTTATTATCATTTCTTGTTTAAATCATGAAGTAAATATTATTATTATTTAAACAAAAAAAGAATCCCAGAAAAAAATCACGAATTGCCATGACAATATTCATTTCAATTTTCACTGTTTTGGAGCCGGTTATCGGCATAGCGAACCAGTTTTCGGACGCATGTACAAAGTCAATAGGAAGCGCTCGCGCGCGCCGTGCGTTTCCGCGCTGATGTATAGCACAAGCGGGCGGAGCAGGTATCCCACGCCGGAGCTCCCGGGTGCTCGCCTGGCCGAAGACAGGCACAGCGGTGATCGGAAGTTGGAATCTGAATTAGACGGACATATCGTGTGTGCGTGGCGGGCTCCGGCTGCATTGATTTAATACATGCGATGAGATACTTTTGAGCTTGCGACCAACACAAAATCGGGCTCTAAATCTGAAAAATACTTGAAATAAAGCTCATTTTATGGTACCCATATTTCTTACATACACGCGTAAGAAACTCGATTTTTCAGATTTGGGTAGGGGGACCGCCGATTACATCGCTAAAATGTGATATTTTAGGATATATTTTCCATTGCAAATGTGGTTCTTCAGTGACTCTGGCATGGTATGGTATGTGTGGGATATGTGATATGCTATTATGCGATGTATTTTAAAGGGATTTTACCATGCATCCAATGGATCGGCCGAAAACTGGAGCTGTCCGATTACCGGCTCCTTACTCTATATCGACTTCACCAAATATAATGCTGAAAAACAGGTTATATTTGTTTTCTTCCTCTATCCGTGTAATGAATTTTCTACACATGTAGTGGTGGTTCATGCATGTAGACGGTCACAGCACTAGGTGATAACAATATCATATTTCATTCATTACCTAGCCATCCCCCCCCCCCCCCCACCCACCCCCCAAACACGCAAACTCACACACACATAATGATTGACTAAACATAACAGAAAACTAAATGAATGGGACAATAGTGTTATTAATGCTTACAGGTAGTGCACATTCACGCCTTTAAATCGTATTTTCCGAATACTTCACTCCACATTTACCATCTTAAATAAAAATTATACATATCTCAAATTACTGAGAGAAGACACATCCATTAAAATGATAATTTTCATACTTAAATTTCTATATATCTTACCCTTTTCAACACATCACCTGCAGCGAAAAGACATTCTATTGTATCCTTGCCGAGACAAATAAATAATGATAAATCAGGGGGCTGGCTTAACTTGCGCTTGAGACAATAAAAAGGGGTTTGCGGATTTCAATCATTCAAAAACACAATGTGTATTAAGAATAAGCAGGTCATTATTAAAGTCTCCCATTATGAAACATTGTCTATTTATTAGAAGGGGGTTGGATAAGATTGTTTCAAATTCATCTAAAAAATAAACGCCACTGGAGCTAGGGGGTCGATAGATTTTTCCCCCTGGAATGAGGATTTAAATAAATAGACTTTATATACATGTCTCTGTCAGTATGTATCTTTAATTGGTACCTTATAGAAATATATGCCGCAACCCCTCCCCCTCTGCTAAGTCTATTATTCTTATATAGCGCGGTAATGATAGAAGTGAACATGTGTTGTCGGTTAATCATGTTTTGGAAAGACCAATGACTGTACCTTAAAATTGTTGTTTTCCAAGGTCATACGGAGATTTTCATTTATGTTTTGTTTAAGCTTCTGATATCAAAGTGTAATGGAGAAGTTGTTTTCTTTCTTATTGAATTTCCCTGCAAACTGCTCTTCATTAAAATACTGGGCATTACTATTTGGTATTTCATCATTAAAGGTAATACAAAGTTTTGGTATGGGGTCATGAATTTGGTTCAATGAACATATTGGAAGCATATATATGCGATCCTACAATATCAGTGATCGTTGTCGCGGTTGAAATCGAGTCTAAAGTTATGAACTTGTAAATAATAAACTCGTTATGTTGTATAGCTCCCTCTCAAGGTCAAGATATTAATCAAAAGGATAGTTGAGTTCCGTTGCGGGGGACGCTACCATAATATATTTTTGTGAGATAATAACAAACTGAGTGTCAAATCTGAAAGAACATACAATTTAAATGACAAAATCATCTTTGTTTGATCAAAATTGGTTCAGTTGTCGTTGTGCAAATCTACAAGTCCCTATTACGCACAACCAGCCGATCCATGTATTGTTCTTATTAAATTATTAATTAATTACCGGTCACCGTGGAGCTGAATTGGTATGATCGTATTGGCTAAAAACAAAAAAATCACATTTTGGGGTATAAAATTACCTTCATAGCAATTTTAGGTCCCAAAAGGGCACTAGAAATTTCATAGATAAGAATAAGGGCAATAAGCATGCACTTTGAAGGAACTTGCGGTCTGAAAAAATAAATCAACTATCCCTCAAAGATATACAAATTATATATCACAACTACATATTCTGAGATTTTCATGGTCGCAGCTACCATTGTACGGCCGTAGGCGCTATTTGAAATTCATCAAAATTTACCAGGAGCACCGGTAAATTGTTATATTCAATTTTTCTCGAAAGCAGAAGTGTTTTAGGGGCTGAATTTTCTAGTGCTTATACTACATCGACAGAGGCATCCAAATATATCAAAATTGTAAAGAACCACTATCTACCCAATTTTCAAAATGTCCCAAAACGTTGTATTACCTCAAAATCATATTTGAATACAGATTGCTGTCTTTTAAAACAATCAGCTATGTTGTTTGTAGAGTCGTTATGATTTATATTTGAGTCAAGGCTCAAGTCATTGTCGTCATCATCATGAAGCCATGCAGAGAAAATAGAGTCATCAGTTTCGTCAACATGTACAAAGAGCAATATATCTGTATATGAACTATCCATGGCGATCCGAAAATGTTGATCGCGTACATGAATAATGTATGCAAAGATTTTGTAATGCGTGCAGATTCCCCATAGGTGAAAGAGAAGAAGTGAGAGATGTTAGAAAGGAGAGATAAAAATGAATGCAAATAAAATGAATGAAACAAAACAGTAGGAATCATACAGAGAAATGAAATAAACTGAGTATGAGAATAAAACTAAAAGGGGAAGTGAAGAAAATCATGAAAATTAAAGAAAAAATGACTAAAAATATCGTCAAGAAAAACCCAAAATACATGATAGATTTTGTTGTCTCGATCTTCGACGATGTCCAGCTTGAATCCAGTACTTTCGGAATCATCAAATGAGGTGCATACACTGATAATCGGCAAAATTGATTAACAATTTTTTTTAAATTGCTTGACCATGGACCATTTTGATTGACTGATCTACAAAATATTTGTTATTCTTTGTGCATTATCTGCATTGAAGCTTTTTGTGTATGAAAAATACTGTATCCTTGAGGATTTTACATCGTTAAATGCACGAATGCACGGGTTGTAAACAAGCTGTGTTTAAACCAGAACGTATTTGAGGCATATCGAGTTTATCGACATGTTAGAGGTCCGCTCACCAGATGCTTTATTCTGTTGATTAGGGTGCGATTATGCAATAAGTCATCAATATATATATATATATATATATATATGTGAGGTGGTCGAGAACTCGAAATCAACGACACGACAGATTCTGTGAGAGGGCCAGGCAAAGAGTCTTTATTAGTAGTAACCAGTAACAGACACATTACATATCACTAATGCCGATAATCATGAAGATCATGCATTCCCCAAAACATGTCATGTTATCAAATATTAAACGAGTAAATTGCCCTTTAAAAACCAATTGCCACAGTACAATGTAGCTGAAACTCTCAACATTAACACAGGTAAATACCCGACCCAAATACTTAAACAACTAGAAGTAACAGTCAATATAAATCTCATATAAAGCAATACATTTAAACACTCAACTTCTATTATAAGCACTTCTTTTCTATACTCCCCACCGTTCTTACTGACCTCATTCCTAAACCAAGACTTATACTCATCACATCAATTAGAGCGTACCCTGGTCCTGGTCCTGGGACCAGGCACAACATTAGCGCGCACGCACTATACCCAATTTTGGTACCGCGCGTTCAACTTATTAGTGTACATAACCATGTACTACAATGTAAATGCATATAACAAATCAAAGCGCTAAGCATCACACAGTTTAACATTAAATCCTCGTTTCCAATATAATCATATCAACCCATATGATACATCAAAATAATCACTCAAATCGTTCTAACACAATACACATATGTACATAACACATATTTAGCATAACAATATTAATATTTACTAAACATAACAGTGGTTCAAGTTTGGTCAACTCACCTGTGAGAGGGCCAGGCAAAGAGTGCCGGCTTGTCTCAGCACTCCGCCCTCTACAGGTCACAGGGTAATTTCCTAACCCCTTACATCCTTCCCCACTTAAAACGTCATCGCCCTCGATGACCGAAGGAACAATATTCAAACCATCAACTACCAACAAACGTATAACACATAATAACCTTGCCACTAAGGTAGCACGTGGCGACATAACACCTATATTAAACTGCACCATTACCTTTATCTTTCCACTACACAGCAGTCCCCTTTAAGTGTCATTGTGCAAGCTCGCAAAAACACAGTATACACTATAAATACATATATACAAATATAAAGACATCCCAACCTGGCTAATTAACTGACTGTTACTAGCGTCGAGACGTCAAACCCAGCATAAGTCGTCTCACCAAAAAGTTATCTCCCAACCTACAACTCAAATAGGAATGCACTAATCATGTTATCTATCGCCATTAAATTCGCACATAATGTCTATAAATCAGCGCTTCATGTCCAAATGTCAACCACGTATCACAAGCGGTAATTAAGTATAATTGAACCTCAATAAAAATGAATGGGGTGACCCTATGCTGGACGGATCCATACCAGACCCCAAAACAAGCTTAACAAGTACATAAAAAGGCATGTGTACATGGTATACAAAAATCGTATGCAATATCTTATCGCATATCTTTCTCCTTTGCAAATATCAAAAACCAAAAATAAAATTTGTTGCTAAAAGTCATACCCTGTCTCTAAACAAAAACATAATCCTCTATAACGCTATCAATCAAAACTATAAGACCAAAATATAGCAAAATGACTAAAATTCAATCAGGGGCCCTTGTTATCGGCCTAGCAGTTCGTAGTTCTGACTGATGTTGCTGGACATACGACTTGACGTTTCTCTGACGCCCTGGTTGTCCTTCCCCACTTAGGACCAGACCATGGGGAAGCCTTCCATTTCTCCCGGACATCAAGTAGAAGGGTTCAACACCAGTACTCGCATGGACAGTGCTGTTGTAGGCATATACAAAAGAGGGCAGGTAACGATTCCAGCGTCGCTTCTTGCTCTCAGGCAGAGATCCCAGCATGTTGTGCAGAGAGTGGTTCAGGCGCTCATACTGACCACGAGCTGAAAACACTTCGCGATGTTTCTCCAGAAGACCCTCTAGATCTGTGCGTTCTCCAAGATACAAACTCGTCCAGTCCACATCAACCGGATTCTCATGATTCTCGACTGACAGTTCATCTTGCTCCATCTCTCGCACGACTGACGCTTTGCCGCAAAGGGCACCCAGTTGGACAGCCTTTGGGATCACAATCTCATCTTCCTTATCGCGGATTACGATGGGGGATGCCTCCTGATCTATCCGAACTAAACATGGCTGGATATCTAGTCCTACCGGTAAGGCGCTACATTCTCCTGGCTCTAGAAGCACTTCAAATGGTCCCTCACTCGTTCCAGTTGTACTTTGTGCTTCAAGCACCACTGTCTGACGTGCAGATATCGCAACGCTTCCCTCCTGTCTGAGACGGGCTGTTTCGTTTCGTGGCGCCTGTTCCACAGGGATCGAAGATGGGGCAATTGGTGGTCCTTCCGGTGGCGGCATCCATACCCCCGGGTTGGGCAAAGGGACTGGTAAGGGTCCGGTCTGCTGTACCCAGCCGCCAGGTGGTTGCCCATAAGGTTGCCCAGGATGAGATGCCCACCCATCGGGATGGGGAAACGGTGGCGGTGCAGGTGGTCCCCCTCTCGGTGCCCAACGTCTATATTGCTCTGTATACTGGGGGCCCTGTCCCCTGTCTTGACGAGCCCTGGTATCTTGAAGTCCTTGTCTCTTATGTGGACATTCCCGAGCATAATGTCCCCAACCGCTACAATTGAAGCATTGTACATTCTCTGCATTACGAGTCAAGGGTGGTTTCAGCGATGTTGCTAGGTCGCTAACTGCTCCGACGACTCGATCGGCCAGTTCCTTTACTGCCCGCATCATCTCTACTACATCTGGCCGGTTTGTCTGTCTTTGTAGCTGTGACTGGAGGGCCGTCTGGTGCACTGTTCCTGTGGAACTCTTGAAACGGGCCTCCTCCCGCTGTTCCCTCCTAATGGCAACCTCCCTGAGTTCCCGGAATTGAACTGATGTTCCCCCCTCATACCTATCTTGGAGGGTGTTCCTAAGGTATCGGTCGTCGATTCCCTCGATAAACTGCTCAGCTAGGGTGGCTTCTGGTTCCGAATATAGTCGGCCACTCCAGCTCGTGAGGCGGAGAAAACGGTTTTCAAGGTCCAACGCGAAATCTCTGACGCTTTCTCCTTTTTGCTGCTTCCTCTCCAGGAATAGTCGTTGGAGCTCCCCCACCGGGACATGGTCCGCATACGAGTCCTGAATGTACGAGAGGATATCTGCGATGCCTTTCCCCTCTCTAATTAGCGACTTCACCTCCATCTTCGGTCCATCTTTGAGATAATCTAGGATGAATGCCCCTTGTTGTTGGTCGGGAATGGCGTACTTGGCGAAAGCACTCCTCATGGAGTTGACAAAATCTGCCACCTCTCCTGGCCGGCCTCCAAATGTGGGCAGCTTTCGTTCAGGTGCCATAATAATCTGGGGTGGGGGGCGGGACAGCAACTTTTCCAACTGTCCTTGGACACTATCCCTGTTGTCCTCTTTAGGTTGGAGAAGTGGCCGGTAGACATGACCCCACTCCCCTATTGGATGGATCTTCCCCCCGATAGCAGGTACAACTACCTCCATCCCGTCTGTGTCTAAATACACCAGCCCCTTGGCCTTGGGGAAATTGGTTTGTAATGCTTCTAGGCTAAGGGGCCCATCAATACCCATCAAAGGAAATTTTAATTTCCTTTCCCCCTCTTCAATCTTAACGTACAAAGCCATATCGGCGAGTATCAACAAAAAAATTAACAAGCTATGTTCCAATTGCATACAAGAACTTTCCTAATGTATATCTTAATCTCAAAAACTTCGATTTAAATCATGAAATATATTCACTTAGAAATTAGTCCTTTAAACTATAACACCTTCCGAAGGATTTCAATATCAATAACCAAGGTACTATCACATGTTCCAAACCGTCTTCAAAAAATAAATCTATTGAATCTAAACATTCTCAAAACTTGACCGACTCTCAAATTTCCAATAACATCAATATCAAGAATAATTAATTACCTTTCCATAAAAGTAATACTCTTCAACCACATCTACTCACTTCACTTAAAAACATTTTCCCCAATACCTACATGTAGCAATATCAATCTTTAATAAAAACAACTATCTTAAAACTTAAAATACATTCTTAAAGTAAGTTCTCGAAGCAAGTTCTTGAAGCAATGTTCTTCATCACCTTGCCATGCACATCGTCGTCGCTCTATCACTCATTGATAAATTATGTTCAATGTGTCCAGGCTAACTATTATCGTTCCACGACTATTATTCAATGAACAGCACTCCTTCTAAAACTATACGAGTTCTTGACGTACATATCTACTTGACTCTTTGCGAGGTCTTCCGGACATGGTCTTGTCACCCTCGTCGATGATGTTGCTGTTGCACACGCCGCCGTCCACTTGGGTTCGGATCCCATCCTCGTCGCCAGTTGTGAGGTGGTCGAGAACTCGAAATCAACGACACGACAGATTCTGTGAGAGGGCCAGGCAAAGAGTCTTTATTAGTAGTAACCAGTAACAGACACATTACATATCACTAATGCCGATAATCATGAAGATCATGCATTCCCCAAAACATGTCATGTTATCAAATATTAAACGAGTAAATTGCCCTTTAAAAACCAATTGCCACAGTACAATGTAGCTGAAACTCTCAACATTAACACAGGTAAATACCCGACCCAAATACTTAAACAACTAGAAGTAACAGTCAATATAAATCTCATATAAAGCAATACATTTAAACACTCAACTTCTATTATAAGCACTTCTTTTCTATACTCCCCACCGTTCTTACTGACCTCATTCCTAAACCAAGACTTATACTCATCACATCAATTAGAGCGTACCCTGGTCCTGGTCCTGGGACCAGGCACAACATTAGCGCGCACGCACTATACCCAATTTTGGTACCGCGCGTTCAACTTATTAGTGTACATAACCATGTACTACAATGTAAATGCATATAACAAATCAAAGCGCTAAGCATCACACAGTTTAACATTAAATCCTCGTTTCCAATATAATCATATCAACCCATATGATACATCAAAATAATCACTCAAATCGTTCTAACACAATACACATATGTACATAACACATATTTAGCATAACAATATTAATATTTACTAAACATAACAGTGGTTCAAGTTTGGTCAACTCACCTGTGAGAGGGCCAGGCAAAGAGTGCCGGCTTGTCTCAGCACTCCGCCCTCTACAGGTCACAGGGTAATTTCCTAACCCCTTACATATATATATACACAACACCTGTATATTTTATTTAGGGGGGATATATTGCATTTTTAATGTGACGTGTTTCTGCAGAACTAGTTATCAGTTTGCCTACTTCATGACCAATATCATGAATATGCTCGCACACATTCACATTGTTAATGTTAGGACTACGTACGTCATGATGAAGCGGGTGGAGGGGGCACCCAGGTCCCCCCCCCCCCCCCAGGGCCGTAGCCAGAGTTTGATGTTTAGGGGGCACATACATGTAATCGATCGACGTCCTGGGGAGGGGTCTAAAAAAGTTCAACCTATCTTGGAATTTTTTGGGGGGCACGTAGCCACGTGCCCGTGGCTACGTGCCTACTTCCCCCTGCAAAACCCAATTTGTCATACAGTAAACACACATTCAAGAAATAAAAACATAAAGGCCTAACGATTTTCAGACCTCTGCCCTACCCCCCCCCCCCCCCCCATTGGATCCGCCAGTTGTATATAATTATTGCGAGCTTTGTATCTACTCGATCATGGCATTACTTTCAGTGATTTGTAGGCAATGATATTGATTGTACTGCATCCCTGTAGGCGGTATATAGTCAGAATCCAAAGCCTACATAGCTGTTCCAAAGGTAACGTCCAACCAAGCTCACAAGACTTTACCCCTTCAATGAGTAAAAGATTTTTTTTTTCCTTCGCCAATGACGTAGATAGTTTTCTGCACTAAAGACTCGCGTTCATATCTGACGCGGGAAAATAGGGGCGTTGTTTGTTTGTTTGTTATAATGACGTAAAGAGTAATACGCTTCACATTTCTGATTTGTTTATAATACAGAACTCAGTGATTACGTGCAAGCTAGTCTCTTGTTGTCCGCGGTAGTGAGCAACAATTAAAAAAACAAAAACAATGACGTAGATAGTTATCTGCAGTAAAGGCTCGCGTTCATATCTGACGGGGCGTTTTTTGTTTGTTTGTTATGATAACTTAAAGAGTAATACGCTTCACATTTCTGATTCTTTTATAATACAGAACTCAGTGATTACGTGCAAACGAGTCCTTTGTTGTCCGCGGTAGTGAGCAACAATTAAAAAAAAAAAACAATGACGTAGATAGTTTTCTGCACTAAAGGCTAGCGTTCAAATCTGACGGGGCGTTTTTTGTTTGTTTGTTATGATAACTAAAGAGTAATACGCTTCACATTTCTGAATCTTTTATAATACAAAAATCAGTGAATACGCGCAAGCTAGTCCTTTGTTGTCCGCGGTAGTGAGCAACAATTTTTTTTTTTAAACCAATGACGTAGATAGTTTTCTGCACTAAAGGCTCGCGTTCATATCTGACGGGGCGTTTTTTGTTTGTTTGTTATGATAACTAAAGAGTAATACGCTTCACATTTCTGAACCTTTTATAATACAGAAATCAGTGAATACGTGCAAGCTAGTCCTTTGTTGTCCGCGATAGTGAGCAACAATTTTTTTTCTTTTTTACCCCCCCCCCCCCCCAATTTGAAAACCGCTCCGACCGATATGCCAGGGTGGGGGGGGGGGTAAGGAGTATTCATATATATATATATTTTGAATTGAGGAGGGGGGGATAACCCCCAAACCCCCCCCCCTCCATCCCCTGCGTCCGCGTCTGCCATGAAGTATAGGCCCCTATGCTAAATAATAGTTGAAATATTCCCGCTTTAGTTCAGGGACGACCATATACCTATCTGATCATTACACATCAAACATTATCTTGTGATGCTCTTGGATGGTCCCCAGCTATAGTGGACTAACTACTACAGTGGTCCCATGAACTATGGAAACCGAATTGGTCTAAAGCAGTGACACTAATAACTGAATTATTTGAGTACGAGTTCTTGGACTGAAAGGGAAATAATATTAATGGGAGAGACCACCTCACAGAATGGAGCACTGTACTGGCAGTAACAAATATAATGCAACATGATAATTTTGTTAAAGGGCCCATGCCATCCTAATACAAGTTTAGTTAGTGTTTAGTCCTGCATACATCTCTTTTTTTTATATGTAAACTTCTGAATGTGTTTCATAGATTTGTTTATATTTTGTTGAAATATTTGTTTTTTCAAACTTGCTAAGCTTCACCCTAAAAATCCTCCAGATCTCATTCCCCTTGTCACATCATCCGTCAGTCATCAATGAGCTAACTTGAGAAAATGGTATGTAACTTTACCAAAGTTGACCACCTGTTACAATACAACAAACAATAGCAACATGTAAGTTGCTATGTCAGACATGTCAGAACAAACTAATATTCTAGAATAGACAATGGTAAGTAATTTACCCCAGCTCAGCACACGCTCATAACATAATTGCATGCTTTCATACATGGGGGCAAGGAAAAACGTCATTGGCAGGCGTGTACGCAGGGGGGGGGGGGGGGGGGGGGGGGAGTTTTGGGGTTAAACCCCCCCCCCCTTGAGTTATTTTTATGTGTATGTTTTGTGTATGTGTTTTGTGAAACCCCCCCCCCCCCATCTTTTGATTTTGAATTTGATTTTTTTTTTTTTTAATAATAAAAAAAAAAAAAAATTAAGCCAATGGCTGACCTAAAAAAGGTGACCTTACCCCCCCCCCCCAACGGAACAAAATGTCAAATTTTCAAATTTCGAGAACAAATTTACCCCCCCCCCTCCCCCCCCCCCCCCCCCACCACTGAGCGACTTTTCGGCCGGCGCGATTTTCAAATTTTCGGGAGCAAGCCCGATTTTAAACCCCCCCCCCCCTTGAAAAAAATCCTGCGTACTCCACTGGTCATTGGACTATATTCATTTTGATAATATTGTAAGAAACTACTGGCACTGAACCATTTTGATCAACAGTGGTAGTGGTATAGACAAGTGGTCTGGGTTTTAAACATTCCACGCCCAGGCTGGTGATGAACCTGCATCCAGGGGCGTCGCCAAAGGGGGGGGGGGTGTGGGGGGTGCGACACCCCCCCACCTGTCAGGATATTGTCGGTAAAATTGCGCTGCTGTCGGGAAAAAGAGAAAAGGGGGAGGGAAAAAAGAGCGGGAAAAAAAGAGAGGGAAAAAAAGAGAGGGAAAAAAAGAGAGGAAAAAAACGAGAGGGAAAAAAGGAGAGGGAAAAAAGAGAGGGAAAGGGAAAGAAAAGAAAAAAAGAAAAGGAAAAGAAAACAAAAGGAAAAGAAAAGAAAGAAAGGAAAGGAAAGGAAAGAAAGGAAAAGAAAGGAAAGAAAAGAGAAGAAAGAAATAGAAAAAAAGAAAAAAAGGGAGGAGAGGAAAAAAAGGAAAAGAAAGAAAAGGAAAAAACAGGAAAAAAGAGTGAAAGGGAAACAAAAGAAACGGGGGATGAAAGAGAGGAGAGAGAGAGGGGAGGTAAGAGTCTGAGGGAGGAGGAGTGGGAGTGAAAAGGAGAAGGGGGTTGTTGGGTGGAGTCGTCTCGTCGAGGGAGCAAAAAAAGACACGGGTAAATATGTTGCTGTGTCGGTATTCTTGCTCGATCCTCGTGTACTATATCAATGCAGAAGTTTGAAGTCGGTGAGATGTATATTGTCGGTCGGCCGACAAGTTTTTTTCCCTACGAACTATCAGAGGTTTAAAATTTTCGGGGAAACAAAATTCAAACAAGGTTTAAGAGTCAACAACGGTACGACGAATCGTCTTCCTTTCTCTAATAATTTAAGGAAACGTCAAAGCTTCCGCGCTTCGCGCGAGAGTGGAAAAATGAATTCAGACAAATAGGGCTTATTGAAAGTCGAAAACGGTGCAACGGAGCGTGTTCTTTCTCTAATAATTTGAGGAAACGTCAAAGCTTTCGCGCTCCGCGCGAGAGTGGGAAACTGATTTCAGATGAATAGGGCTTAATAAGATTCGAAAACGGTACGAGGAATCGTCTTCCTTTCTCTATATTGTGATGAAACGCCAAAAAACTTCATTTAGACGAGTCGAGAACGGTACAACGAATCGTGTTCTTTCTCTAATAATTTAAGGAAACGTCAAAGCTTCCGCGCTTTGCGCGAGAGGGGGAAACTGAATTTAGACAAAAATTTATAGGGCTTATTTTGAGTAGAAAACGGTACAACGAATCGTGTTCGTTCTCTAATAAATTGAGGAAACGTCAAAGCTTTCGCGCTTCGCGCGAGAGGGGGAAGCTGAATTCAGATGAATAGGGCTAAATAAGATTCGAAAAAAGGTACGAGGAATCGTCTTCCTTTCTCTATTGTGATGAAACGCCAAAAATTCCGCGCTTTGCGCGGAAGGGGAAAACTCCATTTAGACGAGTCGAGAACGGTACAACGAATCGTCTTCTTTCTCTAATAATTTAAGGAAACGTCAAAGCTTCCGCGCTTCGCGCGAGAGGGGGAAACTGAATTCAGACAAAATTAATAGGGCTTATTTAGAGTTGAAAACGTTACAACGAATCGTGTTCTTTCTCTAATAATTTAAGGAAACGTCAAAGCTTCCGCGCTTCGCGCGAGAGGGGGAAACTGAATTCAGACAAAATTTATAGGGCTTATTTAGAGTTGGAAACGGTACAACGAATCGTGTTCTTTCTCTAATAATTTAAGGAAACGTCAAAGGTTCTGCGCTTCGCGCGAGAGGGGGAAACTGAATTCAGACAAAATTTATAGGGCTTATTTAGAGTAGAAAACGGTACAACGAATCGTGTTCTTTCTCTTAAAGAAACGTCAAAGCTTTCGCGCTTTGCGCGAGAGGGGGAAGCTGAAGTCAGATGAATAGGGCTAAATAAGATTCGAAAAAAGGTACGAGGAATCGTCTTCCTTTCTCTATTGTGATGAAACGCCAAAAATTCCGCGCTTTGCGCGGAAGGGGGAAACTCCATTTAGACGAGTCGAGAACGGTACAACGAATCGTCTTCTTTCTCTAATAATTTAAGGAAACGTCAAAGCTTCCGCGCTTCGCGCGAGAGGGGGAAACTGAATTCAGACAAAATTAATAGGGCTTATTTAGAGTTGAAAACGTTACAACGAATCGTGTTCTTTCTCTAATAATTTAAGGAAACGTCAAAGCTTCCGCGTTTCGCGCGAGAGGGGGAAACTGAATTCAGACAAAATTTATAGGGCTTATTTAGAGTTGGAAACGGTACAACGAATCGTGTTCTTTCTCTAATAATTTAAGGAAACGTCAAAGCTTCCGCGCTTCGCGCGAAAGGGGGAAACTGAATTCAGACAAAATTTATAGGGCTTATTTAGAGTCGAAAACGGTACAACGAATCGTCTTCTTTCTCTAATAATTTAAGGAAACGTCAAAGCTTCCGCGCTTCGCGCTAGAGGGGGAAACTGAATTCAGACAAAATTAATAGGGCTTATTTAGAGTCGAATACGGTACAACGAATCGTGTTCTTTCTCTAATAATTTAAGGAAACGTCAAAGCTTCCGCGCTTCGCGCGAGAGGGGGAAACTGAATTCAGACAAAATTAATAGGGCTTATTTAGAGTCGAAAACGGTACAACGAATCGTGTTCTTTCTCTAATGATATGAGGAAACGTCAAAGCTTTCGCACTTTGCGCGGGAGGGGGGGAACTGAATTCAGAAAAGGATAAACAGTCGAGAACGGTACAGCAATCGTCTCCTTTTTTTATAATAATTTAATGAAACGTCAAAGCTTTCGCGCTTCGCACGGGAGGCCCATCATCCACACCCCCCTAATGAGTGCGCTTTTAAGTGATTCTCTTGCTCACTGCCGCCCCTCCTTAAAATAAGATCCTAGCTCCGCGCCTGCATTAAAATATATAGCTATGATGCTGACTAAATTGAAGAAATAATTCGTATATTTATGTCGTCGAGGAAAATGACCATTTTAATTTAGCCTTCGGTCCCAGGTTTATAGGGTTGATTTTGTAGATATTGGACATTTAATTTTGTCGGTAATTGGTGGCTAGTTTTGTCGGTAATCATTGACCTCTACACCCCCCCCCCCCACTGAAAAAGGTCTAGCGACGCCCCTGCCTGCATCCACCCCTGTTGTTGTTATTGTCTAAGCCTGGCACTGGCTTTGTGGTTATGTGCATTGTTCAGAGGTGCCCCATCTTTTCACAAAGGGCAGGACTGTGACCAGATATCATAACGAAATGGTTCATTTGCACCACTACAATGCTGTGTCAACATCGACAGCACCAATATACCGATCATATTCGTATTGAAAGGAAAGGTCCGCCCCAAAAGAAGTTAATATGACGAGAATCAGAAAAAAGGAGTGAAACAAATTTAAAGAAAATGAGGAAATAAAACGCCCAAGGGGATATTCCGCTAAGATCGTGTGGTTGGGCCAAATTTCACTGAGCTAGACAAAAAGGGAGGAAAAGAAAGGAATGATACAAGAGTTACGTGCCAATGGCTTTGAAGTGCTGAATCATTATGATGAACGAAACTAAACTCAAAACATGGCGTCGTAATAAACACGACATAAGTTTCAGCAATGACGAAAGAGGATCGGTGCGATAAAGAGTTGACCCACAAGAGTCCAATACCACCATAAGCGCACTTCAAAATCAGTATAATAATGCTAGTCAGCGGAGAATCATAACTTGGATATGTATACTAACCTATCGTTTTAATTTTAATATAAAAATAGTACTAGTTGCATTTTAGCGAAGGAGGGGGGGCGGATGCACAATAACTAATCTTTCAAAATAGTCAGGAATAATAATAATAATAATATTTAATTTTTATATAGCGCTTACTACAAAATTAATGTCTCTAAGCGCTTTACAAATAGACTATTACCCCGGTCATTGGATTCAGTGCTTGCCCGCACACACTGTGTGCACATTCTCCACTCCCTGGGGAACATTCCAGCCGGGCGTAACTTGACGCTCACAAGCTGTTTGACCATCAATGACGGCCGCATTGTGCCTCTCCTCGGCTGCACCGTTAAAATAAAAAAAAGTTACGTCAACCACCCTCTCACACAAACACAAACACGCACGCACTCTCAGTGATACTAGGAGGGTTGAACGGACTTTTTGACAATGGTATTCGAGGGGCAAGGAGAAACGTCATTAGACTATTATCATTTTGATAATATTCTCCCCTTTCTCTCCAGTGCAGTTTAACCATTCAAAAAGAGCAGCATCCAACATTAAGTAAGAAACTACCGGCACTGAATTATTTGTCTGGGCTGGTTTTTAAACATTCCACGCCCAGTTTTTTGATGAACCTGTATCCGCACCTGGCACTGGCTGTATGGTGATGTGCATTGTTCAGAGGTGCCCCATCTTTTAACAAAGGGCAAGGCTGTGACCAGATATCATAACGAAATGGTTCATTTGCACCACTACAATGCTGTGTCCACATCGACAGCGTCAATATACCAAACATATTCGTATTAAAAGGAAATGTTTGCCCCAAAAGAAGTTAATATGATGAGAATCAGACAAAAGGAGTGAAACCAGTTTAAAGTAGATTTTCATTGATTTTAAAAACTAACTTTATTTTCATTATTGCAAAGTTGAAACTTTGATTCAACAAGGTTATCAAAATTTAATGCTTGGAAACATTCGAAGTGATGATTATTATAAATTACAAAACGCTTAAATACAGCCCGGCATAGCACCCGAAGAGCTCTCCGAATGCTGCTGAGATGTGTGAGATCACAGTATGGACATGACTTGCACTAAGCAGTGCCTGTGTTTTCATCTTCTCTTGAGTTCTTTCTCTTACTTCACTACCGTCAGGCTAAATGTATAATCTATTGCCTCACTCTAAGCCCCGCGCATGTTTTTTTTTTATGACAAATGCAGCGATACAAAAATAAAGGAATATGTCGCTTGTAAACAAAATAAGACGCCATTGTATATTCAGCTGCACACACCGGGGTATGTTCGGCGTTTCAAGAGGGAACATATGCCGTCCTTAATATCATTCCGGGGTTTTTTCAATTTAAAAGTCTGGTTTCTTTGATTGTTAATTAACCCCTATCCTGTGTATTTACAAGCAAAAGATTTTAGTTATCAGAATCGGGTCATATCCCCTTTTGAATGATTTGACATGCCATTACATTTATATACACTAAACTCATTATAATTTGAGAAATAATAGCATTGCAATTATGTTCATTCTCTATGGGATGTCGTCTGCTTGGGCAGTGTTGGTCAATATAGTGACGTCATTAAAACATCGTTATTTTTCCGGCGAATCTCTCGTATATCCCAGCTGCTATGGAGGTGGTTGTATTTGTATTTTTATAAATCACCCGATAATGTGGTTGACCTAAAACTTGTCCGATGACCATCTGTTAGCTTATCAGTTTCTAGTGATACATTAGTTGACATATTTGTGATCTTCTTAGAATTTCACTTTTAAAGAAAATGAGGAAATAAATAAATGGATTGAAGTTTTGGATTTTGAATAAAATAATGAAGACTACTAGAGAAGTTAAAGGAAACCGAACCCCAAGAAATAACTTTACTTATTCTGAGAGATTTATTATAATATTGCCCATTAATCTACAAGATTCCCCACCAAAGTGTATGAGAGAGGTATAAAACAAGAATAATGTGCAGTTTCTCAGCACGACATGGGCATCGCCATTTTCTTGATTACGTGACGTACTGTGCGAAGTTGTTTAGCAAGTAAATGTATTCAAATTTATGGATGCTTCCTTCCCAAACGTGTGTGGTGATGAAGCATTTCATTCACCAGCTATTATCCTTTGTACTACACTACACAGAACGCAAATTGCATAAATAAGTTGGTGCTCTTCTAGGATAAAGGTTTCTCATAAATGAAATAGATTTGTCAACTGCTATAGTGTAATATTTATAAATGAATTTAGTTACAATTGTTCCCCTGTTATTTATTTTTCAGCAAATATAATTTCTATCTTCTCAGTTATGATTTTTCCTCACTGAAAAGTAAAGGTTTCGTTATTGATTAAACAATTCTTTCCAACTAAAGCTTGGTGCATGATACAACTTCAACTGGTACGTCACATTTTTAAGAAAATGGCTGCGCCCATGTCATGCTGAAAGGCATCACATCATGCCAGGAATATCTTCATTTATATATCTCTTGTACATTTTCGTAAGGAATATTATACATCAAAGGGCAGGAATTTATTTCATTTTTCAGAATACCTTCATTTATTCTTCGGGGTTAGGTTTCCTTTAATGTGGCGACAACAAGAGGAATTAAATGAGGAAAATTAAACTGTAAGTTAAGTTCTGGATTTTGAATAAAAAAATGAAGAATACTGAAAATGTATTGATGAATAGCCCAGGAAACTGTAATGAGAAACGCTATCAGGATATTCATTTTGATATTGTCCCCTTTCTTCTCCAGTGCAGTTTAACCGACATAAGAGTTTCCTGTTTTGAAAGATTCAAAGCCCTTTTCATTGATGAACCTGGATCCGCCCTGTTGTTGTTATTATCTAAGCCTATAAGGGCAGGGCTGTGACCAGATACCATTATATGATGCATTGCACTACTGATATGACTGTGTCAACATCAGGAGCAATTATAAACCAATCAATAAATTATATTTGTATTGAAAGGAACGGTCCGCCCCCATAAAAGTTAATTTGGTGAAAATCAGAAAAAGAAGAAAGTTGATTGAAGGAAAATTGGAGGAGAAATAAAAACTTTATCACCTGAGGTTACTGGGGAAAGAAATAAGAAGTATAAGGATCTTAATATCATGCAGGCGTCCTTGTTTTTTTTCCTAAAGTACTTCATTAGGTGAAATAATCAATGTTATACTTAATATCATAGTCGAAATTCAAATCTCAAATTTTAGATTCTATGCTGAAAAAAAGCGTTTATTCATATTACAAATACCCTGAATAAAATCAATATAAAAAAAGAACTTAAAAGAATGTGCGAAACTGCAAATACTGTCAACATTTTAAATGTTAGTTTTTTCTTAACACGTTTGCCCATTTGATTAAACTAATCGTTTTCTGTAGTTTTGATCTAGTTTGTTTTGTCTATAGCTATTTGATTTCATTGCAAAAATCCAACATATGTGAATCTTTTAGTCCACGAATCTCTGGACCCATATTGCAACAACCTGTATCATATATTCATTGGTTATCCTATCAAGCCCTACATTACTCCTCTTATGTCACACATTCCTTGTGTAGGTCTACGTAGGCCTATTATACTCACTGCATCACATCGAATTGAATCGAATCAAATCAAGGTAAGTCAAATCAAATCGCATCAAATCAAATTAAACTTAGTCAAATCATATAAAATTAAATCAAAGTTAAGCAAATCAAATCATATCAAATCGAATTTCTCAATGGTAGTGAGACAAATTGGTTATTTGTATTTGTAGTTAATTCATTTTGGTGTATTAGTTTGTAAAATATTAAAGAAGATAGGAGGACAAAAATCTCGTGATTTTCTGACAAAATTATATGTTCATTGTAAATATGTTAATGTTTATCAAACACGATATCAAAGACTGAAAGAATGACAAAATCAAGTCGAAGGTAATTTCATTGCCCTATCCAATACGAATCATGTTCGGCTAACGGAATAACTTATATTATGTTGGTATGTTTCATAAACTGATTGATAGGGTTATTGGCAATGCCTTAGGTCGATTTTTTCGGAAGTCTTTATAGATTTCTCAATATGAATGGATTAACTCTGAATTTAGAGGTGCTGTGGTCTAGTGGATTAGTCTCCGGACAATTAACCGCAAAGTACGGGGTTCTAATCCTTGTCGCGTCAATACTTTGGCAAGACTTTAAATCTATATTTGCCACACTCGGCCCAGGTGAGGTAAATGGGTATCTGGCAGGAAATAATTCCTTAAAAATCTCGCCATAATGGCAGCCATGCTAAAACCGGGACCATAGTTGTGTAGCACCAGGAGTGTCAAGTTTGACAGATATGAGCGCTATAAAAGAACCCACTGTTATTATTATTATTACATTTGAGAAACATTACTATTCACCAATGAGCAAATGAGCCGTAACAGTAGATATTTATCACAGACAGGTCAACCTAAAAATCGATATTAAATATGGAAAGTTGTCGCAAGTGATGCAACACATTTGCCCCAAATTTGTGTTCGATAGAATAAAACGGTAGCTTTTTCTTGGATTATATTTCTTGCTCTCGAACTTTCACTTCTAATATCTCATCAGTTAAAATAACGAGGCCGATGCCAGACCAACTAATGAAGACCGAAAATAGGTTGCATTTTCCAAACTGATTGACAGTAATCTGTCGGTTTTGGGTAGGTCTCGAGCTGCCTTGGCGGCGTGACTGAGGTAATATTAATTCCACATATTTTGTATCAACGTGACTGATAATGCAAGTCATTCCACAGATGAACGGGCAGCTATGGACAACAGTTCAGATTCAGTAACTTCAATGAACAATGAATAAATAATTCTCAATACTGAACAAAAATTATCCAACGTATATTCATTTTGACACGGCTTTGTGGGCAGACGACTGGAGTTCCGAACTGAACTGGTATATCTCAGTTAAGTGTTTACATTCTGGAACAGCGCTTAGACTATTCACAGCCGCTCTGAAATCGCATTGCGCTGTGTATCTGAAATGATGTAGCATGGCGTTTAAAAACCTTTGATTAAAACAATCGATTCTTGAATATCATCTTGGAAATTCAGCATATTGCTTTCTTAAACCCGTGTTATTAAGTTCGAAGATCATCCTTCCAGATATCTGCGTGACTCCACTATATCATTTTACCTCCAGGATGGGAGTTTTAATGAGAGGGTTGATACTTCTTAGTATCTCATTGCTGATCGCAAATCGAGGTGAGTGATAATTTATAAGACTGGCGATATATCCACTCCCGGTAATTACAGACAAATATCGGTATTATCTGTTGTGAACAAGATTCTAGATAAAGCTGTGCATTTTCAACTATGTGGTTTTCTAGACAAAAATGAAATATTGTATCCTAACTAGTCAGGTTTTCGTCCTCTTCACTCTACTGCAACAGCTCTAATGACAATTGTAAACCAGTGGGCTTTGAATTTAGATAAAGTTAACAGGTGTTGCTTTCATTTATTTTAGGAAAGCATTTGACACTATCGATCACAATATTCTGTTACATAAATTGACAGCCATTGGATGTTCTGACACTAGTATTTAGTGGTTTGTATCATATAAGTCCAACCGAGAACAGACAGTCTGTTTAAAGGGACCACTTCGAGTTCCTCAAAAGTTATGATGAGAGTCCCACAAAGTTCAATTCTAGGGCCACCCCTCTTTTCTATCTACATAAGTAGTTTACCCAAATGTATTCATGATGGCATTGTTGAAATATATGCTGACGACACGACTCTAACAGACAGCGGTAGTAATGTTACAGAAGTAGAACAAAAGGTAACCAAGGGTAAGGAAAATACATTTTCATGGGTAACAACAAACCGTCGGATAAGACAAATGTGATGGTTATTGGCCCACGATCAGTTCTTAACGGAGTACATGATTTTTCTCTCACACTAAACGGCAGCTGTTTGAAAAGATTTAAAGTGGCAAAATGCCTGGGTCTAATGATTGACGAGGAGATGCGTTGGGTGGAACATGTGGAACAGTTATTGAAACTGCTCAAAAAATTGCTGGGAGAAGGATTTGAAGTATCTTCAAATGATATGTTTGGTCGTTTAGGGTGGATGCCTATTCAGACACGTTTCTAGTTTCGACGTGCAGTGGTGATGTATAAATCAATGCATGACATGGTACCAACATACTTTTTAAAAAATTACGCCATGTCGGTTCACTACACGACCACAACACAAGACATGCTGTAAGGGATGCAGTGCGTGTGCCTAAATTTAGGACGGACACATATACAAATAGTCCTCTAATTTCTGGATTTAATGCAGTACACATTTAGGCAAAAGACGCATCTTGTTCAAAGTCGGTTAGACTATTGGTTTATTTCAAATCAATTGGAACAAGCTGTATCTACTTGCCAAATTATGCCGTCGATCAGTCTTGATCATGCCGGAATTATTCTGGGAGTTAAGTTTGTAAAGAAAAATTATATGCATGGAGGGTCATATTGGAAATGTAATACTTTGCTCAGATAAAAAGCTCTTGGAAGGTATGGTAAATTAAATTGATTTGATTAAAAGAGATTGGGAAAATATATTTGACAAGAAATTGTTATTTTGGGACTATTTGAAAATGAAAATAAGGGCATACGCAATTAAACTTTCGAAGGGAAAGGCGAAAGAAATGAAACACAATATTCAAAGGCTAGAATATGAATTTAAAAAGGTGGAAGGTGAATTAGTTAGGTTTCCATTGAATTATGAAGAAATGGAGGAGAAGGAAAAAAACAAAGAAATTGCATGAAGAGTCTATAGAAGGAATACATATTAGGTCACGAGCTGCGTGGTACGAGGAGGGGAAAAGAACGAAGAATATTTCGAGCAACTGCTAAAGTTAAATAAAAAGAAAAACTGTGGTAAGAGAATTGTATGATGAGAATGAAAGTGTTGATTATGATAGGAACATAATTCTGGCGAGGATTAGAAAGTTTTACACAAATTTATATGAGGAAAACTTAAGTGTTTCTAATGAGGACACGGAATATTTGTTTTTCGAAGATGTTAACAAATTAAGTGAAAATGGAAGGAAAGCATGTGAAGGTAAAATAACAAAAGATGAGTGCTTAAAGGTATTGAAGGCTATGACATTAAAGCAGGTCTCCGGGCAATGATGGCCTTACAGTTGAATTTTATATTACGTTTTGGTTAAATATCGGATATATTTTGGTAGATGTTTTAGATAAGGGTTAGAAATCTGTAGAATGAGTAAAGGAGATTTTGATGTTATTTAAGAAAATAAGGGGTTTCCGGGTTAATGCGGAAAAAACTAAAATTATGAAATTGGGGGAAAACAGAGACAAATAAAAAAAAATTCCCTTTGGGAACTTGGTTAAAGCATGGTTAAAGAAATTAAGATTTTGGGAGTGTATTTTGCGTTAGACGTCAGGATAAGAGAGGAGTTGAGTTATAAGGAGACTTTGAGCAAGATTAGAATACTTCTAGGTAAAATTCGTTTATTAAAAACACATGCATTATGTAAATTAAATTACGTTTTTGCTTCAATAGTGGTTCCAAAGTGGGTCATATCGGAAATACAGAAAAAATGTTTTGAGTTTATTTGGAATGGGAAAGATCAAATTATCAAATAAGGAGATTAATATTGTATCAAGGTTATAATGAAGGGGATTACGAATCACTAATTTTGATTCATTTGTAAAAACCCAACGTGTAATGTGGGTGAAAAGACTGTTGTACGGAGAAAAATAAATGAGATGGAAGCTATACTTTGATTTCTGCTTCAAGATGGTAGGGGGTAGATTTATTTTCTTGTGTAACTATGATTCTAAGTTATTAAGTTTCAAACTACCTAAGTTCTTTCTAGAAATGATAAAAGCATGGCAAGAATTAGGAATTAGGAATTTAGAAAAAAAGAATAATCCAATTATTTGTCCCAATAACATTTTCTTATTAACAAATAAAATGAGTTTTGATAAGAACTTGTTTAAATGCAATACAATTTTAGTTTAAGATATTTTTGCTGAAAATGGCATGCGGTCAATATCTCATTTTCAACATTTGGGGTTAAAAGGAAACAAAACTGTTGATGTATGTAACATTGGAGAAGCTATTTTGAGGGCAGAAAAAAGGTTAACTGGAGTTTAGTGGATGTAACAGTTGATAATATTTTAATGCAGTTTAACGGTAGGGGGAAGCTCCTCAGAGAATTAATATTAAGGAAGGTTTATGAATATTATATAGAGAAGTTATAAACATTCATTTTTTTTAAAGATTCACGATGGACGGGGATTTTAAGATTTTTCGAATGAGGTACATAGGGAGATATTTAGCAAGCCTAGGAAAGTTACTCTTGTTAACAGACTAAGATAAATTCAATGTAAACTTCCCTTATGGAGCAATGTATACAAGATAACTTTCTATTAAGATTCCGTTTTTTTAAAAGATAACTTGTGCTCATTTTGTGTGTACATGTTCAAAGGTTATGGCAGAATATAATAGCTAAGTGGGAGCTAAGAGATTTAAGGTCTGTCGACTGGAGGGATTTTCATTCAGGGTTGTCCGGTAATTTCCCACGAATAAAGATATTTAATACAAGTATTTTTGCAATGAAATATGGAATATATAGATGCAGGGGAAAGTCCGTAATTTGTCTTTGGGTGATTTTCAAAAAGAACTGTTGGAATTTAGGGAAAAAGAAAAGAATATTGCAGGGAGGACAGGTATTAATTAGCCTTACATTTACAGAAGTGGGAAAAAGTTTTCATGAACTTTTAACACTGGGTTATTGGAGCCTCGTTTTAATTATTTATCCATTTTTTTTATATAGATTGTTTCTATTATTCTTTCGCTCCAATTTGGGGTATTCTGAGGAGGCTAGGAACAGTGGTATATATGTGAAAGTGTGGTCGGGTGGTGTGCGTGTTTTGTGTGTGTGTGTGTGTGTGTGTCGTGTGTCGCATGATGGGGGTAGAAGTGTGTGGATGAGGGTGTTGAGAGTATGTTTAACGTGGGAGGGAATGGAAGAATAGACAACAAAATTCTCTCAAGTTTACTTTAATTTTCGATCATATATATGAAAATGTTTTCTAAACAGTTTGTGAAGCTGTTCTTTTTTTGTTTTCTTTTTATTATCTCAACTTATGTTTAATCCAAAATAGCAATGTAAAATATATCCATTTTTTAAAAGAATGATTGGTACAATATGTATTTGATTTGAGAGAAAATAATAAAGAATATCTTTAATAAAGTGTGTGTGTGTGTGGGTGGGTGAGTATTCATTATGACGCCTTATGAAAGATAATTCGATGTTTCAGAAGTTTCAATGAATAATTTATCATTTCAACTTGCTTTATTTTCCGAAGTATTCCGAAGCAGACGTTAAATTTAGTGTGTAAAATAAAAATGAAATACACAGACTATCTCTGTTATTAACGCTATGTTCTGTGGAGTTCTTTACTCATTGAAATAAAAAAAAAACTTAGTGTCACTCCAATCTGTATATCCTTTCCATCCTGTTTCAATTTGTTTCCTTATCTTAAATCGTCATTCCCGTTTGTATTTGTTTGAAGATTTTTCTTTTGTATTTTGATTGTATTTGATTTGTTATAGCTGTTCGCTTTGTATATGTTTTTGTAATTCATTTGTACGCGTTTAATTAACAGTTGTGGACAATAAAATTAGCTTATTGCATAATATATTGATATATTTATATACATATAGTATATAACCCTACATGTTGTATTAACAGGATATATATATATATATATATATATATATATATATATTTATATATATATATACAGTGCGTCCCAGAAAAAAAATGAAACCGAGAATTATCGATGTTTTATCATAACTTAATCACAATTTTAATTAATAAATGACACATATTTGTAAAGCTTATATCCTCCTCTTTCATTTGATGCAACTCGTATGATGCATATTTCACGCATTAGTGATTACAAACAATTTGAAGAGAGGAAACCAAAAAGTAATTTGGCGGACTGTTTCTGAATTTCAAAGAGGAAATCAAATTTTTAGAAAGTTCAATTTCTGCCCTTTCATATGACACCTCAATCAGGAAAAATGAGCCAGGACTAACAAAGTTCTGTTTGTTTGAAGTGATGCTTGTATTTCCATAGTTCGCCTAAACGAGTTCATTTTCACTGGCTGCCTGTCGTAGCAACAACATAGTTGACAAAAGACTTAAAGGGCCCATGACATCGAAATACAAGTGTACTCCTGTTGGTGTACAGTTCTGCATACATCTCATATTTTGATATGTAAACTTCTGAATTTGTCTCATAGATTTTTAAATATTTTTTGAAATATTTGTTTTCAAATTTGGTAAGCTCCACCCCAAAAACCTCCAGATCTCATTCCCATTGTGACATCATGAGTCAGTCATCAATGAGCTAACTTGAGAAAGTGGCATGTAACTTTGCTAAAGTTGACCACCTGTTACAATACCACAAATAATAGCAACATATAAGTTGCTATGTCAGACATGTCAGACTAAACTAATATTCTAGAATAGACATTGGTATGTAATTTCCCCCAACTTAGCACACGTTCATAATAGAATTGCATGTTTCCATACATATGTACAATACATCATCATTGCCTTTGTCTTCCTGGTGATGCTACATCATGTCTGACATAGCAACCTGTATGTTGCTATTGTAATACATATTGTAAGAGGTGGTCGACTTCGGCAAAGATCCATACCACTTTCTCAAGTTGGCTCATTGATGACTGACAGAAGATGTCACAAGGGGAATGAGATCTGGATAGTTTTTGGGTGAAGCTTAGCAAGTTTGAAAAACAAATGTTTCAACAAATATTTAAAAATCTATGAAAATTTTTCAGAAGTTTAGATATCAAAGTATCAGATGTATGCATGGGCCCTTTAACTCCGTTTTTTGACGATCAGCCATGCACAAAGGAGACGAACATGTAGGCCTATGTTCACATAAAATCCTACGTAGAATAAAGGTGTGGTTATAATCACAACTTGAGCTGACGTCCTCATCATAGGTAAAAATGTTCATGCAATAAATAGATACAGTTATGTAAACAATGCCTGATGGAAAGCGGACAGCCAACTAAAAATGAAAGGGAGAGAAAGAGAGAGAGAGAGAAAATGAGAAAGGGAAAGGAAGAGTTACATTCAGATATTTTCAAATGGAACACTCAAATTATGTGGATACCAAATACCTTGATAGAATGCCTGTCAGCTGAAAATTTTTCATATTTTTTAAAGGTACAAGGATACATGCTATAAAATAATAGATGTAGGTACTTATATATATGTACATATACTTTCCATGCATAAATACCAATGTTATGAAAAATAAAGGCATTGACCAAAATAAATTGTTTTGTAATAATTATAAAGCAGGTTTAAAGGCTGGTCGGACCCGAACAACAACGACAACGAAAGGCTCACCCTTCATTCAACACAATAGGGAGAACCCTGAATCGAAAACCTCGATGTCGATATCAGTCATTCAATTATTTATTTTCTTCTTCTAATAGGTTCTCAGTGTATATATGTATAGCCAAGGTTGATTAATTGTTAAGGTATGTTAATGATTCCTCTTCGTAGCTTTAGATAAGGTGACTCATTATCTTCCATGAGGCCCTGTTAAACATAATAAGAAAGAATAGTAACAAAATCATTAACATGAACTCATAACAGCAACAAAGAATAAGTAAGAACATGTACAAACATATATTCTAAGTATTTGGTATCCTCGTAATGAATGAATGTTTTTTTTCTTTTTTTTTGCTTTGCTGTTTTGTCTAAGAAAAGTTGTTGCACATTTCTAATATCTTAATATACCATTATAGTATAGACGGTCATTAGTTTTAAATCCGATGAAGAGTAGCTATCAGCATATTTAGTTATGTATTAGACTTTGAAAAAAGGCAACATCTATTTTTTAGAGTTCATAAACAAAGTAGAAACTACTTAGTTTAAGGATACCAAAATTGTTATATACTTATTTACTAGAATAATATATTACAGTAAATTATTGGATGATATGCAATATTCATGCATGGAATTTAGTATAGCAATTGAATGTACACTTAAACAACATTACAAATACAATTATATTTATAACTGATCATAATTCTATGAAATCATTCTTTCAGTTTGAAAAGCATTATGTTGTCCTACATTCAGGGCTAATTAACAGACAATCAAACATTTTGTGCAAGCAGGACAATTACAATGTCATATCCTTGACGAAGTAAAAAATAAATAACGTCATGTGAAATTTTCCTAGCAATGAGGATGTGATACTACATCAATTTTATCATGTTGTTCTGCAAGCGCATAACTAACCAATCGTTTGATTTTTACAAGAGAAATATGCTGGAAAGCTAAGAAGAATAAAAGTAAAACTTTTAATAAGAAACTAAACACAATTCCTCCTGTCATTTTATCTTATTGGGAATCGATACTGCAAGATTGTTTGAACATGTATTTAAAGGTGTTCACAGAGCTTGCCTTTCTCAATGATCTGTCCACCTGATTCCATGCTATAATTGAAGATACGAGGGGGCTATGTTTAAAGCATTCGGTTTTATACTTGTGCACAGAAAATAAACCTTCATCTGCCTGGCTCGTATTATACTGATGAATGTCACTTACTTTAATTAAACTTTCTTGTAAATAGGATGGCGCAAAATTATGTGTGCATTCGTTTATCATATTACCACGTTGAATTCAAAATGTTTCTCAATTGGCATCGATTTAAAATTGCTAATCAATTCACTTGATGGAGTCTCGTAACTGTTGTTTGAAATTACCCTAGCAGCTCGTTTTTGAATTTTCTTGAGTTTATCCGTTTGTTCCTGATTTCGATAGGACCGCACAGAGGAACTATGAGGCAATATGAGTGCATTACACAGCAACTCTAAATATGTTATTGGGAAAAGTCATTCATTACATGATTACACTAATATTTCTTTGTGTTACTTTTGTTACTTTGTCAACGTGCTCGGACCAGTTCAATTCTTAATCAATGAATATACCAAGACATTTGACGACGTTAAGTCGTTTCAGTACCTTTCCATTTATAGAAATGTTGAAGGTTATTATTTTGAATTGAATTAAATTGAACTTTATATGTTTCCAATCACAGTAAAAACGACATTATACATTGTTGTAATACATACATAGGCAAAGAAAAATACATTGAAATTTATACAATTATACAAAAAGATAAAAGAAGAAAAAAAAAGGAAAAGAAGAAAAAGAAAAAGAGGACATGATTAAAATCTACTAGGAGTATAGGATGAAAAAAGGTGCATCCGAAAAAGCCACATGGGCATGATGAATGGGCGCACCCTGAGTGCGTCAGAATATAATTAACAATAAAAAGCTCAGTCAGCTGGAGAAGATTTGGGTCAATTTGCACGCGAAGCTATGACCATGACGCATGTTTTTCTGTGTTTAGTATAAGGTGATTTTGATTTATAGCTGAGATATTTTTTATTTTTGTACTAACTGATTTTGGATTTTAAGATGAATTGTTTATGTATGATTTATGCATTGAATGGAATCAATAAAGACTTTAGAAAAAATGTCATACAGGAAATTAGATAACTTTTTTCTTAAGATAAATTTTTATAATAATATATTTCATTGCGCTTGTTGTGGCTTAACCAAGTACATAAGGGATTAGACATGTTGAAGTGTACTCTCTTTGTCTCTCTGTGTGCGCAATACTCTGTTCAGGTTCCCAATGAACCATGTACTATAATGGTTGAAAAGTTTGCATTTCTGGACCAGTGATAATTCGTTTTCCAAGGACATGTTGTTTTCAGATAAGAAAAAAGCCAACCAATGGGCGTTTTTGTCCGCTGGATGAACACAACAATTGAAACCGTCGTGAACTTTGGGGTTCAACTATTATGTACTTTTTGTTTGCATTTTAGCCTTGTAAAATAGTTATTCCTTTTCACAAAAGAGATAATCGCGTTGCTGCTTTTGCGTGGGCTTGTTCAAGGTCACATTCTATGGCAAATCACAAGGGCAGGCATTTATACAAGTGTACTCACCAATACCCCTTTCAAACTGGCCTGTTTTTCATCGGATGCATCCAGACGAATCCGATGAAAAGGCCACTATGCAGGCGCGCTGGAAGCAGTTTGTGATTGGGGGGGGGGGGGGGGCGGGGGGCTCACCTTCCAGGTGCAGTGGCGTAATGAGCAAAATCGTTTGGAAGGGGAGGGGCTGAAGAAAAATATGCATCACCACCACTCTTACACGTTACATGCAGGCCCTGAGGAACGTTTTTCAAAGTGGGGTATTTACGTTCAGGTAGAGCGTCAATTGGCGTGGGGGCCGGGGCTCAGGGTTTTTAGGCATTAAATTACGGTCAGATAAGCATATTTAGACACTGGCAGGTCACTAACTGGCGGGGAGTCAAAAAAAAAAGAGCATGCAGGCGCCCTATTTAAGGCCATTGAATGTGGTCCAGGGGTCAGTGCCCCCGGAAGCTCAGAAGTTTTAGGTATTAATAACGGTCAAATGTGCATCCAGGGGACCGCCTGAGGGTCCTTGATTGCGGATGTAGTATCGAAAATAATATCGCTAGTGATATTCGTTTGTCTCGCAATGTGTTCAATAAGGAATCTAAAAGTTCACGACGTTTCGTGCGCTATCTGCAACACTTCGTCTGGTGATAATAACTACTGACAACTTAGCCGTAGCCGAACATGCTTTGGATAACCAGCATCAACCAGACTGGGACGGGGTTCAGTGCCTTTCCCAGGAACGGCATTGGTATACACGGAGGGTGAAAGAAGCTATCAATATCCGTCTCAATCCTAATAATAGGGACTTTTAGATTCGCACGAAGACAATGGGGATTGCTACGATCGACGTCCTTTTAATGCACTGCCTTGAATGGACGTCACACGTATCAGTCCATGCAAATCTAAAAGTCCCTATTTTCAACAGAGACAACGGGATCGATATCCCCGAATTTTGGATGCGGACGATACGCCGCCATGACACTCGCCGTCCTGCCAGCCAACACCGGTCGATTCCATTCAGCAGACGGTCCGAGCCAGCGGCCCGTTGATTGGTTGAGTACCGTATGCGTCGGCCAATAGGCCTGGTGCATTAGCCGAACCAGCGGCCGAACCAGCGGCCTGGTGATTGGTCGATCACCGTGTGCGTCGACCAATAGGCATTGTGCGTTATTGTTCCAATTATCGATCGAATTATGGACCGCCGGTCCTCCCGTAGAGTATAAAAGACCCTTGCTTACAGTAATTATTATCACCAGACGAAGTGTTGCAGATAGCGCACGAAACGTCGTGAACTGTTAGATTCCTTATTGACCACATTGCGAGACAATTAAACGAATATCACTAGCGATATTATTTTCGATGATACAGCTTTTGTCATAAATACAAAATTCATTTTTCATAAGCTTCAGTGACCCCCCCCCCCCCCACAGCACCGCCATTTTTTCCTCCCTCCTTGAGATCAACGGAAAACAAAAATCCTTGGAAAATAAGTTAATTTTGGTCAAAACGTGACCTAAAATAATGCGGTTGGTGTTTGAAAGGGCTTTAGAAGTTCATCTAAATGTTGACTAAAAGTTTTCTACAAATTTCATGAATCCAGTTAAAAAAATTACTCAATAAATTTACGTCGCTGTGCCTACATTTCGGTGCTTACGATATTTAGTATCACTTATAAGTACCGACTGTTCATTAAATTCATTAAGGCCTATGGGATAATGCTAACTAGCCCGGCTGTCGTAAAAAGTAAAGGTAAGTGGGGTATCATAACGTATCACGGAAATATGATTATATCAACCGATTTTGCTGCAAAACTGGTTTGAAAAATCTATGCTTTTAAGATCTGAAAACCAGTGAAAACCACGCCGTATAACGCTACGCTCTACTTGGACACTCAGATTTCAGTGCCCCCCTCCCAAAAAATAATTATATATGAATTGACGCCCCTAAACCGCGTAAGGGATCAAAACTTCGATTCACGGGGAATAACGTTTCGATTGAAAATTTTTGTTGAAAACAGAAATAGTCATTAGGCTTTACCACTAGAGTTTATCGCTGCAATTTAAGACCGTAAATATTTCAAAACGATTTAAATGTCAGTGCAAAAAAAGAATAAGACCGATTTTATCAAATTTTCTCAGAAAAGGAAAATGACAGTTACATGTGTTTGAAATATGTTGAGCGTTAAATTTTACCGTAGGATCATTAATTCTAGTAATGAGTGTGATTTAAGAAAGCTATGAGTTATGAATATTAAAAAAAATATGGATATAAATGACGCTATAACTATGTATCCATTTAATTTTGACGAGAGTGAGGACACTATAATACTTGACAGTGTTTGATATCATTGAGTTCTTATTTGAGAAAAATGAATGCTGTTGGAATTTTCGAACTATAAAAACCCTCCAATGTCTCTCTCTCTCTCTCTTTCCTTTTTTTAATTCAGTGTTTCTCTTTCTTTCTTTCTTTTTTTACCAGCTAACAGTCAGGTAATCATCGGTACCACACGTGAGTAGTCCTACAAATATGATAAACTCTTCCAAAAAAGATCGGTAACCCGAGTTTGATAGAGGGTCATTATTTTATTTGTTTAATCAAACTCAAATAAACAAAATTCGTTTTCATTAAATCACTTTGAGTATTGACAAAGCTAAATACACTGTCGCTCATAAAGTTGGAATATTTTTGTTTTACCCCAATCATGGAATTATTTTTTAAAAAATAAAAAAATAATAGATCTAGATAATAGTATACATTCTCAGATTGTATTGAATAATAATTTGCCAATGTGTGTTTTGCGTGAATGCTAAAGCATGTGTATGTTACTATGCTTATCAACTAGGAGACCTACGCCCTTAAGTCATAAATGACAGTAATGAGGATTAATGCCGCATAAAAGGGCACTAATATAGCACATCGACACGGTTTTGATCCTGGGGCCTCACAGTTACGAGGCCATTGCTTTGTCACTGAACCATGACTGTACGCAGCGGGGGCTACGGTAGGGGGCAGTTTCCATAAATTAAAAAAAACAAAGAAAATGCAACAAATTTTCAATAATTTATTGCATTTTACCCCGGTCCCCAACATAAAAAATCCTCTGGACGGCCATGCATTATGGCTCAAGGCATGGACACACAGAGGATAAGCATAGTAGCATACACATACTTTAGCAGTCACGCAAAACACACATTGGCAAATTATTATTCAATAAAATCCGAGAATGTATACTATTATCTAGATCTATTATTTTTAAATTATTTTTAAAATAATTCCATAAATTTTGGTAAAACAAAAATATTCCAACTATATGAGCGACAGTGTAGTATGGACTACCGATGTAAACGAATGTATGGGCCTTAAGCATAGTATTCTGCTTCTAAAAGTATATTTATATCGATACTGACCGTACTGTTATTCAAATTCTTATCCTCCTCATTTTTCTTCACGTTTGTTTGATGTAAATTCATTACACCATTTTAAAGAAGACTTTGGAGGGACCCAACTCAAAGGCAATTTCAATATCCTTTTGTATTACCAGTACCAATCCTATTTGGATAATGAAGGTTATCAAGTCGTTCTCGTGTTCTCACATTTCAACTGGTGACGCACAAAGGTCTTCAAATGGCCGTACTTAATCGTTGAAAGTCTTTGCGATAAGCCTTGAGGATATAAATGTTGAGTCAGGGTATTTCGGCCACAAGTTTGTCATATTTGTCAGGTTTACACTGATGTAGGTCTATTTTAACACTCTCTATCCGTACTTCATTCCCCGATTCCGCAGTTGAGGTGGATAACAACGTCTCGAGCACCATATACTATGCCGATGTTCCTACAACTTTCTCCAACATTATGGACCTGAAGTATATGAGCATTAATCTGACAGATAATCTGGACACCTTGGAGATGATAGCTGACTTCGTCGACTTTCACCCCCAAAGTCAACAAATCTACTTTATGGGACGGTTCGGCACAGGTGCCATAATAGACCTTAATGGAACACTTGTGCGCATTTTCGCAGAGGACCAACGTAAGGCAATATTTTTTGCATTTTTTGCAATAGTATTATATCGTTTTTACTTTTAAGTTGCTGTAGTGCTTAATAGAATAGTTTGGGTCAGGTGCCAGCTCAAATCTTGATGGGTCGTATGCATATATTTTTCATACACATCCAAAGTGAGGCACTGTTCAACAAATGTGTATACAGTCAAACCTACTCTAGTGACCACCGGTATTTCCCTTGAAAATGGAAAATAAATGAATCGAAACAGAATTGAATTAAAATATCATCATTTTAAATTTGGCCTTAAATGAGTAGAGGGAGCAACATGATTTAATAGATTCTGGGAGAGAGTTCCATAGGTCTGGACCATGATGTATTCGGGTTGACTAGGTGACCATTTGAGGAATTACGGGTAGGGTAAGAGTGAATGGCTTCATTTATAGTGTAAAAGTTTTGAAAGTTTTTTTCCAACTGTGTTTAAATATTCAGTCACAAATATTGTCTTAAAGTATTATGTTTATTTCACAGTGAATGAGTTGGATAGGTGAGAGAAAGACATTTGAAAAAGGAGTAACAGGCTAGATTTGTTTTCTTTACAATAATATTATATTGCCAGGAAATGGGCGGATAAGAAAATTAAGTCAATGTGCTAAGTGTGCTTAGCTTTTATATCAGCAGTTTCTCAAGTGGAAATCTGGATGTAATACAACTCAAGAAGGCACAATGTTTCTGGAAAATTATTTGTAATGTTTTATAAATGGACATATTTTAATATTGTTTCGTTTTATCTCAGATGGATTTTCCTCGATGTTAAGAACATAATGTGTTGCGTTCTCATATTGCCTTCAGAAATAAAGTTGTTAAAGGCGTTGCACAAAGCATTTGGTTGGACATTGTTTTTAGGAATTGTAATAACTCAATAACAAAAACTACTGTATAGGCCTAAGTAAAAATGGATAGAGTTTGAAAAAGATCGTCATTGACTCTTACAGTAGCACAAGACTTAACTTAAATCCTAGGGTAGCTCTTATTTTTTATCGTCTTCGTATCGGGAAAGAGGGCAGGAAAGGGACGTTTAAACCTTAGAATATGCCTTTCACATTAGTACCACAAGGAGAAACAGAATCTTGTCATATAGGTTCTATTGGGCTTCCTTTCCAGCTGATCTAGCTCAATTTTGGGGATTGGGGCACTTTAAGGACGTCTGGCAGGCAGTACCCCTACCACTTAAGTCGTCTGGCATTGTCCAGTCATGTATCTCGAGACTACGGCGAATCTTCTCATATGAGTTTTATATGGTTTCTTTTCCAGCTGATCTAGCTCAATTTTTGACCACGTTGGGGCCTCCTTCTGGCCACACCTACCACTAAGGACATGACAGATGGTCAATTCGTTATATGTGGCTATGCGATCTTTACATCCGTGCACATGAAAATTGGTTTCCCTTCCAGCTAGGTTGACCCCCCTGGCTCCCGGACTATAACTTCCTAATTAACACGATCGCAACTTCTTTTGAAGAATAAACTGAAGGGTAATTTCAATGGCTCCTTGTACATAACTCACATAAATCACGTTTGGATTTTGTAATACCATGGAGCTGTGACATTTTCGGATAATACGCCATTGTATGGTTCGTACATGGACAGGGCTAAAAAAAACTGCCTGAAGTTATTTTTTTTCGCAAATAGTGGCGATCATATTTTTGTTAAGCCTATTAGAAAACGGAGCTTTTTTTTTTTTACAAAGACAAAGTGGCTGGAATGAGGGTGCACGTACGGGACTCGAGAGTGTACTGGATCCAAAAAAAGGGGCTCCTCAGATCGACGAATGGGACTGAGTCAGAAGATCAGGAGGTCGACATCATCGACCTTTTTGAAGACCCAGGATGTGATTGCAAGGGACGCAAGCGTCAACTACTCGCGCTCGAAATCGACGAGGAAAATAGGTATGTGACATCATTTCTTCTTGAAGTTCGAGTTCACTTCATTCAATACTTTCGTTAAAAATATACAAAGGTAAACAAACATACAAAAGATCAAAAATAATATCAATATATAACATGAGAATAATACAAGCGGAGAAGACAAGAAATTAAATGAAATTATTTGGAGACAAGACAAGAAGGCCGGGCCTTATGTAAAAGTCTCTCCATTGATTGTATCAAAATTACTATGACTGTGGACGGGGTACAGACGAGATGGACGTATAGAGGGCTGTTTATGAACGACATAGGATCGTATTTAAACATTCGGCCTACGATTTTCTAGGACGGTTCCAGAACGAAGTGAGAACTAGTTTGGTTTGATGGGGGTTATACGAACGGTCTACGAACGCTCATTTCGTACGGCCTTCTTAAGAAGAAATTACGAAATGGTCTGAAAATCGTTCGTACGGCGTTCGTAGCAGTTCGTAATGACATTTGTGACCGTGGCTATACCCATAACGTATGCTGCGACGATCCGTTGTTTGTTTTTTGTCTGCTCAGCACGAGAGTCGAACCCTAGCGCATGACGAATGTCAAGAGAGTCAGACGACGATCCGATTGTGCCACACCGCATCTTCATTTGTGAGCAGTGAAGAGAAGATATTGTCATCATCTTTATGATCTGGATATGAGGAGAGGTAGATTTTATCCCCGGTCACTTCTCCAGGGCTAATGAGGTTCTGCACTCCCCAATCGAAACTTCTTCAAAAGGCGCTTTATAATAATAATATAATTATAATCTTTTAAAGTCCACTCCAAATTTGATTCAACCGAAAAAGGAAATTCTTTTTGCAAAAGGCGCTTTATAATAATATAATTATAATCTTTTAAATTCCACTCCAAATTTTATTCAACCGAAAATGGAAATTCTTTTTGCAAAAGGCGCTTTATAATAATAATAATATAATTATAATCTTTTAAATTCCACTACAAATTTTATTCAACCGAAAATGGAAATTCTTTTTGCCCAATTGATCCGTGAACCCGGCAGCCACTGAGCAGTGCCAGATCGACGTTGGCTCTATCCCTTATTGTTGAACGCCAAACAAGGTAGCAGCAACTCCCGTCTTTTAACGTCTTTTGGTATGACGCGGGCGGGGTCCGAACCCACGACCTCCCGGTTGTGAGGCGGACGCTTTACTGACTGAGCCAACACACCGGTCAGATGAAATGTAACAAATTATGCTACTTCTTTATTCTGTTTATCGTCGTCGATTTTCTCCTATCATTTCATTTATTATTTACCAATATCTTTTTGGCTCATACATTTTGACGGTGTTGTGCTCCCAGCAAGGAAGTCCAAAGGAGACGTTGAGAATATTACTTGAGAATGTGACTTTAAATATTATTGGGTAGATTGCACTAAATGTATGAGTCTTGAATTCTTATTTATGTGTCATGAAGCCAATTCCACGTACGTGAACTGTGACTAAAATGTATAAACATGATAGCAATTAAGGAAGAAATAAACTCTAGGGCTATTTTGTTACCCTATTGTATTTCATACTTAAACGCTGTTCGAATTACGTAATAAGTCACTGTCACATTACTGTCGTATGAGTCATGACAGTAATGAGTCACTGTCACTGTATACTGGGGATATACTGACGACACAGACACCAACTGCGAGTGTGGAACATCTGTGCAATCCATGTCACATCTATTAAGATGTCCACTCCTAATTGACCAATGCTGCCTGGAAGACCTGGTGGCAGCAAATGAGAAGGCTCTTCAGTGTGCCAAGGCCTGGCAGAGTATTTGAGGACACGAAAGAAGAATACAAAGTGTATATATCCTTTTCTTGAACATGATATTATTTATTTTTGGTGCTTGATAAATCTTTATAGATATTTATCACAACTATGAAATTTTAGATGGTTACCATTTCGTGTTTTTTCCTTTCTTTTTACTTTTTTTTTTTTTTTTCATTTTTTTTTCATTTTTAAATTCAGTTATGAGTTATGAGTTTTTGATCGATCGGGTGGGTGGTACATGCACAACATTACTTATTATAGGCTCTGTATAAGCTTGGCTTGTTAGAACTCTTGTGAGTAATGTGCCGCGGGATTCCATATCCTTAAAATGCCGGCGAACAGAGCAACAAGACCAAGCTCTGTAATTATTAGGATCTCTGTCCAGTAGTGCCGTGTTTTAATAGTTTCATACTATTAATTAAATGTCATGTTAACTGTTATTGTATAATTGTTTTAAATGGGGGCACGCTACAAGAGTCCTATCTCGCACCCCGGGGCAACGTGTCTGACACGGCCGGTTGTAGCAACTACTCCGAAGATCAAGATAACATTAATCTTGATCTAAGGAGACACGAACAAACGAACTGTCATATTTGCACAGTATATTTCAACGGGTGATGCATGATGCTAATGATCTTGTCAATTTTTTTTGAAAGTCATTGCGATCTCGTATATATATATATAGATATATATATGTGTGTGTGTGTGCAATATTGCAGATGTTACTCACCTCTTTGTTTCTCCCTCTTTATAATTATAAATCATCCCTCCTCCTAATTTTTGCTCTTTTTCTCTTCGTCCCTCTCTTTCCATCTCTTCAGTTATCTCTTTATATCCATTAGATTAGACATTAACCACGTAATCAGAACCAACCTCAATGTAGAGGACAATTTCACTCTCAGCGATTTGGATTGGATGCCTATTGAAGACATGCACTATGATGGTGAGTCCACGTCGTCAGAGGGGAAAAATAGGAGTAAATACATGATACATATACATATAGGTTTTCCAAAAGATCTATGTGTACCATATTTCGCCTGTCACTTTAGAGAAAATATCCAGACCTACAATAAATCGGTGGGTCAATTGATTTCAATTTTCTTTAATTTCTATTCACAAGAATAAACCAGGAATAAACTGTACATGCTACCTTACACCAACTAACCTCCAGAAATAACAACTCTTTGACGAAAATTGAAGAATCTTAATATCAGAATCATTTAAAATGTTAGCATTCTTATTTCATGAAGCTAGAAGATCTCACTATTCATACCTGTCACTTTATTGCCCTCGTTTCATTTTTTTTCATTTTGTTTCACGAAAACGTCCTAACTAGAAGTTCGCCGACATTCCATCGAAATGCTTTAACACATGCGTTTGAACGGGATGTCGGCGAAGATTGTATTCGTGAAACGAAGCCCAGGTTGTTTTTTTTCGTGCAGGTGTACATCTGTACTATTCCTCTGGCTTTGGTGAACTAGGCTACATCGACACCGACGGAACTCACAAAACTGTCTTATACATAGCCCCTGGTCCCGCCAAAACGCTCTTCAACATCGCCAAGTACGGCGATCTGGTGTTCGTTCACGAAGATCTTTTCAACAGGGAGTTCGGTGACTTCGCTCTCTCCATCGTCAGTATCCCCGATAAATCGCTCGTCGAGCAGAGGATGAGCTTTGAAACTGTTTCTGGAGAAGAACATTTCTTCTGTCACTCTGATCGGTTTCGGGTTAGGCTTCCCCGTAAGTTAAAACTATCTGCTCCTCGAATTATTTCCAAAAACATGAGAAGAAAAAAAGAAATGTGAAATTCACTAATTATTGTCAATTCGGAAATTTGGTTTTCACTGGTATGAAATTTACAAATGAATGTAGGAATGGAAGTAATCATAATCAGGTACTATACTAGACAATAGTTTACAGAGCAAAATTCTGTCGTCATAACTTTTAAACGGGTAAGATACATGACAAGATACACAGAGGTTAAACTATAGGTGAATGAAGACATAGTGAGAGAGTGGAAAAAGACCATTCCCATGCATTGCATAATGCTACTAATACACGAGTCACACGGACGTGACTGACACCAGACCGACAACAAATTCCAATGATAATACCCCAAATGACCAAGAATATAATTATTTACGAATTGTGCGTAGCACCTCAAAACAACGGAACAGGCTACCGATCGAGGGGTGGGATGCCCTTTCTCTTTGTTCTCTTGATGTCTTTAAGTCTACATTGAAGACAGTTCTTTTCAATAATGTCTATATGTAACTGCATGTATGATACGTTGTAGACATCTGTTAACTTGTGTAATTCATATAGGCTTATTGTTAAAATCTCCATGCCTCATTTATATCTTCCGTTATGTTTTATGTTTATACAGTAGCTTAATTTTTAGATTGTTTGACATGAAGTATTCTGTTATTTTTGGTCTTATTCCGTTATGAATTATCCTTATCAATTTAGTTTATAAATGTATAAATCAGTTTATAAATCATTGAGCTCCTAATCGTACCCTCCCAGGTGTAATCTTTTTGAGAGGGGACTCTTCGAAGCTCTATGAAAGAACTAACCAATCAGAAGCGACCTCTACTGTCGTCATTCTCCGTTAACGGATAAGCTCTGATTTAGACCATTGATAAAGTCATATACGCGTATAATGTTTGATTGGTACATGTATACATATTAGAAATGTAAGTCCAAATTGTTGAAAACTGTAACCTACAAGAACTAATAGGAACACTCTCATGTAATGTATAATTACTTAAAGGGCCACTCTAACCCGACTAACATAGCCGTTCAAAATATGAATACACCTCTACTTATTAATATTCCAGCCTCCGATTTTTCTGAAAATCTCTAAATTGACACAAAACACGATAATAACCATCCAATTTTCACAGTTCTAACGCTTACTGGGCTACGCCCCTCGAAAAAGGGTACGGTCACGTGACTTGGTGACGCATTTGACGTCATTGCGGGCATGTCCGATTTGATAATTTCATAATTAGGAATGACGAAATCGCCAGAAACGTACTGGGATTATCAAGTGTATATTATTTTTCGGATAAATGTCTTTTCCCCCTAATTGATATCATGGTTTGCCTTTTTAAAGACATTTCAATGCCTAAATCACCCTCCTTTTCACCGGAGAGCCGCCTGCAGTGACGTCAATTGCGTCATCACCGAAACTGGGCGGTTTTTCTGAGCGTTCTGAGTCGTCATTTTTAAAGCTAGATTCCAGAATTATTGATGATTTCTAAGAAAAATCATTGTCATGTTTGGAATCTCCGTCAAAAATTATTCTACATGTCTTTTTTTTCATTTTTGTAGCCCGTTTTGATTAGAGTGGCCCTTCAAAGCTACTTGCAATATTATTATTACAGATTCAGTGGAAAAAAATTGTCCTCACGTTCTGTATTTTGCCGACAAGGATAAAGAATACAAGTTTGCCCGGGGCAAGCATTGGAATCGCGTGCCTGCCCAAACTTATTGACATAACTGTACAAACGAGCGCAGCGAGTGAGGAAAATTTATACTTTCATTGTTATAAAGACATCGCTTCGTCATCAAAATACACGCTCCCTGAGTATAAGGATTTTGTAGCACTCCATTTCTAAGATGCTGTTTTTTTAATTTGAGACTTTGGCTTCTTTCAAAATAATATTTCATCAACAACAAAAATCACCAGCTTATAAACATAATTATATGTTCTGGCACCTTGGTGCACGAATATCAGGATATTCGGGCATATTGCTACTTGAATGTGAGGTGATGGTTGCTCGAAAATTGGAACTTTAAAAATCGCCTTGCCTCGTAAGCATATGACTGCAACAGAGCGATGGAATTGCGAATTTTGGACAAACGAATTTCAATTGACTTCTTATTCAACTGGGGCGCACAATGAAGAATTTCAAGAACAATAAAGTCAAGGAATTTGTAGCAAGGTAATTTTACATTTCTTTCAAATACCGAACTTTCCTAAATGATTTTTTGTTTACATTGCAGTATATTAAGCCGTAATAAAGAAGCAAAACAACGTTTCCTTTAAATTCCGTTATATAAACTATAATCAACAACACATGCGAGGGAGCTAAGGGACCGAGCTTTAGGACAAGTTCGCATCTTGAACCCTAAAGAACTCTATTCCTTCAACATTTTCTTTTTTCGTTTCGGTAGCGCATACAAAAATGGTGCCTCTTCTTAAATAATGACTTTTCTTCCTATTCCCCCTTCTATTTCCCTCTTTTTTGTTGTTGGTTGTACCCCCTCTTTTTGCGTTTTGTCGCGCCTTTTCAAGTGCCACCCGTAGCTCTTGCTTCATGCCCCCTACCCGCTAGGTTCGCCACTGCCTACTTTTCCCCTAATTTGTAATCTTCTTTTCATCTTCAATACGATCGCCAACGATTAAGAAAAAAATGAAACCGAGGCTATTTCAGTAGGCTTGTCCATCACCTTTTGAAATGTGCGAACATAAAAATAAAACATGGAGTAATCAGAAATGTTTTAGGATATTTAACACTGTCTTGATATCACCCTAAAGTTGTTTTTTGAAAGTCTTTGCGGTTGTTCTCTTCTTTTTTTTTGTCTTTGGATGCCAGTGGATTCCGACCCTCCCTCACTACTTTGCCCTCCTGACATTTCCACAACTACCAGAAAAGGTCTCGCGACGGCACCCATTATTTGGCAGATACCAACCTTCGAAGACCAGCAAACAGTGCCTCTCCTCGAGTTCTTGGGGCCAGGGAGAAACGGCAGTGCGTTCCCGATAGGGATCACAACGGCGAATTACAAGGCTAGGGACGAGGCCGGCAATGAAGAGAATTGTACAATCATAATCTCCGTCCAAGGTAAGCACCACAATTCCCTTTATTAAAGTGCGAAATGAAATAAAATAGAGTACAGCGATTGATAGTTTACGATGTTGTCATACTCATTGGGCCTTTAACTTAACTTCATGCCGTTTGCATATAAGGCGTCATTTCGATTGTCGTATTTCCTTTCCCGATCGAGAACGTGAACATAAGCAGTCTATAATTTCGATATAGAGGCATTGTCTGCACTTTTCGTTCTACAATCTACCTTTTTGTATAATGTGACTCTCACATGATGCGTCATAGACAGCACCAGTTCATGACGCAATCCTATACGTCAGGAAAAAAAATGCTGAGGCTTTATGTCTCTAAAGCCAGTTACATATGGGTCTTCATTTGCTGCCTTAGGAATGCGTCATTAATTGCGCTAATGAAGAGAAAATCAAAGCAATCAAATTAATGTTTGCACACTTTTATTTCGCATTCAGGTTTTTTTTTAATACGATAACAACAACTTTGAAGTCATCAACCAAATACAATTTCAATGACTTTGTAATATCCTTTGGAAATGTGCGAACAGTACAATGATATATTTTGTAATCCGAATATGATTTCATACTATAAATCATACAACAGGGTACAGAAAGTGCCCTTAACTAGTTGCGATCATGTGGGGGACGTTTTGGTTTGTTTTTTTTTTTGGGGGGGGGGGGGGGGGGGGGTTGGGGGGTACAATGTCACTCTTGCATGGAGCGCAAAATATCAGGCCAGTTGCCATAGTTGCTGACGTCATTATGATGTCAAATGTGCATACATAAATTAAGTCTAAATGAAATGAATAGTGATAGATGGCTGTAGAATAAATCACGAGACACTTCGACAGCCGTTCAATGACATTAATTGGTCGTGAGGGGGATACGAAATTACATTGTTGCCCATAAAGTTGGACAAAAATTCATATCTCATTTCATTACAAAATAATTGTGAAAAAATGATTCATTCTGATAAAGAAAGTTTATATCTTCGTTATTGATTATACTTCTTAAAAGATTCAGCTTCTATCTATCAAGAATAAATCATATTGTCACAATCATTTCATGAATAGGGGGAAGTAAAACTGTTCCAACTTTGTGGGCCACAGTGCATATGACTCGAAAGAAATACAAGTTGCCTTCAATATGGCAATATGGTTGTATCAAGGCAGCATTGTTTCATTTTCCACTCGAAAACGAGCCAGTTAATGTCATTATTATTATGTATCCAGTTTGTATTATCATTAGTATCCTTAACATTAAATCAAGCTTGCAAATGATGGACAAGAGTTTTATTATGAAAATTATTCACCGGTTCCTACAACGTTTTTGTACGTGTTACGTAAGACGATGCGGATGGTGGTATATAAACATGCATCGTACATGTTATTTTATTAACCCATACCAGCTTATAGTTTTCTTATTAAGATTATTTCTGAATTATTCAGTTTTCTCTCCTCATATTGGCAGCAATCAATTTTATTTCCCACTCATTCATAGTTTGGAATAATAAAAACGTTTACGCCTACTAAATGAACCAATGTGAACAAAATTGTTAATATGTACACCAAGATAGTGCTTTTATAGTTTACCAATGTTTGCCAAGAGAGAGACATTAAAGATGAGTTAAATCGCTGTTATTTGAAAACGGCACAACATACTGCATTGGAAATAGACTAAGAATGGTACGTAATTTTGTTCTGCTCATATATGAAGTGTAATGCCAAGTGTTTTGGATTAAAAGATATTGCAAAAACACCACTGAAAGGAGACACTGTACGTCTAATATAGGTTAACAATTATCTTTGTTGATACACTTAATGACTGATACACCTTTTGTTCTTTTACTTATTTTCCGTCCATCCAGATGATGAAGATCCTGTTTTTAGTTACTGTCCACTAGATCTAACCGTTATTCCAGCTGAAGGTGATGCGGCCGTCAACGTTAGTTGGATTGAACCTATCGTATCCGACAACTCGGGATCATTTGGGTTGTTCTACAACATTACCCGAGAAATGGATAACACTTACACCAACACGGGAAACGGCTCGAGCTTTGAGATCGGGAGCTACTTGGTCATGTACGAAGCAACTGATGATTCTAATAACACCGCCAACTGCTCATTTGAATTTCATGTCGTAGGTGAGAAATAAAGAGGTGATCCGACATTTGCTTTTGCGACAATTGCTCCGGGCTTTATCTGGTAATAGGATTGTATGATAGGTATAAGGTTAGGGTTGGGGGAATAGGGTAAAACTAACCCTACTGGGTCAAGAGTAGAAGTTAGGAATTCGGTAATTAGTGTGGGAATTTACCTCGAGGCAATTGTCCAGGAGCATGTGTCATACAACCGAGATGGAATACATCTTATACCACGTCATAAACACGATCATACAACGTAATATTGATAATTTTTTGGGTAAAATAAAAATCTGCCCGCCGGGAATCGTACACGGGTCCTTGGCTTGGAACGCCAGTGCCTAAACCACTAGGCCTCATGACGGGTCAGTCTTGTTTCTTTGATTAAATGGCTTTTGATTAATGCGTTTTTTTTTTCTTTCCTCCTTTTAATAGATGCCGAAACACCATATTCTGACAATTCATGCAACTCTTTGTTTATTTCTTTCTCTCTTTTGACAGATACCGAAGCACCAAAAATTGAGAATTGCCCTCGTTCTATAATCGACACCCCCTATTTGGGTTGGGACTACACAAGTGTAACGTGGGATGAACCTGACTTTACCGACAACAACTATGTTTATTCGGTTTTGGAATCGGGAATCACAGACAGCGCATATTATGTAGGAACGTACGACATCTCGTACGTTGTGACTGACATTTCGGGAAATTCTGCAACCTGCAGTTTTACATTAACTGTGATAGGTACGCCTGTAGCTAATTTTTCTTGAGGTGTGTTCATAAGGGACCGTCACAGTTTGAAACTTTAAGTTTGCTAATTTGTTATGTTATAAACAAGGATGCGCCAACAATGACAAAGGTTCACACGGGAGCAAAAAAAAAATGAGTAGGGCTACATATTCAAAATGTTAACCTACAAGCCGGGGCAAGCAGTCATTTTAAACTACAAGCTGGCGTAACCTCGAAACTAATTGTAGTTGCACTCCACTGCTGGTGGTTTTTAACTTCGAGCAAACTTAAAGTTTTGTAACACGAGTCTCGATCGTCCGCATCGACCGCGTGGTCTTTATCTCTTAACTTTAAACAAGTTCGAAAGTTTCAAACAAAGAGATATTGGTAGCGAACTGTCTTATGAACCAAGCTATAGGCCTAAATGATTCCCCCGAACAAAAATCTTCTTTGTGTTTGATTTGAGGCAAAAGGGCGATAAAGACAAAGTTGAGTTCTTGTGATGGGATGGGATTGTGAAAGAAACTGTCTGAAATGTATTGGAATAGTTTAATTATTGACGTAGAACTGCTTAAAGTTACGTGCACTTTACTCAGGAACGTGTTTATGTGGAATGAAAGTTGATTCCGAACACTTCATTAGCTATTTTGGGCATATTTCGGATATGTGAGTATTTGAAGAGCAATCCATTTCAGCGGAAATAGTTCTATGATATTCTTCTAGAATAAAATGATACCATCTTTTTTAAATTTACCATAAGTCGTCTTTTACTCATTGCACGGTCACCCAAGGCCAGGTAACGGCTTTTTCCTCTCTGCAGTTTCAGAGTCAATATCCTTTGCTGTATCCTATTTCAGTTATATTTCACATTCTGCAATAATTTCACATAATAAATGGCAGGGGCGTACGCAGGGGGGGGGGGGGGTTGGGGGTTCAAACCCCCTCCCCTTGGTATTTTTATGTGTGTAAACCCCCCTAAAATAACCTAAACCCCCCCCCTTTGGATTTTTTTTTTTTTTTTTTTTTATTATAAAAAAAAAAATATGCCCACGGATAACCTAAAAAAGGTGACCTTACCCCCCCCCCCCACCCCAACGAAGAAAAATGTCAAATTTTCAAATTTCGAGACCAAAAAAAAAAAAAAAAGTGTCCGCTTACCCCCCCCCCCCCCCCACTGAGCGACTTTTCGGCCGGCGCGATTTTAAATTTTTCGGGAGCAAAATATTTTTGGCCCCATTTTAAAACCCCACCCCCTTGAAAAAATCCTGCGTACGCCCCTGATAAATGGTGTAAATGTATAAATAATACCTCCTTGATGATCCAGATAAACATGAATTCTATTAACAGAGACAATATATAAAGCGAGTACCTCATATCATTTTTGTTCATCATGGCAGTAAAACGAGGAGGCCGAACTTAAAGGGATAGTTGAGTTCTTGTTTGAGACTGCAAATGACTTCAAAGTGCATGGTTATTGCTCTTATTCTTATTTATGAACTTTCTAGTGCTCTTTTAGGACCTACGATTGCTATGAAAGTAATTTTAGACCCGGCCAAAACGTATGGAATTTAGCCAATTAGATACTAATTCAGCTTCACTTTCAAGAAAAATATGATGACCGTTAATTAATTAATTAATTCATAATAACAACACACGAGTCGGTTGGTTGAACAAAAAGCCAACATTGGCATTGACTGGAATAAAACGTATAAGGCGCTATCTCGTTTTTCAACGGCTGGTTCAAATTATCGAATATTTGTAGGGCATGCACCACAAATATTAGAAATCGTTATATTTATGGATATTTCAGCCGATTCTGAAATGATTTTGATCAAACAAAGATGATTTTTGTCATTTAAATTGTATGTTGTTTTAAATTTGACACTCAGTTTGTACTTATTTCACCAAAAAAAATATTTTGTGTAGCGCCCTCTGCAACAACTTTCCCTTTAAAAGAAGAGTAAAATATGGAGGGGGAAGGTTAAAGCTATGCTTGTGAGTTGTTGGCCGGGAAGAGTAGTTAATTGAACAACAGTCTTTACAAAAAGAGGGAAAGAGCAATTCGTGTCAATCACAGTACTAACCTCAATCCCATTACCTTTATAAATTTGAAGACGAGTGATATTCCGGTAAGAAGAGGTGGATTTAAATTAAAAAAAACTGTTCTAGTTAATAACAAGTGATATAGCTATATTACGTTGCGATTGATTTAATAAAGTTGTATAGATTCATCTGTTATAGATTTTGATTACATAATTATGATACATCATTATAATTCACTTTTTTGAATTAAAAAAAAGCAAATATAAACACATACATAAATGTACACAACACACACACACACACACACACACCCCATACGCACACACGCTCACGCATATACAACACTGACCAGTGGCGTAGACAGGTTCGTACACCTGGGGGGGGGGGGATGACTCAGGGGCGGATCTAGCTTTTTGCTAAGGGGGGGGTGACCAAAATAATGACGATGCGGAGCATCGTCCACGAGCCGCGAAGCGGCCAGCCGATTTTTTTGGGGGTGTTTATTTGAACCCCGTAAGTGATGTTTTCCTGGCATCTATTAACACAATGGAGACCATAAAAAGCAGTGCATGATAACGTCTTTTTAAATCAAGTAACAGTTAAATACACAGTTATATCCAGAGTTATCATGTGTTTGGTTAAGTTACCAGATGAGTTGAATATCTTCTCACAATATTTGCACTTGAAAGAGTTTCTCTCCAGCGTGCGTTCTTTTTTCTTTCTTTTTTTATTTTTTTTTCTTCTTTTTTTTCCTTTTTTTTGTTTTGTTTGTTTTTTGGGCCGCCCAAGGGGGAGGGGGGTTTAAACCCCCTAACCCCCCCCCCCGTAGATCCGCGCCTGTTTATCTTGTGGTTATCTTGTGGTTTCCAAACCACAAGATAACCACAAAATACTTGTAAGATTTTCTTTTTTTACCGTCTGAATTGGCTTTCACCGTGTGAATGCGGCTAATAACAATAAACACAATCACAATAATGATGAGGATTATTATTATCATCATCATAATTATTATTATTATTAATATTATAAGTGTTATCATTATTATTATTACTATTATTATCATCATTATGACTTATTAAGTAAGCAAATATCATTCCCCAAAACCTGGGGGGGGGGGATGATTGTACATGCCATCCCCCTCATCCCCCCCCCCCCCCCGTTGTCTACGCCCCTGACACTGACTATACGTTTCGTGCTTATGTAAGATACGTTGTAATGAAAGTTGTATTTATTTTCCATCGTGCATTATTTTGTTCAGATATGGAGGAACCAAAAATAAATGACTGTCCATCCTCCCAGTTCGTCCCAATGGAGCCCGGACAGAATTTCTCTACAGTGTTTTGGCCTGAACCAACAGTTAAGGAAAATGCTATTAATTTTACCTTGACATTCGATGGAGAGGGGACCAATCCAGGCAACTTTACGCTGGGAATCACTTCTCTTTCATACACAGCTATTGATACTGCAGGAAATAGAGCTACTTGCATGTTCGAGATAGTAGTCAGTGGTAGGTGGATCTTGTAAATGTACATGTGTTTCTCATTTTCATGAACGCTTTCAATATATTGGTCTCAAGTCTAAAAGAAAAAATATTAATTTATTACGTTCTATGGTACAGCCCCTCGTCAGGTAACTATCTTGGGATGATTTCAATTGTAACATTTCAGTACTTTAACGAATTGAGGTGTTTACATTTTATAACTGATGATGGCCTTCATGGTATAGTTACTATAATTTTTTTATAATCATTAACATTTTCAGTATATACAAATTATAATAATAATAATGATGATAACGATAATGATTATTATTATTATTCGTATCATCACTTCTATTATAATAGTGATGAATTGATATTTTTATCATTATCATCATTACTATCCTTTTTAATATTATTGATATCGTGTACGTTATAATCAAAAATTGTAACCTTCATCATCATCATTGCAATAATTGTGATGATCGACACTAGTATCATTAATTTCATTTTTTAGAACGAGTAATGTTATAATCATTATCATTAAATTGCTTTCATTCCAGATAATGAGGATCCAGTTATAGTCGGCTGTCCATCCTCCCAGTCCGTTTCCATGGAGCTCGGTCAGAATTTTGCTACGGTGTCTTGGATTGAACCAACAGTGATAGATAATGCAGATGAATCTTTGAAGATTAACTTAACATTCGATGGAGAGGGGACCAATCCAGGCAACTTTACACAAGGAATCACTTCTCTTTCATACATAGCTGAAGATACTGCTGGAAATAAAGCTACTTGCATGTTCGAGATAGTAGTCAGTGGTAGGTGGATCTTGTAAATGTACATGTGTTTCTTATTTTCATGCACGCTTTCAATATATTGGTCTCAAGTCTAAAAGAAAAAATATTAATTTATTACGTTCTATGGTACAACCCCTCGTCAGGTAACTATCTTGGGATGATTTCAATTGTAACATTTCAGTACTTTAACGAATTGAAATGTTTACATTATTAACATTTTCAGTATATACAAATTATAAAAATAATGATGATGATGATGATAACGATAATGATTATTATTATTAAGCGTATCAGTATTACAATTATGATAGTGATTAATTGATATTTTTATCATTATCATCATTACTATCATTAATATTATTAATATCGTTATTATCAAAAATTATAACCTTCATCATCATCGTAACAATAATTGTGATGATCGATACTATAACAATTGTTATTATTTGTAGTATTACTGGTGTTATTATTACCATTTAATTGCTCTGATTCCAGATACTGAGGATCCAGTTATAGATGGCTGTCCATTCTCCCATTCCGTTTCCATGGAGCTCGGTCAGAATTTCGCTACAGTGCCTTGGGCGTTTGTGACTCCACCAACAGCATCAGATAACTCTGATTTGAATGTTACGGTGTCATTCGATGGGCCTGGGGAGGAGATCAGTCCACGCAACTTTACACGAGGAATCGAATCTCTTTCATACACAGCTGTTGATGCCGCTGGAAATAGAGCTTCTTGCATAATCGATATAGCAGTCTTCGGTAGGTGAATCTTGTGGATGTATAATTTATATATCATGCACGCTTTTGAATATTTTGGTCTTAAATTTAAATCTAAAAGAAATCTATTAATTTATAACGCCTATGCAACCCTTCGTCATGAAATTATCTTAGGATGACTTCAATTGTGACAAAGTCATCAGTACTTCAACGAAATCAAATGTTATCATTTTAAGCCTGATGGTATCCTTGATGTACATCTTGTAGTTACTTCTTAAAATTTAATTTTATAATTTAATAATCATCATTTTCAGTAATACCAAAATGATTATAATAATGATAATAATGATGACGATAATGATCATTATTATAATTATTATGAAAGTAATAAATTAATATTAGTTTCACCATCATCATTAATATCATTAATATTATTTAGATCGTTATTATCAAAAATTATAATTGTTACAATAATTGTGATGATCGATACAATAACAATTTTTAATATTTTTAGTCTTACTAATGTTATTATAATCATTAAATTGCTCTTATTCCAGATACTGAGGCTCCAGTTATCGTTGGCTGTCCATCGACTCAGTCCGTTCCCATGGAGCCCGGTCAGAATTTCGCTACAGTGTCTTGGATGCATATGACTCCACCAACAGCGTCAGATAATTCTAACAAAGTTACGCTGACATTCAATGGGCCTGGGGAGGAGATCAGTCCACGCAACTTTTCACGAGGAATCACTTCTCTTTCATACACAGCTGCTGATAACGACGGAAATAGAGCTACTTGCATGTTCGAGATAGTTGTCATTGGTAGGTGAATCTTGCATGTTGGTGTATATTTTATATTTCATGCTAGCTTTTGAATATTTGGGTCGTAAGTCTATGAGAAGTCTATTGCATTATGTCTATCGTCGAGTCCCTCAACATGTCGTGATTTTAGGATGATTTTAATTGTGTAGAAATCGGTAATACTTTCAAAATTTAAGTCAATGTAGTTTAACCATGTTGATATCCTTGATATTATAGAAACTTCTGGAATTATTCTACATTACTTTCATTGTTTATCATTAATTTTATTGTTATCATTTTTAGTATTCGAATGATATAATTGACAATGATAATGATCATGATGATTAAATATCATCATTATCAATTATAATATAGTAATAATGACTGCTATGAGAGACATAATTGTTTGTATACGCTCAAGGGTAGGTTACATCGTGCTATCGCCCCGAGGCGTGTCGAGGGGTGATAGCACGATGTAACCTCCCCGAGAGCCTTCACTAATAAATATGCCTCAAATATTAAAGCAGTCATTATAACTTTTATATACCGAAAGGTGCAACACAAATGGCAGGTGAAAGAGTTGCATGGCATGCTCTCGTGAAGACCACAGTAGCGCTTTACAGCGCCACCTGAAGTTGATGATGATGATACCGAAAGGGGTCATAGAATTCATGTGCGACTTACCAATCATGGTAAACAAGTTTGTTACGATATCGATACCATGTCTTAATAGGGTGTCTGATAGCGCACCACTCGAATTTGTGTGCTAAAATCCTTCCCATTGAGATTGCACGCATATACGTAAAATGCCAAAACCGGTCAAAAGTCTTTTGAAAAGCGTTCAAAAGAATATTGCCCGGTTTTGGCCTTTTACGTTTCTTTACGGGAATGGCTAAATTGGGACTCCAATTTCGACCAACCAGATGGCTGGATTTCTAAAGTGAGGTATATAATCATTGTTATTTACTTATAATTGTTATTATGAGCATTATCATCATTATAAATATTATTAATATTAATAGCGTCATCATCATTGCAATAATTGTGATGATCGATACTAGTATCATTATTTTCATTTTTTAGAACGAGTTATGTTATAATCATTATCATTAAATTGATTTCATTCCAGATAATGAGGAACCAGCTATACTTGGCTGTCCATCCTCCCAGTCCGTTTCCATGGAGCTCGGTCAGAATTTTGCTACGGTGTCTTGGATTGAACCAACAGTGATAGATAATGCAGATGCATCTTTGAAGATTAACTTAACATTCGATGGAGAGGGGACCAATCCAGGCAACTTTACACAAGGAATCACTTCTCTTTCATACACAGCTATTGATACCGCAGGAAATAAAGCTACTTGCATGTTCGAGATAGTAGTCAGTGGTAGGTGGATCTTGTAAATGTACATGTGTTTCTTATTTTCATGAACGCTTTTAATATATTGGTCTCAAGTCTAAAAGAAAAAATATTAATTTATTACGTTCTATGGTACAGGCCCTCGTCAGGTAACTATCTTGGGATGATTTCAATTGTAACATTTCAGTACTTTAACGAATTGAAATGTTTACATTATTAACATTTTCAGTATATACAAATTATAAAAATAATGATGATGATGATGATAACGATAATGATTATTATTATTAAGCGTATCAGTATTACAATTATGATAGTGATTAATTGATATTTTTATCATTATCATCATTACTATCATTAATATTATTAATATCGTTATTATCAAAAATTATAACCTTCATCATCATCGTAACAATAATTGTGATGATCGATACTATAACAATTGTTATTATTTGTAGTATTACTGGTGTTATTATTACCATTTAATTGCTCTGATTCCAGATACTGAGGATCCAGTTATAGATGGCTGTCCATTCTCCCATTCCGTTTCCATGGAGCTCGGTCAGAATTTCGCTACAGTGCCTTGGGCGTTTGTGACTCCACCAACAGCATCAGATAACTCTGATTTGAATGTTACGGTGTCATTCGATGGGCCTGGGGAGGAGATCAGTCCACGCAACTTTACACGAGGAATCGAATCTCTTTCATACACAGCTGTTGATGCCGCTGGAAATAGAGCTTCTTGCATAATCGATATAGCAGTCTTCGGTAGGTGAATCTTGTGGATGTATAATTTATATATCATGCACGCTTTTGAATATTTTGGTCTTAAATTTAAATCTAAAAGAAATCTATTAATTTATAACGCCTATGCAACCCTTCGTCATGAAATTATCTTAGGATGACTTCAATTGTGACAAAGTCATCAGTACTTCAACGAAATCAAATGTTATCATTTTAAGCCTGATGGTATCCTTGATGTACATCTTGTAGTTACTTCTTAAAATTTAATTTTATAATTTAATAATCATCATTTTCAGTAATACCAAAATGATTATAATAATGATAATAATGATGACGATAATGATCATTATTATAATTATTATGAAAGTAATAAATTAATATTAGTTTCACCATCATCATTAATATCATTAATATTATTTAGATCGTTATTATCAAAAATTATAATTGTTACAATAATTGTGATGATCGATACAATAACAATTTTTAATATTTTTAGTCTTACTAATGTTATTATAATCATTAAATTGCTCTTATTCCAGATACTGAGGCTCCAGTTATAGTTGGCTGTCCATCGACCCAGTCCGTTCCCATGGAGCCCGGTCAGAATTTCGCTACAGTGTCTTGGATGCTTATGACTCCACCAACAGCGTCAGATAATTCTAACAAAGTTACGCTGACATTCAATGGGCCTGGGGAGGAGATCAGTCCACGCAACTTTTCACGAGGAATCACTTCTCTTTCATACACAGCTGCTGATAACGACGGAAATAGAGCTACTTGCATGTTCGAGATAGTTGTCATTGGTAGGTGAATCTTGCATGTTGGTGTATATATTTTGGTCGTAAGTCTCTGAGAAGTCTATAGCATTATGTCTATTTTCGAGTCCCTCAACATGTCGTGATTTTAGGATGATTTTAATCGTGTAGAAATCGGTAATACTTTCAAAATTTAAGTCAATGTAGTTTAACCATGTTGTTGTTGTTGATGATACCGAAAGGGGTCATAGAATTCATGTGCGACTTACCATTATAGAAACTTCTGGAATTATTCTACATTACTTTCATTGTTTATCATTAATTTTATTGTTATCATTTTTAGTATTCGAATGATATAATTGACAATGATAATGATCATGATGATTAAATATCATCATTATCAATTATAATATAGTAATAATGACTGCTATGAGAGACATAATTGTTTTTATACGCTCAAGGGTAGGTTACATCGTGCTAACGCCCCGAGGCGTGTCGAGGGGTGATAGCACGATGTAACCTCCCCGAGAGCCTTCACAAATAAATATGCCTCAAATATTAAAGCAGTCATTATAACTTTTATATACCGAAAGGTGCAACACAAATGGCAGGTGAAAGACTTGCATAGCGTGCTCTCGTGAAGACCACAGCAGCGCTTTACAGCGCCACCTGAAGTTGTTGTTGATGATACCGAAAGGGGTCATAGAATTCATGTGCGACTTACCAATCATGGTAAACAAGTTTGTTACGATATCGATACCTTGTCTTAATAGGGTGTCTGATAGCGCACCACTCGAATTTGTGTGCTAAAATCCTTCCCATTGAGATTGCACGCATATACGTAAAATGTCAAAACCAGTCAATAGTCTTTTGGAAGCGTTCATAAGAATATTGCCCGGTTTTGGCATTTTACGTTTCTTTACGGGAATTTCTAAATCGGGACTCCAATTTCGAACAATCAGATGGCTGGATTTCTAAAGTGAAGTATATAATCATTGTTGTTTACATATAATTTGTATTATTATCATTATCATCATTATGAATATTATTGATATTAATAGCGTCATCATCATTGTGATGATATATACTAGTATCATTAATTTCATTTTTTAGAACCAGTAATGTTATAATCATTATCATTAAATTGCTCTCATTCCAGATAATGAGGAACCAGCTATACTTGGCTGTCCATCCTCCCAGTCCGTTTCCATGGAGCTCGGTCAGAATTTTGCTACGGTGTCTTGGACTGAACCAAGAGTGATAGATAATGCAGATGCATCTTTGAAGATTAACTTAACATTCGATGGAGAGGGGACCAATCCAGGCAACTTTACACGAGGAATCACTTCTCTTTCATACATAGCTGAAGATACTGCTGGAAATAGAGCTACTTGCATGTTCGAGATAGTAGTCAGTGGTAGGTGAATCTGTTCATGCACGCTTTCGAATATATTGGTTATTACGTTCTATGGTACAGCCCCTCGTCAGGTAACTTTCGTAGAATGATTTCAATTGTAACAAAGTCAGTACTTTAACGAATTGAAATGTTTACATTTTACAACTGATGACGGCTTCATGTTATAGTTACTTCTTGAAATTTAATTATATATTGTTATAATCATTAACCTTTTCAATATATACAAATTATTATAATAGTGATGATGATGATAACGATAATGATTATTATTATTATTATTATCATTATTACTATTATGATTGTGATGAATTGATATTTTTATCGTTATCATCATTACTATCATTAATGTTATTAATATTATTAAGAACGTTATTATTAAAATAAAAAAACTATACTTTTCATTATCACCGTTAAAATATTTGTGCTGATCGATACTATAACAATTGTTATTATTTGTAGTATTACTAGTGTTATTATACTATTAAATTGCTCTGATTACAGATACTGAGGACCCAGTTATAGTTGGCTGTCCATTCTCCCGTACCGTACCGATGGAGACCGGTCAGAGATTCGCTACAGTGTCGTGGATGTCTTTGACTCCAACAACAGCATCAGATAACTCTAATAATGTTACGCTGACATTCAATGGGCCTGGGGAGGAGATCAGTCCACGCAACTTTTCACGAGGAATCACTTCTCTTTCATACACAGCTGCTGATAACGACGGAAATAGAGCTACTTGCATGTTCGAGATAGTTGTCATTGGTAGGTGAATCTTGCATGTTGGTGTATATATTTTGGTCGTAAGTCTCTGAGAAGTCTATAGCATTATGTCTATTTTCGAGTCCCTCAACATGTCGTGATTTTAGGATGATTTTAATCGTGTAGAAATCGGTAATACTTTCAAAATTTAAGTCAATGTAGTTTAACCATGTTGATATCCTTGATATTATAGAAACTTCTGGAATTATTCTACATTATTTTCATTGTTTATCATTAATTTTATTGTTATCATTTTTAGTATTCGAATGATATAATTGACAATGATAATGATCATGATGATTAAATATCATCATTATCAATTATAATGTAGTAATAATGACTGCTATGAGAGACATAATTGTTTTTATACGCTCAAGGGTAGGTTACATCGTGCTAACGCCCCGAGGCGTGTCGAGGGGTGATAGCACGATGTAACCTCACCGAGAGCCTTCACAAATAAATATGCCTCAAATATTAAAGCAGTCATTATAACTTTTATATACCGAAAGGTGCAACACAAATGGCAGGTGAAAGAGTTGCATAGCGTGCTCTCGTGAAGACCACAGCAGCGCTTTACAGCGCCACCTGAAGTTGTTGATGATGATACCGAAAGGGGTCATAGAATTCATGTGCGACTTACCAATCATGGTAAACAAGTTTGTTACGATATCGATACCTTGTCTTAATAGGGTGTCTGATAGCGCACCACTCGAATTTGTGTGCTAAAATCCTTCCCATTGAGATTGCACGCATATACGTAAAATGTCAAAACCGGTCAATAGTCTTTTGGAAGCGTTCATAAGAATATTGCCCGGTTTTGGCATTTTACGTTTCTTTACGGGAATTTCTAAATCGGGACTCCAATTTCGAACAATCAGATGGCTGGATTTCTAAAGTGAAGTATATAATCATTGTTATATAATTTGTATTATTATCATTATCATCATTATGAATATTATTGATATTAATAGCGTCATCATCATTGTGATGATATATACTAGTATCATTAATTTCATTTTTTAGTACGAGTAATGTTATAATCATTATCATGAAATTGCTTTCATTCCAGATAATGAGGAACCAGCTATACTTGGCTGTCCATCCTCCCAGTCCGTTTCCATGGATGACGGTCAGAATTTTGCTTTGGTGTCTTGGACTGAACCAAAAGTGATAGATAATGCAGATGCATCTTTGGAGATTAACTTAACATTCGATGGAGAGGGGACCAATCCAGGCAATTTTACACAAGGAACCACTTCTCTTTCATACCTAGCTGAAGATACTGCTGGAAATAAAGCTACTTGCACGTTCGAGATAGTAGTCAGTGGTAGGTGGAACTTGTAAATGTACATGTATTTCTTATTTTTCATGCACGCTTTCGAATATATTGCTCTCAAGTCTTAAAGAAGTCTGTTGCTTTGTCTTTTGTTAAACCCCTCGCCAGGTCGTGATCTTAAGATAATTTTGATTATGTCGAAATCGGTAAAACTTTCAAAATGTAAAGTTTCGAAATTTGAAGTCATTGTTTATATTTAAATCCTGCATCCTTGATATTGTAGTTACTTCTGAAAATTCAATTTCATAATTATTGTTATCATTATCATGACTATTATTGTAATTATGATGATGAAGTGATGATGGTAATGATGCAATGGATGATAAGTATTATTGTTATTGTTATCATTATTATTATCATTATCCATATTATTATTTCATCATCGTAACAATGATTGTGATGATCGAAACTATTCAAATCCTATCATTTTTTAGTGTTACAATTTTATTATTATTATCATTAAATTGCTCTTATTCCAGATACTGAGGATCCAGTTATAGCTGGCTGTCCATCGTCCCAGGCCGTTCCCATGGAGACCGGTCAGAATTTCGCTACAGTTTCTTGGACTGAACCAAAAGTGTCAGATAACTCTAATAATGTTACATTGACATTCAATGGAGAGGGGACCAATGCAGGCGACTTTTCACTTGGAATCACCTCTCTTTCATACACAGCTGTTGATGCTGCTGGAAATAAAGCTACTTGCATGTTCGAGATAGTAGTCAGTGGTAGGTGAATCTTGTAAATGTACATGTATTTCTTATTTTTTCATGCACGCTTTCGAATGTATTGGTCTCAAGTCTTAAAGAAGTCTGTTGCTTTATGTCTATTGTCGAGCCCCTCGCCAGGTCGTGATTTTAAGATAATTTTGATTATGTCGAAATCGGTAAAATTTTCAAAATGTAAAGTTTCGAAATTTGAAGTCATTGTTTACATTTTAATCCTGCATCCTTGATATTGTAGTTACTTCTGAAAATTCAATTTTATAATTATTGTTATCATTATCATGACTATTATTGTAATTATGATGATGAATTGATGATGGTAATGATGCAATGGATGATTTGTATTATTGTTATTGTTATCATTATTATTATCATTATCCATATTATTATTTCATCATCGTAACAATGATTGTGATGATCGAAACTATTCAAATCCGTTCATGTTCTAGTATTACTAATGTTATTATAATCATTAAATTCCTCTTATTCCAGATACTGAGGATCCAGTTATAGCTGGCTGTCCATCGTCCCAGTCCGTACCCATGGAGACCGGTCAGAATTTCGCTACAGTGTCTTGGACTGTACCAACAGTGGCAGATAACTCTAATAATGTTACGTTGACATTCAATGGAGAGGGGACCAATGCAGGCGACTTTTCACTTGGAATCACCTCTCTTTCATACACAGCTGTTGATACTGCTGGAAATAGAGCTACTTGCATGTTCGAGATAGTAGTCAGTGGTAGGTGAATCTTGTAAATGTACATGTTTTTCTTATTTTTTCATGCACGCTTTCGAACGTATTGGTCTCAAGTCTTAAAGAAGTATGTTGCTTTGTCTTTTGTTAAACCCCTCGCCAGGTCGTGATCTTAAGATAATTTTGATTATGTCGAAATCGGTAAAACTTTCAAAATGTAAAGTTTCGAAATTTGAAGTCATTGTTTATATTTAAATCCTGTATCCTTGATATTGTAGTTACTTCCGAAAATTCAATTTCATAATTATTGTTATCATTATCATGACTATTATTTTAATTATGATGATGAAGTGATGATGGTAATGATGCAATGGATGATTTGTATTATTGTTATTGTTATCATTATTATTATCATTATCAATATTATTATTTCATCATCGTAACAATGATTGTGATGATCGAAACTATTCAAATCCGTTCATGTTCTAGTATTACTAATGTTATTATAATCATCAAATTGCTCTTATTCCAGATACTGAGGATCCAGTTATAGCTGGCTGTCCATCGTCCCAGTCCGTACCCATGGAGACCGGTCAGAATTTCGCCACAGTGTCTTGGACTGAACCAACAGTGGCAGATAACTCTAATAATGTTATGTTGACATTCAATGGAGAGGGGACCAATGCAGGCGACTTTTCACTTGGAATCACCTCTCTTTCATACACAGCTGTTGATGCTGCTGGAAATAGAGCTACTTGCATGTTCGAGATAGTAGTCAGTGGTAGGTGAATCTTGTAAATGTACATGTATTTCTTATTTTTTCATGCACGCTTTCGAATGTATTGGTCTCAAGTCTTAAAGAAGTCTGTTGCTTTATGTCTATTGTCGAGCCCCTCGCCAGGTCGTGATCTTAAGATAATTTTGATTATGACGAAATCGGGAAAATTTTCAAAATGTAAAGTTTCGAAATTTGAAGTCATTGTTTACATTTTAATCCTGCATCCTTGATATTGTAGTTACTTCTGAAAATTCAATTTCATAATTATTGTTATCATTATCATGACTATTATTGTAATTATGATGATGAAGTGATTATGGTAATGATGCAATGGATGATTTGTATTATTGTTATTGTTATCATTATTATTATCATTATCCATATTATTATTTCATCATCGTAACAATGATTGTGATGATCGAAACTATTCAAATCCTATCATTTTCTAGTGTTACAATTTTATTATTATTATCATTAAATTGCTCTTATTTCAGATACTGAGGATCCAGTTATAGCTGGCTGTCCATCGTCCCAGGCCGTTCCAATGGAGACCGGTCAGAATTTCGCTACAGTTTCTTGGACTGAACCAAAAGTGTCAGATAACTCTAATAATGTAACATTGACATTCAATGGAGAGGGGACCAATGCAGGCGACTTTTCACTTGGAATCACCTCTCTTTCATACACAGCTGTTGATGCTGCTGGAAATAAAGCTACTTGCATGTTCGAGATAGTAGTCAGTGGTAGGTGAATCTTGTAAATGTACATGTATTTCTTATTTTTTCATGCACGCTTTCGAATGTATTGGTCTCAAGTCTTAAAGAAGTCTGTTGCTTTATGTCTATTGTCGAGCCCCTCGCCAGGTCGTGATCTTAAGATAATTTTGATTATGACGAAATCGGTAAAATTTTCAAAATGTAAAATTTCGAAATTTGAAGTCATTGTTTACATTTTAATCCTGCATCCTTGATATTGTAGTTACTTCTGAAAATTCAATTTCATAATTATTGTTATCATTATCATGACTATTATTGTAATTATGATGATGAAGTGATTATGGTAATGATGCAATGGATGATTTGTATTATTGTTATTGTTATCATTATTATTATCATTATCCATATTATTATTTCATCATCGTAACAATGATTGTGATGATCGAAACTATTCAAATCCTATCATTTTCTAGTGTTACAATTTTATTATTATTATCATTAAATTGCTCTTATTCCAGATACTGAGGATCCAGTTATAGCTGGCTGTCCATCGTCCCAGGCCGTTCCCATGGAGACCGGTCAGAATTTCGCTACAGTTTCTTGGACTGAACCAAAAGTGTCAGATAACTCTAATAATGTTACATTGACATTCAATGGAGAGGGGACCAATGCAGGCGACTTTTCACTTGGAATCACCTCTCTTTCATACACAGCTGTTGATGCTGCTGGAAATAGAGCTACTTGCATGTTCGAGATAGTAGTCAGTGGTAGGTGGCTCTTGTAAATGTACATGTATTTCTTATGTTTCATGCACCCTTTCAAATATTATGTTATCATTATTTTTTTTTACTATAGGATTTCCCGGTCAAATTCGCGAGTTCGTCATTCGAATTCATTTACTTTGCATTTAAGTTAGCGCAGATCAGCTTTGCCATGCCAATTATCATTCAATTTTCCCGATTTTGTATTTAATTTAGGATTTTGGTCGAAGGATTTCATAGATCTGTCATTCAATTTAGAAACTGCTCAACTAGCATTCAAATTAATCGTCACTTGTCGAGGCGTCATTTTTATCATTCAAATTAACACCTGTCATTCGTATTCGAATTATGTTTATTCAAGTTAGGAATGTTAGGGGGAAGAAATGCAACACACGTTTACAGCTTTAAAAAAAATGCAATTAAATACATGATTTGCCATTGGGGTCTTTTCTGTTATTCAATTTATTAATTTTGAGGACAAAGCATATGTTTGTAGTCAGACATTATGTAAAGAAGGGGCGAAATCAAGGGATATGGCATCTCTGAACGGACATGTTCATATACCCCGGAAAAGTGGGGATACAAAAACACCTACACCAGTCACAATAATGTACCCTTCCTCCATAATGAAATTGTGATAAATTTATGATGAAACACAAGACAAACAACTTCCTTACATGAAAATGTACACAAATATTGAGACCATCAAGTCCGTAGATGTAAGTCTTTTTTTTTCACAATCAAACTTAAAGGCTGATGAATATCTGATAAATCTAAAAGTATATAAAGAGTATAAATGCAAGAAAATAAAATAGGATGAAATACACATGAAAAAACGATCTTGAAAGAAAAAGAATTAGCTAAAAAAAGTGTTTAATAAACGAGAAATGTATATTGACCATTAATTTTAGTGCACAAAGTGCTAATTTGAATGCTACAAATGAATTAGAATGCTAGAAGTACACCGTCGCGATGTCAGAAAATGGTGTTGCGCTAAATCGAATGACCAAATAGCGAAAGAAGCACTTTGTTCATTAATTGGAATGAAACATACATAGATTCTAACGAAAACTTCATGGATTCAAAATCTAGAAAAAGGAATATAAACCCGAGATATACCCGACAGCACTAAAACCGTCGAATTTGAACGCAAGACAAATGAATTTGAATGACAAACTCGCGAATTTGGCCGGGAAATCCTATATTAATACTATTATTATTGCCAGCATTGAATAACTATCATAGTAAATATTGAGGAACCAAATTATGGTTAGTTGTCAATCCCCCAGTTCCTTAAGAAAAGGGGGAGGGGGAAGAGAGTATTAAAGAAAGGAACAGGTGAAAGGAACTGGAAACATCAACTGAATATATGAGGATGAGGTCCCTCCGAATTGGTGGTCAAGTTTAGTCGCTCCTCGATGGCTGCCCCCACGCCCGCCAATTTTTCCCGACATAATTTCTACACGTTATAATCCTATCTACAAAATTAATTATCCTATAATTTTGATTCAGTGTTAATTAATATTTGATTCATGTGCATGGAAAAGAAAAAGCTGTTCCATCCCAAATAAATGTAGAGTAGAAAGTAATGTATCTTCTGATGGGTATGGACTGTCTCTCAAGATCCAGTTGTTTCAACTTTAACCGGCAAAATATGGATGAGGCTTGTTTATTATTAGAGTATAAGAGAGAAATTCATTACACAATCATATATTAAAAGGTAAGGGATATGGACAAATTATTACAGACATTAATTTTGAACAGGGAAGAGAGGTGAGCTAGACAAAGAGAAGGAGATAGAGAACGAGAGGGGGAAACAAAAAGGGGGAATCGAGAATGAAGGAGAAAGAGAGAAATTAACGAATGGGCGATTTCAATTGGCATACGCTCGTGAATTACCTTAAAAATCAAGTTCGGAATTTGTAACAAATTATAAAAGTGTAGTAACTATATTACTCTGGGTTTATGTAGTAATAAGTACATCTACAATGTCTCTATAAATCGTTTTGTATTATTACCAATATATCATTGTTATGGTCGCTCAGAAGAAAAGGTGCCTGAAAAGACAATTGAAATCGGCTCAGGATGATTTTTTTGAAAGTCCTAACGACCATTTCTCTAATGATTCTTTAATCTTTACATTGCTCAGACACCGAAGAGCCTGTGATACACCGGTGTCCATCCACACAGTCTGTGAGCACGGAAACCGACCAGGACTTTGCAATGGTTTCCTGGCTAGAACCCGGTGTGACAGATAACTCTAATGACGTTACACTGACATTCAATGGAGAGGGGACCAATCCAGGCAACTTTACACTTGGAATCACCTCTCTGTCTTACACAGCAGTTGATGCTCAAGGCAATACAGCCACATGCATGTTTGCCATAGTTGTCAGTGGTAAGTATTTGTAATAATATATCGTGATTAAATGTAATCACGGTGACCTCAACAATATGTTTCCTGTGGTCCCTGAAATTATCTCAGCATTACAAGATACATGAACCTATTTCACGTGGGCCGGATGGGACATATGTGTGTATACCTTATTGCAGGATACAAAATGGTAACCTTTAAACAAAATCGCCCGGCTGGCAGAAGGGCGTTAGCGCGCGAGCGACTCGAAAAACTTCTTTTCGAATTATTCGCATTTAAAGATTTGTTTTATATTTAAACTGATTCCCGTCCGAAAATGGTTTTAAAACTTAAAAGACTAATTTTTACGGAAATAAGTCAGTTTTATAAAAGTATCAGACGATTTAGTGCTAACGCCCTTCTGATTAGCGCTTCATTTTTTACCTGAAATTCGAGCTAACGCCCTTCTGCCAACCAGGCGACGAAATACAGTCATGCCTCGCAACCTACTATTCAATTGTGCATTATCTACAGGCAAATGGAAACAAAATAACACCTTCAAAACAATAATAATTTACACAAGTGATGATTGAAACTAACATTAAATAGTATACCATAATGTGGAAACGAAAGAAAAATACATTACGAAGGAAAATAAATGTAGTCCTCAACATAATCACATAATTCTCTCACGAATTTACAACAAAGGGTACAAGCAGAGTGCCATTTTTCAATGAAGTGTTATTGAAATAGCAGAGATTTGTTGTTGCCTATACTCTCTTTAAAAAAAAAACACACAAACCAAAACAAAACAAAACAGAATAAAAACACAAGAACTGAATGTAGACTGCGGCCTCGCATGAAGGTTTATTAACGTACCACTTAAAATTAACCGTTACGTTATAGTCAATCTGTTCGAAACGTCGAGCCACTCATCCTCTCCAAGCGCTATAGTTCTCCTTAGAACTATAAGCTAAGAAAGATAACAAACAGTCCTTTTCAGGACTACACACCCCAAAGAAAGATTACCGAGTCAGAGACCTTTTCAGGACTCCTCAATCCTCTCTCTCCCTCTCACATGGTGCACCCGCAAGCCTACTGCAGCTATGATTTGTTATTAACATACCACATTTTAGAGCCTATTCCCTAAAATAAACTAAACAAAAGAAAATTGTGACATATTGAAACAAAATGTTATGTTCCTTAATATGTTTGCAGACAATGAAGCCCCGATTATCACCGATTGCCCGAGCTCTCAGACTTTAACGACAGAGCTCGGATCAGAAACGGCGACGGCGATATGGGTGGAGCCCACTGCATCCGATAATTCCAACAATGTGACTCTGACACCGAGTCGTAGCGGAGATGCCTTTCCCGTCGGTCAGAACACGGTCACTTACGCGGCTCGAGACCCGAGTGGGAACACGGCAACATGCACCTTTGTTATATCAGTCATGGGTAAGTGGTATAGTTCGAACATGATAGCACAGACCTATCAATGAAATCAACCTGAGGCCACTGGTGCATTCTAAGGAGGTACAATTTGTCCCTCCTGAAAGATTTCCAAACAAGTTCTAAAAGAAAATACTCTCACTAATACACAACATAATTGTAGTATGAAAACCTGTGAAATGTAGATATATTCTCAAAAGACTTCCTTAGTTACTTCCTGAAAATACACCAATATGAGAGATGTCCCCCCCCCCCCCCCTGTAACCCATATCAGGGCCCTCTTTATATACCAAAGGTTTATGGATCACAGTATTAAAGGTGAAAAATTGTCCCTCTAGACGGCAAGGTCTGTATCCCTGTATACGCCATTTGTTGAGGCAATTGGTCTCAACAGCATCACGCAACTTCTTATGAAATGTGCAAACAAAAATTAACGGCATGTCTGACACAAAGTGACTCTATATGCAACCACAATAACGTTTTGAAATTCCCCTTGGGTCAACATCTTGAAAGTCTTTGCGATCGTCTTATTTGATCACATTGATGTACTTGGAACAAAATATGTCATGATGCTGAAAGCTAGTATGAAATATATTTTGGTGTGACGAAAACGCATAATTATTTGGAATGTCATATTCATAACATTCAACAAACATCAATTTCTACATATAGGTCTCTCCCGAAATATAATCTGAAGATACTTTTGGCATTCATGAAAGTATTTTTAAAGAAATCCGAGAGGCGAATTCCTTCTATCTCACGCAACCACAATTTTTTTTTTTTTTTTTGCCTGCAATATTAATTTTCCAGATGATTTCATTTGCATTTTTTGCATAGATAATCAGAAGAACGCTTTTTTATGTGTCAAAGAGTAATCCAACCCTTGCAATAAGTTCATTTGTATTACGGTATAGCAGAAAAATAACAGAAACATAATGGCGAAAGTTTCAAATGAATCGGACTAAAGAATTTATACAATTTTGAAATATGAGATCACTAAGTCTATGCGAATCTCAAATTGGTAGTTTGGTCAGTGGATTGTGACGTAGGACGTGGATTATTCTCCCATTTGCCATGTAAAAAAAATATCACTAATTTTTGTTTTTCTCGTAAATTCCTTCTCCCTTGGGAAACTACTCAAAATATATTATAAATAGCATTTTATTATAGGTGCTCTAAAAAGAATAGACCCCTTTGAGCCACTATTTTTTGAAAAATCTAAATTTTAGTCACTTTATATGTTGGAACAGATGGGAAAAAAGTCCGGCACTACATCACATTGAAATTACCACTTCAGCCAATTGAAAGTGCCCATACGTATATAGTGATTAGAACTTTCACAAATTCATAACTTTCTTATATTTAGTCAGATTTAATTGAAACTCAGTTTGCCTCTTTTATTTTCTCTCCTTTCTATTAGCGTAGATGTCTATTTGGGTTGGATTTCCCTTTAAACTAACAATTTCTTATTTATTATGCATGTTTCCTATCTATGAAAGCACCAGATAAAAAGAGTTCCTTTTAACATTCTTATATAGTAAGAGAGAAATTGACTCTAGTGGGCCCACCAGAGTCAATTTCTCTCTCCTGGTACGTATATATTTTGTGTCAGCGGTGTACTTTAGGTGACCACACAATCCAATATGAAAGCTAGTTGCTTCCAAATGCAAATGATCATAAAAAAGGTGGTGGAAATTTCCTCCACAAAGTGTACCGGTAGGTGGATGTATGTCTTTCATATGGGGAAATAAAATGATATAGAATAATAAATAAAGAACCAGTGAGAGCCTCTAATACTTTAGAGTAGTTTCACAAAGTCGGTCCTGAATATGGACGAAGTTTCAAAAAATGTGCCTTATTATTTATGATTTAACTGTTATCTGCCACATTATACAGCAGATGCTACTGTCAAAAATGACCACATTCCCCCCCCCCCTTAAAAAAAGTTTCTCATTGAAACATGTACTAAAGGAACCTGTCTACAAGCCACTTTTTTGTTTCTTGGGCGGTCGTTAAAGACATGTTAGACCCATTTTATTCATCCGCTACAAAGTAGCCGGAGGCGTTATCTTTTCGTTTTGTCCGTCTGTCTGTACGTCCCGCTCTCGTGATCGCGTTATATATCTCAAGAACCAATTGATGGATTGCCGCCAAACTTGAGTAATGTATGTATACTGCAGATCCAATGAACTGATCAGTTTAGGTAGTGAGATTTTTTTTTTTTTTAAACTCAACACACACCCCCAGGGGCGGATCTAGCTTTTTGCTAAGGGGGGGGTTTGACCAAAATAATGACGATGCGGAGCATCGTCCACGAGCCGCGAAGCGGCGAGCCGATTTTTTTTTGGGTGTTTATTTGAACCCCGTAAGTGATGTTTTCCTGGCATCTATTAACACAATTTTTTTCTTTCTTTTTTTCTTTCTTTTTTTCTTTTTTTTTCCTTTTTTTTTTTTTTTTTTTTTTGGGCCGCCCAAGGGGGGGGGTTTAAACCCCCTAAACCCCCCCCCGTAGATCCGCGCCTGACCCCTCCCCCCCCCCCCCTCCCCCCTCCCCCCACCCTTGAGCAAAAAAACAAAAAAGGGGTGTTCTATTTTTATTTTATTAAGGTTTAATTAATGTTAACATTCCTGGGGGCGAGGGGGAGCCGGGGCAACCAGGTCCCCTCCCCCGGGATCCGCCACTAACAGAAACATTGAGGGGGGGGGGGGTTAGTCCCCAAAACTACCCCCCCCCCCCCCCTTCGTACGCTGCTGGTTGCATAAATGATATTTGTATGCGTGGCACATAATGAGATGGTCTGCATACTCTTTATTCATGCTGCACTATTTTTTTAAAAGAAAAATAATACCTTTTCCTGTAACCTAACATTCTCTTTGACATAGCTCCTCTGGGATGCTCCACTAGCCAGCTTATATCCTGCGGGGACACAGAAACGTGTGTCGAGAATGAATGCCGGTGCAGGCCCGCCTTCATCCGATTGAATGATGTTTGCACAGGTATTTATTGTGTTCGTGTTTTATAAAAAGAAATTTTCGATATTTCATATTTATTTTGATATTTCGTAGAGCTGTTGTGGTCTAGTTAATAAGTCACCGGACATGTGGATTGCAAGGTACTTAGTTCGAATCCCAGGTTAGCACTAATGTCCTTTGGTAGGATGTCAATTTTGCTACTCTCCGTTTAGGTGTTAAAGGCCCGGTCACACAGAGGGGACGCATGGGGGACGCACGGCCATCGCATTGGAAATTTGCAATTTTGGCCAGTGCGTTGTCGTTCGCTAGGCGTGCGTCATCATTCGTTACTCGTTCGTCGAGCGCGCTGTACCCACGCTATGCATTCGTCGTCATTCGCTGTGTGCGTCGGGATTTTGTGAGCATGCTCAAAAGTGTGCGCGGAGCTCGACGCATGAATGTACACGCCAAAGGCACGCCAGACATGCGCGGAGCGCGCTAGACTAGCGCCAGACATACGCTGAGCACACGCCCTGTATACGCACAGCGCGCTAGCTACACGCTGTGCATTTTGTGTCAGCTCGCTAGCTTTTCCAAAATCATGACAAAAGTTAGGCACACGGCCTTTTCCGATTTCCAATGCGCGGGCCGTGCGTCGTCTATGTGTGACCACCTGTTGAGAACGCGGTGCATGCGTGGACCATTCGTCCAGCGCGCTAGCATCACGCTGTGCATTCGTGGAAGTTGTTATCATGTGCGCTCTGTGTACGGTCTGTATGCGCATTGTATGCGCCCTGTATGCGCTCAGCGCGCTAGCAACACGCTATGCATTTGGTGTCAGCTTGCTGTAGCTTCGACAAAAGTTGGGCGCACGACAACGCACTGGCCAAAATTGCATAATTCCAATGTGCTGGCCGTGCGTTCCCCGTGCGTCCCCTCTGTGTGACCGGGCCTTAAAGTAGATATTCATTGATTTTAAAAACTAACTTAATTTCATTATTGCAAAGTTGAAACTTTGATTCGACAAGGTTATCAAAATTCAATGCTTGGAAACATTCGAAGTAATGATTATTATAAATTATATTCCACATACTAAGAATCTTGCTCTACGATTGGTCATAAGTAAATCACGTGATCAAAGATAGTTCGCCCATCATTGATAGGAGAAGCAAAAAGTTCGTTGCCCTTTGTAGATAGTACTACTATCTACAAAGGGCATTGCACTTTTACTGAAGATAGAGGTACTATCTACAAAGGGCAACGCACTTTCACTGAAGATTATCCAAAAGCGCACTAAAACAGGCGCAATTAAGCGCGCATTACCAATGAGCGCAATTAAAGCAAACATTATGCGCGCACCGTACCCTCAAGGGGTTGGGTTAAACTTTTAGCTTTTTTTGGTGTGAATTTGGGCTTGGTGTCTTTCATGTAGATGCATACACGTCCTTTTCTTTTTGTAGTTAAATTGTTTTAGATGTGGAATATAAAGCAAATAATCACCTTTTGGTTTCAGGCGATGGCAAACTATCCCTTCCTCGTCGATCAGAATGTATACGCTATCTTTCCTCAGCTTCGCTTCGGAAAGATAGCTACATCCGGATCGCCTCGGAAGTGATAGTTTGTCCCATCACCTTCACCAACGGTAGTTATTTGCTTATTATAAAACGCTTAAATACAGCCCCGGCATAGCACCTGAAGAGCTCTCCGAACGCTGCTGAGATGTGTGAGATCACAGTATGGACACGTTTTGCACAAGCAGACGATGTCCCATGACATCTCACACATTTCCAGTGCCTGTGTTTTCATCTTCTCTTGAGTTCTTTCTCTTACTACACTACCGTCAGGCTAAATGTATAATATATTGCCTCACTCTAAACCCCGCACATGGTTTTATTTTGATGACAAATGCAGCGATACAAAAATAAAGGAATCTGTCGCTTGTAAACAAAATAAGAGGCCATTGAATATTCAGCTGCACACACCGCGGTATGTTCGGCGTTTCAAGAGGGAACAAATTCCGTCCTTAAAATCATTCCGGGGGTTTTCAATTCGAAAGTCTGTTTTCTTTGATTGTTAATTAACCCCTATCCTGTGTATTTACAAGCAAAAAAATTTAGTTATCGGAATCGGGTCATATCCCCTTTTGAATGGTTTGACATGCCATCACATTTATATACACTAAACTCATTATAATTTGACAAATAAAAGCTTTGCAATTATGCTCATTCCTTATGGGATGTCGTCTGCTTGGGCAGTATTGGTCCATATAGTGACGTCATTAAAACATCGTTATTTTTCCGGCGAATCTCTCGTATATCCCAGCTGCTATGCAGGTGGTTGTATTTGTATTTTTATAAATCACCCGATATGTAGTTGACCTAAAGCTTGTACGATGGCCATCTGTTAGCTAACCAGTTTCTAGTCATACATTAGTTGACATATTTGTGATTTTCTTTGAATTTCACCTTTAAAGGGTACCTGATAAGCTTCTTTGCTTGTTACTTTGGCGGCTTGGCAATAACCGGGGTAATAATGTCTAAAAGCCATGGGCGTCAAAGCGTGACGGATAATAGTGCGATATATATATATATGGAGTGATTGGGGTATATGGTAGGTGGGTATATGAAAGCCCGCATATCTACTGCGTTGAATTCTAAAATCTGAAGATCACTCATTACATGAAAGGCAAAAACTTTCTGACGTGATATTCTTGCAATAGCACAATTTTTAGATATTTAATATCCGATCTGTGAAATTAAAATTCATCGATTTACATTTATAACTTTCTGGATATGACCTAATAACCTGTATTTGATATATTCATAACATAAAAAACTTACATTTGCTTAACATTGTAGTTTGTTCGTTTAAACAATTGTGTAACTCATATTGTGTTGCCCTCTCGATCGCTTTAATCATTTTTTCCCGTTTTTTGCTTGTTCATTTGTTTGTTTTATATTGACAGAGGCAAACACATACAGCATTACAGTGCGAGCCCTATCGCGCGACGGTTCTGATTACGAATTCACTGATGCGCTGAGTGACCGAAATTCTCCTGAGTTCCAAGCACAGGCTAACGCTTTCATTATCGTGGTAGGTCTGAATTCTGATCCTTCAAATGATCTGTCTCTCTTTTTGTCTCTCTCTCTCTCTCTCTTTCTCATCCATTCTCCTGCTTTAAGGCTCGTTCAGACGTTATGACTTTTCTGTATCTCTGTAAAAACAGAGCTTTCATTTACAGGTAAAATAAACTGCAATGGGTTTTCGCAGTGTTTACTGCGCCATATCTGAACTAGCCTTTGCGCTAACCCCTAAAATTCAAAGAAGGCCGGGGATGACAATGTTTTCAAAAAGGTATTTTCAACCATTTCTAATGCTGGATGCAGCTTTTATAGTGTTTCCAGCAATACACAAAGTGAGGTTCAACATTTAGAAATAAAGGTCACACCTCACCCCTTTTGAAGTGTTATTTTTTTTAGAATGTATGGTAATATGATTGTTCCCATGTCGTCAGCGCTACCCGAATGCCAAGATCTGCTACCGCAAAACCTTATCGAAGATTCAACAATCACACTTTCCTATTTGCGTGCTTATACAGATGATGCAAAACACTGATACGATTTATGGAATTACGGTTAGTGAAATTCGGAACGGGAGTCTAATATTCGTAGCCGAAGCCATCACTGAACCGTCTACAACGATGGCCCAACTCGAACAAGATATAGATAGTGCTATTCAAGAGGGGTCGGCTACCGCTGGACCAACGACCATAGTCTTTGTTCCCGAAGACACTGTCATCGCGGGTAAGCATTTACAGTAGATTTGTTGGTACCCTATAATAAAAGTCCAGATCAATGTGACCTTGAAATCTATTTCATCGTAAAGACTACTTTGTTTTGGGGCCCTATTTATAATTATTTTGCCACGGATGTCTGGGCACCAGGGTTTTTAAAAAGTGCTGTCATAATCTCGTTTTACCAAGTTTTGGCTGATGCGGATAAGTAGGCAAGGCATTTTCTCAACTCCGTCCATTAACACAAATACATTTGTAGCCGGTAAGCGATACGATGCTAAAGTTTTTGTAGTTGACTAGTTATCTCGAATAAGGCGCCTGAATAATCATTGAAAATTCCCCAGGGAGTGAAGAACGTATAATGGCATCCGATGGCTTGGTTTAAAAAGCACTTATAGAAACCAAACGCTTAATAAATAGACACCACTATTATCTTTTTTATCCTCATGTTTCATGTTATTTTACACCAATGTGGAGTAAAAAGCTATTTATTTATACGTATTCGTTGTTGTTGTGGGAAAATAGATGAATATGAACTTGAACGTCAATAATTTATTCCTGTTCTTCTTTAGACATCAATGAATGTGCAAGTACGACTACCAATGACTGCTCGGAGAATGCCAATTGTACCAACATGGTTGGGTCCTACACCTGCACCTGTCATTTTGGCTACGCAGATAGATCACCTGCAGGGGTTGGCCCCGCGAGAGTATGCGGTAAGATTACCTACGCTCTAAAAACTCAAAAATTAATTCAACATTTCAAAGTCCCGGCCCCTTCCCCGCCCCCCCCCCCCCCCTCTCCCCCCTTCCCCCACTGCGGGGTCGGAGGTACCGCATTCGTGTTCCTAAAATTTCCGATAAAGGGGTGCTTTTCACGCAACAAAATCCGACCCGTATTGATTTATACATACCGGAGGGGGGGGGGGTTCGGGTTAGTTGCCCCAAAAATAAAATTCAAATGTGGTTTATTTCTAATTCGATACCAGTGATTTACAAATATTGCTGAAATGACAAGATTTTCCGGGTTTTTCCTTTAAGAAACTGTAAATTATAATCCTTTTTATGCGTTCGTTGGAAAATTACAAATTCCAAAATTCCCAGTCAGGCAAATAAACATGCTTATTTAGGAGCCTTCATTTCGGCCCCAATATTGATAACAGTACATGGGCCGGCTAGTTGTGCGTATATAACCAACACGAAAAAGCCAGCAAAAAGCCAACATCGGCATCGGCTGGAATAAAACGTAAAAGGCGCTATTTCGTTTTTTCAACGGCTGGTTCAAAATTATCTGATAAAGTTGTGGTGGTACTTATTAGAAATGCTTATATTAATGGATATTTCAGCCGTCTCTAAACTGATTTTGGTCAACAAAGATGATTTGTCATTCACATTGTATGTTCCTACAAATTGGACACTCAGTTTTTCATTATCTCACCAAAAAAAAATATTTTGTGTAGCCCTCAACTATCCCTTTAAATGCCTAAAACCCTTGAGCTTCATGGGGCTCAGCCCCTTGGATCCCCCCGCCAATCAGTGACCTGCCAGTGTCACAAATAAGGTATCTAAACATGCTTCAAATAAAACCATTTTTGCATGTTCATTCCAAACGGAATTTCCACCCCCCCTCCTCCTCTGACTATATGATGGGATTGGTATTACGATACAAAGTATACTTTCTAGAGTATAGTGATTTGAATGGTGACACAAGTTGAATATAATTGAATGTACAGCATAATATTTATCACGATGAAATACATGCATAACATGACATGAAGATATACAAATACAATGTAACGATGCGTTGTAGTCTAGAGAAAGTCTGATGTCTGAGACAGGGGCGTCGCCAAAGGGGGGGGGGGTGTGGGGGGTGCGACACCCCCCACCTGTCAGGATATTGTCGGTAAAATTGCGCTGCTGTCGGGAAAAAGAGAAAAGGGGGAGGGAAAAAAGAGCGGGAAAAAAATAGAGGGAAAAAAAGAGAGGAAAAAAACGAGAGGGAAAAAAGGAGAGGGAAAAAAGAGAGGGAAAGGGAAAGAAAAGAAAAAAAGAAAAGGAAAAGAAAACAAAAGGAAAAGAAAAGAAAGAAAGGAAAGGAAAGGAAAGAAAGGAAAAGAGAGGAAAGAAAAGAGAAGAAAGAAATAGAAAAAAAGAAAAAAAGGGAGGAGAGGAAAAAAAGGAAAAGAAAGAAAAGGAAAAAACAGGAAAAAAGAGTGAAAGGGAAACAAAAGAAACGGGGGATGAAAGAGAGGAGAGAGAGAGGGGAGGTAAGAGTCTGAGGGAGGAGGAGTGGGAGTGAAAGAGAGAAGGGGGTTGTTGGGTGGAGTCGTCTCGTCGAGGGAGCAAAAAAAGACACGGGTAAATATGTTGCTGTGTCGGTATTCTTGCTCAATCCTCGTGTACTATACCAATGCAGAAGTTTGAAGTCGGTGAGATGTATATTGTCGGTCGGCCGACAAGTTTTTTTCCCTACGAACTATCAGAGGTTTAAAATTTTCGGGGAAACTAAATTCAAACAAGGTTTAAGAGTCAACAACGGTACGACGAATCGACTTCCTTTCTCTAATAATTTAAGGAAACGTCAAAGCCTCCGCGCTTCGCGCGAGAGTGGAAAATGAATTCAGACAAATAGGGCTTATTGAAAGTCGAAAACGGTGCAACGAAGCATGTTCTTTCTCTAATAATTTGAGGAAACGTCAAAGCTTTCGCGCTCCGCGCGAGAGTGGGAAACTGATTTCAGATGAATAGGGCTTAATAAGATTCAAAAACGGTACGAGGAATCGTCTTCCTTTCTCTATATTGTGATGAAACGCCAAAAAACTTCATTTACACGAGTCGAGAACGGTACAACGAATCGTGTTCTTTCTCTAATAATTTAAGGAAACGTCAAAGCTTCCGCGCTTCGCGCGAGAGGGGGAAACTGAATTCAAACAAAATTAATAGGGCTTATTTAGAGTCGAAAACGGTACAACGAATCGTGTTCTTTCTCTCATGATATGAGGAAACGTCAAAGCTTTCGCGCTTCGCGAGGGAGGGGGAAACTTCATTCAGATAAGGATTAAGAGTCGAGAACAGTACACCGAATCGTCTGATTTTTCTTATAATTTATTGAAACGTCAAAGCTTCCGCCCTTTGCGCGGGAGGGGGGGGGAACTGAATTCAGAAAAGGATAAACAGTCGAGAACGGTACAGCAATCGTCTCCTTTTTTATAATAATTTAATGAAACGTCAAAGCTTTCGCGCTTCGCACGGGAGGCCCATCACCCACACCCCCCTAATGAGTGCGCTTTTAAGTGATTCTCTTGCTCACTACCGCCCCTCCCTAAAATAAGATCCTAGCTCCGCGCCTGCATTAAAATATATAGCTATGATGCTGACTAAATTGAAGAAACGTCAAAGCTTTCGCGCTTCGCGCGAGAGGGGGAAGCTGAAGTCAGATGAATAGGGCTAAATAAGATTCGAAAAAAGGTACGAGGAATCGTCTTCCTTTCTCTATTGTGATGAAACGCCAAAAATTCCGCGCTTTGCGCGGAAGGGGGAAACTCCATTTAGACGAGTCGAGAACGGTACAACGAATCGTCTTCTTTCTCTAATAATTTAAGGAAACGTCAAAGCTTCCGCGCTTCGCGCGAGAGGGGGAAACTGAATTCAGACAAAATAAATAGGGCTTATTTAGAGTTGAAAACGTTACAACGAATCGTGTTCTTTCTCTAATAATTTAAGGAAACGTCAAAGCTTCCGCGCTTCGTGCGAGAGGGGAAACTGAATTCAGACAAAATTTATAGGGCTTATTTAGAGTTGGAAACGGTACAACGAATCGTGTTCTTTCTCTAATAATTTAAGGAAACGTCAAAGGTTCTGCGCTTCGCGCGAGAGGGGGAAACTGAATTCAGACAAAATTTATAGGGCTTATTTAGAGTCGAAAACGGTACAACGAATCGTCTTCTTTCTCTAATAATTTAAGGAAACGTCAAAGCTTCCGCGCTTCGCGCTAGAGGGGGAAACTGAATTTAGACAAAATTAATAGGGCTTATTTAGAGTCGAATACGGTACAACGAATCGTGTTCTTTCTCTAATAATTTAAGGAAACGTCAAAGCTTCCGCGCTTCGCGCGAGAGGGGGAAACTGAATTCAGACAAAATTAATAGGGCTTATTTAGAGTCGAAAACGGTACAACGAATCGTGTTCTTTCTCTAATGATATGAGGAAACGTCAAAGCTTTCGCGCTTCGCGAAGGAGGGGAAAACTTCATTCAGATAAGGATTAAGAGTCGAGAACAGTACACCGAATCGTCTGATTTTTCTTATAATTTATTGAAACGTCAAAGCTTCCGCCCTTTGCGCGGGAGGGGGGGGGAACTGAATTCAGAAAAGGATAAACAGTCGAGAACGGTACAGCAATCGTCTCCTTTTTTATAATAATTTAATGAAACGTCAAAGCTTTCGCGCTTCGCACGGGAGGCCCATCACCCACACCCCCCTAATGAGTGCGCTTTTAAGTGATTCTCTTGCTCAATACCGCCCCTCCCTAAAATAAGATCCTAGCTCCGCGCCTGCATTAAAATATATAGCTATGATGCTGACTAAATTGAAGAAATAATTCGTATATTTATGTCGTCGAGGAAAATGACCATTTTAATTTAGCCTTCGGCCCCAGGTTTATAGGGTTGAATTTGTAGATATTGGACATTTAATTTTGTCGGTAATTGGTGGCTAGTTTTGTCGGTAATCATTGACCTCTACACCCCCCCCCCCCCCCCCCCCCCCACTGAAAAAGGTCTAGCGACGCCCCTGGTCTGAGAGCCTCCTCTCTCAATAAAGTTTCCTCCTGACTGTCTCAAATCTTCTCTCTGATAATGGTCCAAAGTATTATGACGGGACGGTCCAAAACGAACCCTTTTTTATAATGGGTAAACCCTCTATTGGGTGGGAATTGGTAAACCATAAGTCATTGAGCAAATAATTATTACCTAAAATAGGCCATAACATTTACTCAGTAATTAAAGAAGAGTACATCTATTATCTGGAAGGAGTATATGGTAACCAGTGCTTCATGAGCTTACTTGGAAGTGTACTGTTTGCAAACATTTAACTTCTTGTTTACTTCCTGTAGATGTATTGATAAAGTTTTGATAAGTTATTGATGAATATAGATTTTGTTCTATTGGTCACATAGCACAAATTAATGTCCCTATTATGCTACGTCCAAAAGATAATATTTTCCAATAATTTTACTCACAGAGCTGACTTCACTGGGCAATTTCTTGGGTATTGGTGGCATATTTGGCGTGGCTGTGGGAGCGTGTGTTCTCGTGGCTATATTGTGTTTGTGCTGTATTGTTGCTGCGAGGAGAATGCCCAACAAAAACTTCGTAAGTAATCACAATTAATGAATTTCTACGCAGTTTGCTCCAGAAACAAAATAATGTAACTAATACCCTTTAAGTTCAGGGGTGTTTTAATAAGCCATAAAATTGATCTCAATGTCGAAATCAATTTAAGTCGATGAAACACAGAATATTTACATAAGATTTCAACTCACTTTAATTGCTTCTCATGATAATTTGTATATGCTATGGCTTTTTATAATGAATGGATTTAGATGGTTGTAAGTGGGTTAATGTCAAAAGTTTTTCATGCACAAAAATATAAGCACGTTTGAGAGCGATGCTGAGAATACAACAAGAAGAAAGTCTTGTCCCCTTTATGTTTCATCTTCGTGTTCCCCCACAAATGTCCGGGCAACAATTGCACTGTTGTCAATTTCCTACACTGACTAAAAACCAAACTTTAATCCTGGTCAGAGCACTACATGTATATATCTTGGAGACTGGAGCATCCCCTAGGATGCGCATTTAAAAATATGATTTGTAGCTTTTATCATTATGATTATTGTTATCTATGTTTTTATTAGTAGTATTATTATAACTTTTGTTTTAGTATATCATTGGTATTCTTTTTCTTTTTGTTGTTTTTTGGTGTTATAACTATTTCGACGACTACTATTTACAACTGCTGCTGCAGCTACTTCTACTACACTTATTATTATTACGGGTGGTAGTAGAAGGATCAGTAGTACTAGTAATAATAGTAATAGTTGTAGTGGTAGTAGTAGGAGTTGTAGTAGTAGTAGTAGTAGTAATATTAGTAGCAGCAGTAGTACAAGTAGTTGTAGAAGTAGATGTTTAGTATTAGTAGTATTAATGGTATCAACATTAATGACCATAACAATGCATTATTATTATTATTTCTCACAATTTGTAGGCACCGAGAACAAGGGACCCACCGTCTAATGTGCATCTATCCTCCTTTAGAAAATCGGGAGACCAGAAGCCACGACGTCAAGGTCCCGGGCGCTCAGGGGAAGTCTTCAGGCATGATGACAATCTTTACCGTGGCTATGTGGGCGGGAGTCGCGGGAATACTCCCAGGTCGGAATTTATGGGATATTAAAGTGCACCAATCACCTCAGTGGTGGATCCAGGGGGAGGCCCGGGGGCCCGGCCCTCCCCCACCCCCACCTGGGAGAAAAAACGTGTAAAAAATACCTTTTTGGGAGATGGTCCCCCCCCCCCCTCCCTGACGCTCAAGGAGGGCAAAAAAAAATAGTCCTCATTCCCCCCATCCCCACTAAGCAAAATATTGGCCGGCAGGATTTTCAAATTTCAGCACACTTAATTTCAAATTGATTTCAAATTTGGGCCCCCCCCCCTTATGAAATCCTGGATCCGCGCCTGAATCACCTGTTCTGTTTCTTGTAGTTCCATGTCATGATACTACATGACTGTGTACATACAAATACATTCTCAACTAACGTAACAGCAACTTGTGACGAGACACTTATCAACGCAAAAAAATAGGGCACCCACCTCGCACGGAACCCAAGTCCGAATAGGGCTCTGTGCGCGTCATGTTACGTAATTGTTTTTTAGGTTCATTTCCAGTTGTTCATAGATTGCTTTTTTCTAGATGTTTGGTACACTTTAAAGATACTATGTTCCTTTTGCAGCTAACATCAAATATGTAGAACTTTGCAGGAATTATGAATATGTCATGTACGTCCTATCTATGTCCTAGTATTCAAATTTTGCAAGGTAACCCGTTTACCTTCTAGACTTCACTGTTAGACACTATTGGGTGACGGACTGACATCTTTTTTTCTTTGGTAATAACATACATAAAATGAGCTGTAACAGGTACATGATCATTTTGTCTACATCAATAACCCACTACTTGTAATGGCCAAAATTAAACTGATTGAATATTTGTCTAGCACAAAACGTACGACCATTCGGTTAAAGAGTCTGACAATCAGACTATTACTTAGGTGATTGCAATGATTATCACTTAAGTCGGTTCGACAGCTAATGGTCGTTATTTTCCTACTAAAAGCCATTTTCAAGCCCTTTCGTTTTTAGGGAAGTTCTTAATTAGTATTGTCTTTCAAATGCCGTTGGAATTTAACCTTTTCATTTTTGTTTGCCTGCAAATGGGACATAGTACCTTTAAAGTTATAAGCCTTAATTGGCGTAGCTACAGGGGAACAAAGGTAAGCTTCCCTCCTATTGGGGTGGTGTTTTAAAGTTTTAAATTTAGGAAACGTATGCTACTTTGTTCTATTATTATACCCTGCTTAGCTTTGATCATATTATGTAAAAATTAAAAAAAAAAAAAAAAAAATAGCATTTAATAATTATTATTATATTACGAATATATCATTATTCATATTGATTGTTATTGGTTCTACTTTTTGTCTACAATATATATATATTTTTGAATTACTCCAGAATGTTCGTCTAACAATTGAAAGTATCATTTAGTTAGCCCGAGCAGAAGTTTACAACTATGTGAAAAATTATATGAAAGGAATGAACGATTTCAATGCAAACGGTTCTTAAGGTATCCTTTATGTAAAAGGAAATACCATTTAAAGAATTTGTAAACCTTGATCAATCATTATGTAATTATAAAGATTTATAAAAATGTGCAAATTTCAGGTAAACATTGTGTTATATATTACTTATCGATCGTTTCTTCCATATCGAGAGTAATTTTAGTTATTACATGCTGTATGTTAAAGGAAAACAAAATTATCTAACTCTATTTAATCATTCTTAGCCCATTGTCTTTCAAAGTGGAAGCACATTAAAGAAAACTGACGCAAAATAATTATAAATTTGTATTTTAATTGTTGTTATTACCTCTTCCTTGGAAAGCTCATTTGAGAATGAGAACTTTGTCAAAAATTTCCTGCCATGTTTCTAAGAAGTCTTCAATAAATAACAAATTGAGATTCTTTTCGGCGCTTGTTTAAGAGTTTTCAATCAATCCTAAAACATAATGGTGAATCAGACGAGAAAATAACAGAATAACAGAATGGAAAATGATAATTATTGGTATGTTTAGATGTTGTTGTTGTTGCTGTAGTTCCATCTTTTTTGGTTGTTATCATCATTAGGTTTAAATATATAATATAGATAGTATTATGTTTTCACTGTCTTCATATATAAACAAAAGTTTGGTTTCTGGATTTAGTAATATGATATGTACATATATCTTTCTTCTAATTTGACACTTCAATATACATGTATATATATCCCCCTCCAATATATGCTATCATACTATGTTTGTAATTAGAAACTTATTTGGAATGATGATATTGATTTTGTAATGATTTGATAAGGAAGAATGGTAGTAATATAGTATAATGGTATGATAAGTGGTTATAAGTAGAAGAAATGCAGTAGTTTATTGTTATAACATGCATGTTTCTTTTGTGTTTGTTGAGCTCTCATGTTACGTTCGGAAAATGTTATTTCTTTCGTTATACCCTGCCTATTTATAATGTTAATAACCATACAGAGGACCTGGGGTTTTTTTATTGTAATTTAATTTCATTCTTATGAACATTATGAAAACAAAGTATGACTGAATAAAGAAGATCAATATATTATTAGTAGTATTACTTATACTACTATAACTATCATTATTGTCAAGAATTAACACTTGTTCATGTCCCTCACGACAGTACTATAATTAAGTCTTTGTGACAGATGGTTCAAAATCACCATTTCGCTACAATATTAACTACTGCAATTATTGATCATTTAGGAGTAATTTTTGTAAATATTAACTTTCATTTCCTTAGTTATTGATAACGGAATAAATTTGTTTTCAATAACTATATTTAGGGTGAATATATGATTGAATTTTATCAAAAGGGAAATATATATATTTTTATTTTGGGATACTGGGCAAATGGGAGGGGATCCTGAAGGATACGTCACATAGTTGCCAATTTGTGTGTGATTGATCGAACCTTTAATAATTAATTAATTTCTTGTTTTAATCGTTTTTTCTCATTTTCAGTGACCTGTTTCTTTCATTTTTCTTCTTCTTCTACTAAAGCCAATTTAATATTAGGGTGGACTTCCCATTTAAGATAGTGTAACGATATTGATCAAAATCACGACCATTGTGCGAAGCATAATCACGTGTGGGAAGTTTTAATCATATTATAGTTATCATATCACACGTCAATAAAGTCTACAATTTGAAACTCAATATCGAGCCCGACATCTTTATTATATTACGTACGACAATGACTTGTTTTCACACAAAGCATATTTAGGCTGATCCTATTGAAAATGGTTATTGGTTGTATTGAAAATGGTTATTGATTTACAGTATCTGGCCATCTCAGATACACTCATATCTGTTCTCAGTGTTTAGGGCGGGTTTCGAGGGATTTAGCGTACATGACCATGATGACACCCACAGAAACAAATATCCTTATTCATTACCGAACAAAACGTGAAGAAGGAACCAGGCGCGGATCCAGGATTTCTTAGGGGGGGGGGGCCCAAATTTGAAATTATGCGAGCCAAATATTGGCACGTAATGCGGGGGGGGGGGTCGGTGCAGGGAGGGGTAAGTTTCCCCCTCCGTCCTCCGCGAAATGCGGAATCTTTAACGTTTCATTAAATTATTAGAGAAAGAAGACGATTCGTTGTACCGTTCTCGAAAATAATTCTCGTATGAATTTAGTTTTTCCCCTCCCGCGCGAAGCGCAAATTTGTTTACGATTTATTAAATTATTAGAGAAAGAAGACGATTCGTTGTCCCGTTCTCGACTCTTAATCCTCGTCTGAATTCAGGTCCCACCCCCCCCCTCCCGCGCGAAGCGCGGAAGCTTTTAATTTTCATTAAATCATTAGAGAAAGAAGACGATTCGTTGTACCGTTCTCGAAAATAATCCTCGTCGGGATTAAGTTCCCCCTCCATCCCGCGCAAAGCGCGGAAGCTTTTACGTTTCATTAAATCATTACAGATTCGTATAACCGTTCTCGACTCTTAATCCTCGTCTGAATTCAGGTCCGCCCTCCCGCGCGAAGCGCGGAAGCTTTTAATTTTCATTAAATCATTAGCGAAAGAAGATGATTTGTTGTACCGTTCTCGAAAATAATCCTCGTCGGAATTAAGTTCCCCCTCCATCCCGCGTGAAGCGCGGAAGCTTTGACGTTTCGTTAAACTATTAAAGAAAGAAGACGATTCGTTGTCCCGTTCTCGACTCTTAATCCTCGTCTGAATTCAGTCCCCCCCCTCCTCCCACGCGAAGCGCGGAAGCTTTTACGTTTCATTAAATCATTACAGATTCGTATTACCGTTCTCGACTCTTAATCCTCGTCTGAATTTAGGTCCCCCTCCCGCGCGAAGCGCGGAAGCTTTTCATTTTCATTAAATCATTAGAGAAAGAAGACGATTTGTTGTACCGTTCTCGAAAATAATCCTCGTCGGAATTAAGTTCCCCCTCCATCCCGCGTGAAGCGCGGAAGCTTTGACGTTTCATAAGATTATGAGAGAAAGAAGACGATTCCCTGTACAGTTCTCGATTTTTAATCCTCGTATGAATTCGGTCCCCCCCCCCCCTCTCCTCCTGCGCGAAGCTTTGACGTTTCATTAAATTATAGAGAAAGAAGGCGATGCGTTGTACCGTTTTCTATCATACCCCTAATCCTTGTCTGAACTTCAAAGATGTTCGTTGTCTGCTCTTTTTTCTTCCTACGTCCTCTACCAATTTTGGGAGGAGGGCCGCCAACCCCCCCCCCCCCCCCCCCCACCCACCCCCCCCCCCCCCCTCCTCCCCCTGGCTACGCGCCTGCCGTCAGATAAACACATTTTGATACCTTGTCCGATCCCGCAAGCTCAGGGGTTTAAGGAAATAAATTACGGTCAGATACGCATTCAGGGGCCCGCCTTAGGGTCCTAGGTGGAATCCAGGGGGGCAGATCCCCCGGAAGCTGAGGTATTTTAGGCATGTAATCACGGTCAGATGAGCATATTTTGATGCCTCATTATATTTTAACACTGGCCGTTAACTATTCTTTCTTTCTTGCTTGCATTCTATTTTATTTCTCTTTAATATACTTTTTTTTTTAAAGTGGGGGGGGGGGGGGGGGAGGAGGGGGGAGCTCGAGGCTCCCGATCCCCGCCGTACCCCGGGCTCTGACATGTAGGAATCTCAAGAATGATATTTTTTGCCTGGCTGTAAATTAAGGAATTTGTCATTATTCAACAAACACATACAAACGTATAATTTATTAAAAAGTGAGGAAAAATCTCGGAAATTATGTTATTTCAGCATTATTTGTAATCCATCGTTGTGGAATTAGAAATAAACCACGTTTGAATTTGATTTCGCCCAAGCCTCCCCCCTCCCTATCAGTACGCCAGTGTCTCCTCTTTTCCTTTTTTCTTTCCCTTTCCTTCTTTCTCTCTTATTTTTTTTTTTTTTTTTTTTTTTGGGGGGGGGGGGGGGTCAACAGCCTGGGAGGCAAGGCCCTTTCGGCCCCCGATCTCCTTCTTCCCCCTTTTCTTTTCTTCTTCCTCTTCTTTCTTTCCCTTTCTCTCCTCTTCCCTTTCCCTTCTTTTCCTTTCTTCTCTCTTTTTTTTTTTTTTCTTTTTGCGGGGGGGGGGCCAAGGCCCGCTCGCCCCCCCCCCCTGGATCCGCGCCTGAAAGGAACTCCTCGACATCATATGTGTAAATATACATTATCTTTCGGATTTAGAAACTTTAGCCATTATAAGTGGCGGATCTACGTTTGGTTTAGGGGGTTTAACCCCCTCCCCCCCCCCCCCCCTCCCTCCCCCCTTGGGCTGCCAAGTGAAAATGTGATGTGCTTGTTAATGTTACTTGATTTAAAAAGACGTTATCGTGCACTGCTTTTTATGGTCTCTATTGTGTTAGAAGATGCTAGAGAAAAATCACTTACGGGGGTTCAAAATAGCAACAACAAAAAATCGAATCGCCGCTACGCGGCTCGGCATGTATCTGTTATTTGATTTAAAAAGCATTATTATCATTCACTTCTTTTTTTGGTCTCCATTGGGTTAGTAGATGCCAGGAAAACATCACTTACGGGGGTTCAAAATAGCAACAACAAAAAATCGCATCGCCGCATTGGGTCACCCCCCACCCGTTAGCTAAAAGCTAGATCTGTCCCTGATTATAATGCTCTATATGGACTTTAAAAAAACAGAATGTTCTTCCAGCGGGAGTGAAGCCTGGTGAAAGCTTTCCCCTTCCCAAGTTCTGAACAATATGTGGGTGTTGTGTTTCGATATGAAAGCGCCAGATATGCCACTGGTCACCATTACGTACCAATATTTGGCTCGCATGATTTAAAATTTGGCCCCCTAAGAAACTCTGGCTCTGCGCCTGTCATCAATGTCGTCGAAGATGTACCCGTCCTCGTTTTCATCCTGACGATGAATTGGTTTGCTGCGTATGCACCACAATGTTTGGTATTTTTAAGTAGATGTTATGATGCACGACTGTCCATAGCTTTAAAAACAATTCATATTTAAGACACTGCATAAGTATGTACCTGATGTGGATATGAGAGACATGGTACTCTTCCCACCAGAGAGCAAGAAGACTTATAAATAAATTGTTAATTATTCAATACTATAACAATATTTGTCCTTTCCCTATATCCTCTTTCGAGGTAGACTTTTTCATGCCATTAAAACATTACATATAGATCAGCGATGAACAGAAACCTTGAAGTAGGACATAAAATCACCATCACAACTGCCACAACAAGACCTATAATCATTATCATCATTATCATCATATTTATCATTATGACCAAAGCCATCACCTTCACTTCTTATTTTGCTTTCTTTACATACACATAAGGCAAGTTTTTTAAACGGTATTTGGTTGTACCAGATAAGCCCAATGATTTATTTATGTTTGTAGTATGCTTAATTTCTCTTTCTCTCTCTCTCTCTCTCTTTCTCTCCCACATCTGGTGCTCATTATTTTCAGCAATGCATGAATGACCAGGGTGACCATATCCCATGTTAACCTGTGTTCTGCATTGTGCAGCGTGTCAATGTTGGACCCAGCCCCCACCCCTAGCTTTAGAACAACCACGGGAATTTTTTCCTTCCTACTACAGAATCGATATCAATCTCTCTTGGTTGTGTGTCGGACTGCAGTTCTTGTTGGCAATGGACGGCAGGGTTAGTTGATTTCCTATTCACCAACCATTGTAGCCTCCTCGTTTCCCTGTCCTCACCAATACTGCTTTCTTCATCATTTGGTTGTGATTGATTCAAGTCTGTTGCCATATCATGGGAATAAACTTGGTGTGGTGCGGCAAGGTTGTTATCCAAAAGTATGAATTCGTTTTCGAAGGGTTGGTCAATAATAGCAGTCGATGATGGCGGCAACCTGCTATGTCTTCGGGTGGTCATCCTTGTTTTGTCTAATCTTTTGAACTGTTTTGATAAACGACACATACAAAAGAAAGGTTGATAACTATTATAGTAAAAAGCAAAGACTTGCAGATTTCCTGAAAGAAAAGGATCCAAATTGTTTAATTGAATTGTTTAATTAAAATGACAAAATTATGCTTAACTAGTAAAGTTATTTCATACAAAATTGAAGCCGGCCTGAACTGCCTATACTTATAAACACGGTTCTCTGCGAATAGTCATTTCTAATTTGTGAACTTTAGTGTGATTGTTATTACATTTGTTATAAATTTTTAAATTCATAATCCCAAAACAGATTTAATGATTATTGTTTAAACCATAATTGTGAAAAGATTCGTGCCTCGAACAGATTAGGTTCAATTTACTTTTCTAATCAAAAGATTTATTCAAGAAACGGAGTTTGGATAAGCAAGAGGAGAGGAGAAAGAACAAACCTGGAAGCATCCAAAATCTGGCAGTTGTGTATCATTGTCGTCACCTTCCAACTCCTCCTTCTCCTCCTCCTTCATCTCTTCCTGCTCCTCCTCTTCCTCCTCCTCTTTCTTCTCCTCCTCCTCCTCATTCTTCTCCTCCTCTTTCATCTCCACCTCATCCTTCTTCTCCTCACTATCAACCTCGGCCTTCTTTTTCTCCTTGTTCTTCTCATCTTTCCCCTTCTTCTTTTTCCCCTCGTCTTTCTCCTCCTTGTCTTCCTCCCCATCCTCCTCCCCATCGTTGTCCTTCTTGTCCTCTCTGTCCTCTTTGTCCTCCTCTCCTTCCTCCTCCATCTCCTCCTCCTCGTCCTCCTTTTCCATCTCCTCCTCCTCCTCTTCGTCATCCTCAGTGCCTCCACTGCTCTCATCGCTTCCCTGTTAATAACCCATCGGCGAATCGTGTCCCGGACCATTCTCAGCTCTTTCATCTGAGTCTTAACTTGATTCTGTAGGGTTAATTCAAGATAGATGTAATCAATAGAAATACATATCAACCGTTCAATTTATTAGGTAAGCCTACCCGAAATGTTTATATCAATATATATTTTTCACGATCACACCAGACAGTTTTTACTGAATAGTACCTTCTATATCAAGACTATTGAAATACCTTCTGATAACAATCATTAAGGTTGTTATATACATGTATTATCAAAAGTCACCGTATTTTCGTTTAGCTAATCTTATAACCACTTTACAAAAAGTTTGAAGAAGCAAAAGACAAACCTGAAAATAGCCCACATCGAGCATCTCTGTATCTTTGTCGCCACATGTCTCCTCCTGCTCTTGCTCCTCCTCCTGCTCTAGCTCCTACCCCTCCTCGTCCTCGACCTTCTGAGCGTCATAATCGATGCTGTTGAGAACGACGTCAAGAAGCCAGATTCAAACTTCCTTGGCAGGCAATTTTTCCTTTGATTCGGTTTCCTTCAGCTCGGTAGCATCATTCCCCGTCATAGACACCTCTCCATTAGTGTGGATGTCTTCAGACTCTTCATCATAGAATGGATGGCTCTTCAGTGATGCAACCACTCTCCTGGCATCCCTTTGGATGATGGACCGGTGAAACCTATCACGGGCCAGTCTAAGCTGTGTCATCTGAAGTTCTGCAATATCCTGTGAAATAACATATTGAAAGGTAACTTAAAATGATAACTTATTATAATTATCTTTGAAAAACAGCCATACGAGCACTTGATTAATTAAAATGCTCTTTTTTAAACTCACGATTCCTTACGATTTGTACAAGTCTCTGAGATATGAGAGATTTCAGAACGGGTTTTTACGGTGTTTACTTGATCATCTTTTTTTACCAGTATCATCTCCAATTTTCACGCGTGAATTGTTAAAACGGGCTAAATAATGACCTTGAAACAGAATGAGAATAAGCCTACTGTTTTGACGTCTCCCCACCAAAAATATACATATATAAAAATGGGTCAAATGAAGAGTGGGAGAGAGTTTAAAAAAATAGAGTTAAAGAGAAAGAAAGGGAGCGCCAAAGAAGGAAGAGGTAAGAAAGAAAAGACAGAGAGCAAAGACAGAGAGAGAGAGAGAGAGTAACAGAAAGCTAGGTAGAAAGAGGAGGGGGAAAGATGAATAGTGACAGGAATAGAGATGGAAAAAAAAAGAACAAGAGATTATATAGAAAAGGGGGTAAAGGTAACATACCCTTAGAAGTTGCATTCTCTTTGCCAAAGCATAATCATCAACTGATTTCTCCGTTGTGTTGTCGTCATCACAACTCTCTGTCCGTCCGGCCCCAAAATCTAAGTCCGCAACGGCATCTCCTTGGAAAAATAAATTAAATCCTCTCACATTATCAAATAATAAAATAATTGTAATGTTTGAAGTTATCGGTTTAGAAACCTTTATAACCCCAGGGGCGGATCTAGCTTTTTGCTAAGGGGGGGGGGGTTTGACCAAAATTAATGACGATGCGGAGCATCGTCCACGAGCCGCGAAGCGGCGAGCCGATTTTTTTTGGGGTGTTTATTTGAACCCCGTAAGTGATGTTTTCCTGGCATCTATTAACACAATGGAGACCATAAAAAGCAGTGCATGATAACGTCTTTTTAAATCAAGTAACAGTTAAATACACAGTTATATCCAGAGTTATCATGTGTTTGGTTAAGTTACCAGATGAGTTGAATATCTTCTCACAATATTTGCACTTGAAAGGGTTTCTCTCCAGCGTGCGTTCTTTTTTTTTCTTCTTTTTTTTTCCTTTTTTTTTTGGGGGGGGGGCCGCCCAAGGGGGGGTTTAAACCCCCTAACCCCCCCCCCCGTAGATCCGCGCCTGAACCCATGTATAACATGTTTGTTTTTTTTATTTAAAAAAAGCCCATAGGGATTCACGTACCCTATTTGTTGACGTATTTTTCCTACTAATAGTAATACCAAATGAATAAACTGGTCAATCAGTTTTCAAAGGTCGATTTGTCTTAAAAGTCAAATAATTATTTTGCAAAAAGGGGGTCGGGACGGGGACTTCGAGTATACAAATTGCAAGTTTGTACAATATGAATATTACTATGGAAATTTTTATTTGTTAGAAAAAAAGTGATGATAAAAGGTTGGGGAAAATATTTTGAATTGCCTTTTCGTTTTGTTTGGCTGATTTCTACTTTTTGAAGTAAGAACCAATTCCTTGTCAGTGGATATAAAAGTTATATACGACTATTACTTCTTTGGAAGTGCCCTCTTTCTCTTTCCTCTTCATCGTAGAATTTATGGCTCTTCAGTGATGCAACCACTCTCCTGGCATCCCTTTGGATGATGGACCGGTGAAACCTGTCACAGGCCAGTCTAAGCTGTGTCATCTGAAGTTCTGCAATATCCTGTGGAATAACATTATTGAAAGGTAATGATAACTTATTCGAATTATCTTTGAAAAAAGCCATACGAGCACTCGATCAATTAAAATGTTTGTTTTTTTTAAATCACGATTTCCTACGATTACTTACGATTTGTACAAGTCTGTAAGATATGGGAGATTTCAGGACGGCTTTTCACGGTGTTTACTTAATTATCTTTTTTTACCAGTATCATCTCCATTTGTCACACGAGAATGGTTAAAATGGGCTAAATAATGACCTTGGAACAAAATGAAAATAAGCCCACTGTTTTAACGTCTCCCCACCAAAAATATACATACATGTATATTAAAAAGTAGAAATAAAGAGTGGGAGAGAGTAAATAATTTGAAAAATAAGGTAAACAAGAAAGAAAGGGAGCGCCAAAGAAGAAGAGGTAAAAAAGAAAATACAGAAAGCAAAGACAAAGAGAGAGTAACAGAAAAATAGGTAGAAAGAGGAAGGGGAAAGATGGATAGTGACAGTAATAGAGATGGAAACATAAAAGAACAAGAGATTAGAGAAGGGGGTAAAGGTAACATACCCTCAGAAGTTGCATTCTCTTTGCCAGAGCATGATCATCAACTGATTTTTCCGTTGTGTTGTCGTCATCACAACTCTCTGTCCGTCCGGCCCCAAAATCTAAGTCCGCAACGGCATCTCCTTGAGAAAAATAAATTAAATCCTCTTACGTTATCAAATTATAAAATGAGTGTAACGTTTGAAGTTATCGGTTCAGAAACCTTTATCACCCATGTATAACATGTTTTCGTTTTTTTTTAATTAAAAAAGAAGCCCATGAGGATTCGCGTACTCTATTTTGTTGACATTATTTTTCCTACTAATAGTAATACCAAATGAATAAATTGGTCAATCAGTTTTCAAAGGTAGATTTCTTCCCCCCCCCCCCCTCCCCCTTACTCTTTGATTATCTCTCTCTCTCTCTCTCTCTCTTTCTCTCTCTTTTTTTCTCTCGCTCTCTCTCCAACCCAATCCTCCCCATTTGTCCTGAACTATAATTCAATAAGCGTTTATATATAATAATATATATCATGAACTTCGAATTGTCAAGTTGCATTTCCTACCGTCCCCAATCCTTTCGAAAGATTTACTCTCTTCGACGATGTCCAGCTTGAATCCAGTACTTTGGAATTCATCAATGTCGTCGAAGACGTACCCGTCCTCGTTTTCATCCTGACGATGAATTGGTTTGCTGCGTATGCACCCCATTTTTATTCAAAGCAAACAAAGCAAATTCGAATACTAAGTAAAGAACTCAATATGCCGATGATATTCGCAAGTGATTGAATAGAACACTGGTCATACAGTAAGTAAACAAAGTAGTCACCATACACACAACGCGAAACCTAGCGCATTCTGTATCTGACGTCATAATGCATGCGCATCCATGCTTATGACATTTTAGATGATAATTTTTGTTGTAGAATAGCGGTAGATTTAAGCTTTTCGCCAATTTATTTCCCCTCAAAGATCACGACGATTTGTACTTTTGATCTACCATTTTATCATCATTTTGGCCAACTATAATACATTATCATAATGGAGGGAATAGTAAATTATCAAAATATCACACTGAGAGATGTTACTAGAAAATTGTGGAATTGGTTAAGGCATCCTTTCAGAAAATAAAAAAAAATGTTTTATTGCCCTCTAAGTGCCAAAACATGGGTCGGTCGTTTTTTTTTTCCTTTTTTCTTTTCCCTCTTTGGGCTGACATTTATCAGTTTTGATTTTTTTTGGGGCGGTCAAAAAGGACAATACAACATTTTTTTATTTTTGTTAGGGCTAATTATGCACCTTTTGTGGAAATGGGATAGAGGGTTTTCTTTTTACCAGTGAACAAGAAGACTATAAATAAATTGAAAAAACATTCAATGCTATAACAATATTTGTCTTTCCCCCCATATCCTCTTTCGAAGTAAGCCTATCCATGTCATGAAATATTGTATATAGATCAGCGATGCCCAGATTTGATAACCATACATCCTCATTAATTTATTCTTTTTTTTCTAAAGTTTTTAGATGAAACTTGATAATGACTTAGTAAAAGGCTGAAGGTTAACACAAGAAATCTGACCTGTCACATTATATATTTTACTTCAATTTCCATAAAAGTTGTTGATATTGTTTGACACAACGTGGTGGGTCTTCCAGTATATTTATGTGAAGGCCTAGTTTGAAACTAGGGACATGTTGTGCTGTATAGTGTGTCCATGTTTTCCTAATAAACAATTAGAAAAAGGAATGTTCCAACTTCATCACAGTATTTGGTAGGCAAACGTTTCAAAATAAATTATACCACCCATCAGTGCTGGTTTTAATTGAGGGCAAGATTTCTATAGAAATATGGAAATAAAATGTTTCAATCCCGTTCGTTTATCTTTGATTTTACTCTAACAATTTTCGTTGGAAAAGAAAAACCTAGTTGAGAGAGGTGGGCCGAGAAGAGGAACAAACAAACTTTTACACTATTTATTTATTTTTTCATTTATTTCGATTTATTTCAAAAGGGTAGCCTTTCAGTAGTTAAGATACTGTTATACTTGGGGGCCCTGCATAACAAACAAAAAATAGATATAAATACATAAATATACATTAAAAAATCATTACATGGTAAATAGTAAAAATGATATATCAGAAAGAATACATATAAAATTTCAAATGTAAATGTAAACTCAGCAAATACAAGAAAATCAATTATAAACAAATTTTGGAAACAGATCCTTATAGCGTAGTAACTAAAGTGTCTAAACATAAGTATACATAATTTATAGTTTGGAGGATAATTTTGAGAAATATCCTATCTGTAATTGGTAAGTACTACATATTTAAGTTTGTGACGGACTCCCTATTTGAGTGTACTATGTTTTGGATTTTATTTATTTGTTCTCGAATAACTTGTGCAAAAGGACTATCAGAGATCCCCATCACCCCTCCCCCCTCCCACTCTCTCTCTCTCTCTCTCTCTCTCTCTCTCTCTCTCTCTCTCTCTCTCTCTCTCTCTCTCTCTCTCTCTCTCTCTCTCTCTCTCTCTCTCTCTCTCTCTCTCTCTCTCTCTCTCTATCTATCTCCATCTCAGGAAAAAATGGAAAATTGAAGAATTCATGTAATGTATACATTCGGATGTCATCTCCTGCTTCTCTTTGAAGTTTGAGCTCACAGAACTAGAGCGCCCTCTAAACGCTGGAGTTGGTGGTAAGCATTCGTGAATATGGCAGATGCTGGAGATTTCGATAGAAGTGACGCAGAAAGTGATGGCGAAATTCGAGGTAGGATATTTAGATTTATTCAGCAAATGCTAATTTAGAGTAATGGGAGAACAGTATAACGTATGCTTGAGAAATCTGAAGACGCTACGATTCGATAGTATGCAGTAATTTGGGGCTATATTTCGCCTTGATGCATTGTAAAAACAAAATGTACAGTCCCGTATGTACGGTTTTGTGTAGGGTTATAGTCTAGTGAAGAAGAAGAAGAAGAATAAAGATAGGAAGTAGTCTAGGCTTAGGGCCGCTGGTCTGAGAATAAGGATCATGAGCATAAACGAGGATCATCTTCTTAAAGGTGGACAGACACGTCCTAAAAAAATAAAGATCGTCCACAAAGCGTGGTCGTGGATGATTCTTATTTCCGATTCGTAATGGATTCCGCAATGATGCTCCTTGAATTGATGCATTTCACACTTTGCACAGAGATTTTCACATTATGAACAATAAAACCTGGAAGACAGACCACCCGTAAAAGTAGACGGTGAACTGGGGTTATTTTATTACGCGGAATGCGTTTTTAGCATTGCCAGTGCAAGGATCAGGGAACCCTACACCAGCAGAGCGCGGAAGTAGCTGGAAAACTAGAGAAGATCTTTGCAAAAGAACAATAAGATAGATATTAAAAATGAATCACTGGAAGGAAATGTCACTTTTGCAATTATAGCAAATCTAACAAATACCTCCCTTGAACCACACATAGGAGCATCACTATCCTGGCTGTGTAGTAAAAGCTGTGCTTTTGATTCTCAACATTTCAAATACCACTGTACAAAACTCAACTGATTTCACTCAAAATCGGTACTTTAGTGACAATTGATGACACCTAAATAGCAGTAAAATACATTTTTTTTAACTTACTGATGTTAATAAAAAGAATAATTAAAAAATTCAAATTGTAAGTCTAGTGTCAAACTTTGCTTACAGCTGCATCGACATGCTTGTGTACAGTCTATGCGATTTTGTGTGGTGTGTATATTTGTGTATGGGTATAATAATACCTGCATTACAGCAAGCATGCAGTGCTAGAGGTCAATACGCATTGCATTGACTCTCTATGCTTTGCTGGAGTGCCTTGAACAAGAATATTTTGTATACAATCTCTTTCAGGATCTGATCATGATGAGGAAGAATTGCTGTCTGAAGATGAAGGCCATGAAAGAGAGGTAGCAGTGGGGTCGGGCAGCGAAGGAGAGGTCCAGTCTGAGGAGGAAGAGGGACACGAGGAGGTGGAAGAAGGGGAACATGAAGAAGAAGAAGAAGATGAAGGAGAAGCAGTGGAAGAAGAGGAGGAGGAGGAAGGTGCTAGAATAGAGGAAGAGATTCAGTCTCCAGATGAAGCTCAGCCAGAACACGAGGGAGAACAAGAAGAGTGTGAGTAGGATTAGTTGTAAATCCTTTTTTGTTGTTTACAGTATGAGAAGTAGTTTTTAATCCAGATGGTCTCAAAATTAGAATGGTTATATATACATTTAAACATCCAGTTGAGATGTTAGTAATCAGTATCTTCATAGATTTCTGTAATATACACAAGAGGTTCAGGGGTCCTTCCAGCAGCTTTTGAAACATTACTCTTATCTTTTGCCTTGTTTAGGAGCTAATTAAGACTGATTTTAGTAGAATTCCCCTTTACATATTTTGTGACTTTCTCTTTGTCAAAATACTTAGTAGTTTTGTTAGGATTTCTTCTAATATATTAAAAACTTGATTTAGGTCATCATTTCTAAATCTGGCATACACAGCAATATCAACATCTTTTAAAACATCATTTGAAGGTGGTATATCTTATACTGTAAAAGTAGAAATATTCACGGTACATTAATTTCAGGTTTAGATCGGCAAGCGCAAATTTTAGAACTTGCGAAAACATAAGCATGGCTTCTTATGCATGTTTTGAACGGGCTGAATTGCTTGCAACGCAAATTAAGAACCAGCTAATATGTTTTGGGGTCGCTCAGCGCAAAAAATTAATCATGCGAAAATAACAGCGTTTACGGTAATCAAGCAAATAGCCAAAACAAAAATCAACTTTTGTGATATTTCAATGTTGATGACAAAATATATAATTTCAAAAGCACTAATCACTGATATTTGATAATTGCTCTGTAGATGAAGAATATGAATCTGATCAAGAAGCTGTGTCAGAGCAGGAAGAAGCAGGGGAAGGCGAGGGTCACTACGAGGCTGAAGAACATGAGAGGGAAGGAGAAGAAGGTATGTTACTGGTGGTTCCTTTTTTCTTGTGTAATGTATGTTTCTTTGACCATGATATTTAGCATGAGTGACTCACAGTCTATGATGATAAACTCTGTTTTGTCCTCCTTGTCTTGTCAAAAGTTTTCCTTCCTCCTTATGGGGGGGGGGGGGGGATTTTTTTCTTAAGTTATGGCTAGTGAAGTTTATTCTCCTGATTTTTCCTGGGTGTTTTATGTCAATTATGAACAGTACTCCATGCTATTATACATATACCAGGTAAACAATTAAGAATGAACTTTATACAGTTTCCCTCAAAATGCTATTAGATGTTGAGCCATAAGTTGATGTTTCTTTTTCTTTTAATTAATTGAGCTCCCTGTTTGTTAATCCCTTTTGTGTGACCTTTAGAAGAAGAGCATGAGCAGGAGGAAGAGATCCATGAAGAAGAAGAGGGAGAAGGAGAATATGAAGAGATGGTGGAAGGTGAGGGAGAAGAAGGAGAAGAGATGGAAGAGGAGGAGGAAGCGGGAGAGGTAGAGCATGAGGAAAGAGAAGAACCGGAAGAATCGGAACAGGAGGTTGAGGAGCAGCAAGAGGAGGAGGAAGAAGAGATGGAGGCAGAGGAAGGTAGGCAGTCACCGGACGAGGATGCCCGTTCCCATGGAGATGGGGTGGAGGAAGATGCTCAGTCACAGGAGGCATCAGAGAAAGAAGAGAATGGCGAGGAGGAGGACAGACTGGTCATCAGTCAAGATGAAGAGGAAGAAGGTGATGGAGAAAGAGAGCAGGAGCAAGAAGTTGACGTAGAAGAGCAGGATGCAAGACCACAGGTTTCAGATGAAGGTGATTTCTTGTACTAGTTTTGCCTTATTCCATACTTTTCATGTCGTTTTAGCATAAATTGTAATGGTCTAAATGCTTTTTGCATCTTCTTTCTTCCATCCATTATAATCGTGTTAAATATGATTATTATCTGAAGGCAAATTTTGGGAAGTGGAGGCCCTGGTCTCTTGTAACGGATAACATTTAACAGAGCATGGCCATTAAGTGAGGGGATGTTGTATGGGGGGGGGGGGCAGCGCATATCATCTTTTTATGTTTCCTTCCCAGTCTCCCTTTTTTTTTCCCTCACAATTTGATTGAGAGGAAGTGCCCCGCATAGCTACCCCACTGTACAAAATAAATGACAGATATGTACATGTATTATTCAATGATAACAGCAACGAATACAGACATTATAACAGTGTTTTTTTTCTCACTCATCAGAGTAAATTGTGGAGATGAACAGAAAGCCAAAATTTTGTTCATTCTTCCAATTTACTCCCAATAGAGTGCAAGACGAAAAGCTCTAGTTCGTCTGTAGTCGTTGCCATCTTTGATTTTGATAACAACTAAATCTAGTGATCCCTCATGGAGATAATGGTATTTGTTTGATTTTTCAGGGAGTGACAGTGATGACAACATTGGTAGGAAACCAAAGAAGAGGGTGGTGGTTGGTAGCGATGATGAGGATGCTGGACAAACAAAGGATTCAGATGATGAAGATAAACCAGGTGGTATGTAATTCTTTCTTTTTTCTGAAAATAAAATCAAACTTTGATTGATGACATATTGCTTTGAAGGAAAAAGAAAAATTTAAAGAAACAGATTTGTGACAGTGAAGAAAAAAAGGGTAATCAATTTGAAGTTATGCTTTCAGATGATTCAACTTTAAAAGTTGTTGCAATGTAGGATCCCCTGTAACATGTTTTTATGTCACAATAATTTGTTTAGTCTCGCAACAGTTTTTTTATGATATGTTGTAAAATAAAAGTGTTTACAATTTCCATTAAAGATCATAAAAGGTATGTTGAAAGAAAATTGGACTCCTTTTTTTTTAGACAACAATTTATTTTTGGTTCTTTATTTGTTGTTGAAGTCTTCCTGTGTCCTTCAATAAATTATAAATCTGTTCTAAAATGTTTGGAAAAGAAATGTTAGAAAGTCTGTAGCAAAATGATGTTCTAGAAGATAAGTATGCATACTATTGGTTTTCATAGAAAATTGGGCAATAGATTGAAAGTTCAATCAAAAGTTTCAATCAAACAATGTGGTAATGTTGTGTTTTGTCATTTCATTTTAATCATTTAACTTTTAAGATCTTCTTTAGGTCAGCAACTTATAAGGGTCACTTCATTTCTGGGTGCTACCTACCAAACAACTTTGATATTTTTGTACCAATGTCTATACACATCTTCTGTTATTTTTATGTAAGAATGTATAATTCCATGTATGTATGTTATTTTTTAATTGCTTTGGTGAACAAAAATTAGATTGAATTGAAATTGTAATCTGTTAGTTAGTTTTAGTAGAAATGTGCCTCTTTTATTTACTGTAGAGATAACAAATAAGTTTGTCAAGCTGAACAAAATACATAGTGAGATAGATATGCAGTAATGACGAATAATATTAATAAGATATAAGTACAGTCTGACCTTTTTCTGAACAATTTGGTGATTGATTTTTCTTGATCAATGACAGCTGAAGCAACTCAAGAAGATTTATTTGGTGACTTATCTGATGATGACGATGACAACCTTGATGACATTGTAGACCAGCTTGGTGACGAGGTAAAGTTTTCCTTCTAACATTTTACTACATTCTGGTATTTACTGCTTGATGACATATCTCAAGAGAATCTAGCAAACATATTTGTGTACATGCAGACCTAATCTTTTCAAAGCTTTATAAATATTGAAAAGAGAACATATTATTTTAGGGGGAAACAACTTTTTCATGTAGACAAACAAAGAAATGCTGGATAATGGTTAAAAGTTCCCTGTTATGGGTAAGGTTGATTAGGATTGTGGTGTAGGACTGTTTTAATTAAGGAAGTAAAAATAAATTTTAAACGTTTCCGTGTTTTTGACTAACAATTTTGGTTTTTACAAGAAACTCTCTTTAAACAAAGCACTAAATATTTACAGTTTGCATACGTTTTTTTGCCACTAAAGCCCTTATACTTAGTTGATCAAACTGTAAAGTGCGTCTTAACTTTGTAAAGAAAAAGTGTGATGCAAAATGCTTAGTGGATTGGCAAACTGCTATTATCGTGAATTCACAAATGTTTCTGGTTTAACAGTGTTTCATTTGCTTCAACCATTAGGACGGGAAAGGAGGGGATAACAATGATAAAGAAAACGAAAACAGAGTCATCCGTGGAGCAAATTGTAAAGCCTTTAGTAACTATGTTAAGATAAAGTGTGATGCAAAATGCTTAGTGGATTGGCAAACTGCTATTATCGTGATTCGTGAATTCACAAATGTTTCTGGTTTAACAGTGTTTCATTTGCTTCAACCATTAGGACGGGAAAGGAGGGGATAACGATGATAAAGAAAACGAAAACAGAGTCATCCGTGGAGCAAATTGTAAAGCGCTTAGTAACTATGTTAAGATAAAGTGTGATGCAAAATGCTTAGTGGATCGGCAAACTGCCATTATCATGAATTCACAAATGTTTCTGGTTTAACAGTGTTTCATTTGGTTCAACCATTAGGACGGGGAAGAGAACGAAGACCGGGTCATCCGTGGAGCGGACATCAACGCGGACGGTGATCTCATCCAGAGGGATGACGATGAGGAGAAAGAACCGGAAGAGATTCCAGAGACCAAGATCGAGGTGGAGCTGCCCAAGCTGGGCGTGGACCTGGGAGAAGAGTACCACTTTGCAAAGCTACCCAATTTCCTCAGTGTGGAAACAAGGTAAAGAGACCATGTGGTGCAGTGGTTTAGGCTTTGGATCATGTGGTTCAGGGTTCAAATCTGTTCAATATACCTCTTTGAGGAGAACCACCAAAAAAAAAATATATATATTATAACCCTAACTTTCTCAGTGTGGAAACAAGGTAAAGAGACCCTGTGGTGCAGTGGTTTAGCCTTTGGATTAAGTGGTTCAGGGTTCAAATCTGTTTAATGTACCTCTTTGACAAGAACCACCAAAAAAAAAATATATATATACCTAAATTTCACAGTGTGGAAACAAGGTAAAGAGGCCCTGTGGTATGGTGGTTTAGGCTTTGGACATGAGGGTCAGGGTTCAAATCTGTAATGGGGTTGAAACTGGGAGAGGAGTATCAGTTTAAAAAGCTGCCCAACCTGTGGAAACAAGGGAATAATGCTCTTTGGTGAAGTGGTTTGTCCAAAGAATTAGATGGTTCAGGGTTCAAATTCTGGACCAAACAAGGATGATGATGATGGAATCAAAATACAAGTTTTGTTGTTAGTCTGCTTTTTATTGTTTTTTAGTGATGTCTGATGATCTTGATAAGGGTTAATGTAGGATATTGTAAAGGACATGACTGTTTGTTTTGTTTAGAACAGAATCTATATTTGTTGACCTCTCTCTCTCTCTCTCCCTCTCTCTCCCTCTCTCTCCCTCTCTCCCTCTCTCTCTTTACAGACCTTTTGACCCTCAGTTTTATGAAGATGAAGTCCATGCTGATGAAGATGAGGTGTTGGATGAAGAAGGAAGAACAAGACTCAAACTAAAGGTATGTTGTCTGGTATCTGCAGGTATATCTCAATTAAGCCTTGTAATCTCAGAAAACTTCAATACACCGATGTGCAGAAAAAAGAGATTGCTCTTCAACTGTCCTTATATTCCTACTATAACCAAAAATAGTACAAAAAGTTGGACCAAACTTTGAAGCTACTTGTGTGTGTAGTCTCTTTAATATACCCATCTTCCTGCTGTGTTCCCTGTGTGTCAACTTTGTCATCATTTTAATTATTTTAACGCCTCTTAATACAGATTTATTGTCGCGTACAGGGTGTTATACCAAATCATCTTTTACCGAGAACTTCTTGACAGTATCTATCACATTGCCATCAAGTGACCAGTACTCGGCTTTATCTGTAAAATGTTAAAATGTTTTGATATCATGTGCTTCTACTACGATCAGGTGGAGAATACAATCAGATGGAGGAAAGTGTTTGATGAGGAAGGGAGCGAGATCGGCAAAGAGAGTAATGCAAGAATAGTCAGGTGGTCTGATGGAAGGTGAGATCAATGTATGAAAAAAGAATGCTTCATAATCCCAATAATGATAGATATTGACTACAAATCTTGACCAAATTGGTCTCCTTAGCACTGTTTCTTGAAACCGTCCTAAGAACAAGTTCACCGACATCCCTTCGAAACATGGAAAAGGTGTTGGATATTAGTTTTACAAGATCTATCTCGCTGTTGTGTGCTGATAAGCATTAAGCACCAACTTTAAATCTTTTTAAATTGTGGCTTTCTTAATCATTTCGAACTCACCTTTTATGCTTTATAAATGTTCGACATGAATTCAAAAACTTTCAACAAACTTGATTTTGAAGCTATTCTATTTTTTAAAAACTTATTTGAATTAACATCATCTGTTGTATAAAGTTTAACAATTTCTTATTGTACCTCATTCTTTAAACCATATTAAAAGTACCTTCTTTTAAAATGCAGTCAATTCATATGCAACTGAAGTTTCTTTGCCACTTAAGTAACAGCAGTGTTGTGTTTACAATTCTTATTTCACCTCAACAGTCTGTCTCTTCATCTTGGGCAAGAAGTATTTGATGTTTACAAGATGACACAGCAAGGAGACTTCAACCATTTCTTCATCCGTCAAGGCACAGGTCTGCAAGGCCTAGCTGTGTTCAGAACGAAGCTCTCATTCAGGTAGATATGGTAACAGTCTTTATGGGAGGTTATTACACTTTTGTTGTAAAAGCTCCTGTTCACATGCAATCACAATCAATTTCATTTGTTTCTCAGTAAGATATCAAAAAATTAACATTGTTCAGTCACAGGCACAGAAAAGGCATTGATTCTTTCTGTGAGGTTGCCATCTTAGTTTAAAGATTGGAGTTGGTGTATAGTCATTTGTACACCCATATTGTTTAATCAAGTCATGTTATGAAATTCGAAATGGAAATTCATTTCCTTTTTTCTTTTGCTAAACTTGTTTTTTTTTGTTACTCAATAAACTTATTCTCCATGTTATGTGATACGTTAGAAATATGCTGTAAATTTTAATTAAACCTGTACTTGTTCTAAAGACATTTCATCTTGTTTGTACTTGCTTTAGACCGCATTCCACAGACAGTGCCACTCACAGGAAGATGACCCTGTCCATGGCAGACCGAGCCTCCAAGACCCAGAAGATCAAAGTGGTTCCCATCTCTGGTAATGACCCGGAGGCACAGAGGGGCGAGATGATCAAGGTGAGTGCTGCAAGAATGTCCGAGGATACCATTGAAATCAGCGTTTTTCAACTCGTATTTCACGGCACCCTCTTGCTCTAAACTCAAGTTCTTATTCTTCACCAATTCAAAATCATTGTGCAACTGAGAATGGTTAGCCAAACATCCATAGTCTAAGTTACAGATAATATTTACTAACTTGGTAAATAACCATTTGCGGCTGCACCAAAAATAAGTTAAAGATAAACTTGAGTTCTGGTAATGCAATTGCATTGTGAAAGAAAAGGTGTGGAATGGATCAGAAAAGTTGATCATATAGCATGTAAGTAATGGTTGTGTAATGCAAGGTTCTGAAGTCATCAAAATCATCATAAATTTGGCAGAGTCTTGGTAAAGTAACAATCACTTACACAGAAAGATGTATATGGGACAACACACATGGTGTTGGGGCTAGTACTACCCTGATTTCCTTATCTTTCTATGCTCATTACTCAGCCAGTATACATTTTCTTCCAAAATTGTTTGGCACATGACATTTATTTGTAATCTTGAACATTCAGTGTAAGTTTTGTTAGATTCTGTGAGAATTCATTTTCTTTTTTTTACCAGAACTCAAGTTTATCTTTAACCTAGCTACTTCCCTCCCTGACTCACTCCCAGCTTGTCCAAATTTCAAAGCCGCGGTTGTCTGTGTCTGAGAGTGAAACATTTTTGATGATTTTTAAAAAAAATACTTTGATGGGTCAATCCTCCTCACTGTAAAAATAAAAACCAACAAAAATGTGACATTAGTCTAAATGTTCACTCCGAGTCCGACATGCTAACGCCCAAAGCCTTGATAAGGTAGGTTTGTCTTTTAATTTTATATGATTACTTTAATATAATTTGAAACTTCCTACTTTGAGGTGTACATGACAATCACAACTATATAAAGGCAATAGTTGGTCCAGCATCGCAGACAAGTTATTTCTACTGAAACCTCAAGGCAAAATTCACATTCCATGATGCCATATGACACAGGAGGCTGGCAAAGGATGGTGGCAATGAAATCAAACGGCGTAAGGCGTGTGATTTTTTTCTCTGCAAGATTCTGTAATGCTATACATAGGTTCATGCATTACTTTTCAAGACAACTCAGACAAACTTCTACAAGGACCTCTTAAATGGAATGATTTACCTCAACACATGAAGAACGCTAATTCTTAAACTCTATCAAACGTAAATTTAAGGAGTATTTATTGCTAAATGTCATGGATATATCAAACATTTACCGGGTATATCCTTATACAAAGTTTGAATACTTTTATTGATTTACAATTCTCTGTGCTCATTTGTTTCCATTTTAATTGGATTATGTTTACAAGTCCAAACTCTTTAAGATCTCACCACATTTACATTAACTTTTTCTTCTTTGTATATTTGCTTGTTTTAAAGCCCGTCTGCACTAGTTTGGGCAGGGGGATTAGACCTCCCTGTAAGGTCACGGGCAGGTGGTTATCTCATCAAATCAGCTCTCAATTAACATAAGAAAAAGGGGATCATGGGGGACCAACAGGCACCAATTAGGCATTGTTTGCTATATAGAGGGCGCAAGTAGCTATAAGTAGTGCAGTGGGGCTTTAAATGGAGATGTGGAAATTTCAATTCTATTCAATCTCTCACAGTGCTATATCACTTACTTTACGCATAACACATTACCCTTTTCAAATCATTTCTTGCTCCAACCTTGTTTGTGTCTTCCCATAGAGAGAAGAGGAGAGGTTACGAGCGTCACTGAGAAGACAGAACCAGCAGCGGAGGATTCGAGAGAGATCCCACCAGCGAGGGCTCAGTGCAGGCTACCTGGAACCCGACAGAGAGGATGGCTTCGAGGAGGAAGACGATTCGGCCATCAGCCTCTCCGCCATCAAGAAGAACTTCAAAAGCAGTCTTGCCAAAGGTAAGAATAACATCCAATTAGTGGGTTCAAGTAGTTCTCAGCATACAGGAAGTGGCACCTGACTATAAGCCTATGAATTTTTCTTGTGCAAGTATTTTAATATAATTTCAATATAATTTTTTTTTGTTTTTTTTTTGTTAAAGATATTTGTTAATTTGTTATCAATTCTGTTGATTCATTGAATTTGTCATTGCTTAATGCAACTCTAAGATTGTTGTTTTTCTTGTGCAAAAGATTTAATAACCACTAATTCTGCAAAGGTTGGTGTTACCGTAGGTCTTTCTTTGTTAAAGGCTCATATTTTGGACACTTGAAGAGGTATGGAGATAATGAACTCATGAGATGGGCCGCAGATAAAGGTGGGGGGGGGGGGGGGGGAGGAAAGAAATAGAGGCTGCTCAAAGTAGATATAGATAGACTGCATCAATTAAGATGGATGAAAACAGTTCATGTAGAGTTGGCTGCAGATAAGAGGGAGATATCAAGACGACTCCCCCACCCTACCACCCCCTAGAGGGTAATCACGGGTAGATGGCAATAATGATGATGATGGTGATGATGATGTTGATAATGATGATGATGATGTTAATGATGATGACGGTGATGTTGATGACGACGATGACATATTTCTTGTGCTGTATCTTTCAGTTCAAGACCACGGCCTGTACTCGTCAGATGAAGAGGTGGACAGGGCAGAGAAACTATCTAGGGTCAAGGCACTTTACAGTGATAGCGATGAGGTGAGTTCATTCATTTCATTTCATTATTTATGCATACAAATCACAGCCTGGGTAATAGCTGGAGCGCCTTGAGCACCATGCATGGTGGATATGTGCGCTATATAAATATCCAATATTATTATTATTATTTTATTTTGTGATGTTTGTTCAAAGGCAATTTTCCACATTATATGTGATCTGAGTAAACCAATTTGACATTTGGGGGAGAGGGGGATATGGAAGAATACAAAATGTGAATTTTGATCACAGATAATAGACATTGTCAAGGAGAAAAGCCCCCAAAACCTACAAACTTGAGACAGTAATGCTACTCTTTTGATATATTTCCCCAAAGTAGAGTTGAATATTGTTCTCTCTGAATATGTGACGCTCATAGCACAATACTAATCTGACAGAAGGTGCATTATATCTGTCGATTGTTCATAAAGATTTTGTACCCAACCAAGAGGGTGCTTCAAAAAGATCCCAAGTCAAACTTAACTCTAAGTAACTAAAAGCAAAAATTCTAGTATTTTATACTTTTCATAAATTCCACATCAAGAAACATGAGAAATCCTTGATAATAGAAAATATGAATTATTTGAATCAACATTTTATACCTTTAGAAATAACTTTTACAAAATATGTTCAAAGATGCTAACAGCTTTCCATAATTGTTAAGTCCAGCTTAGAGTTAAGTTCGACCTAGGATCTTTGTGAAACACCCCCCATGATTACAACTCCAGCTCATATCTTTTGTTCTTGTCCTTTTGATCTTTCCTTCTAGGATTCTGATTCTGAAAGCAAGAAGCGCAAGATAGTAGACTCAGATGATGAAGACCAGGATGAGGGAGCATCGACCAAGAAGAAGAAAAGGGTGGCGGTATTATCAGATGATGATGACGATGAGAGCGATTAATAATACAGTGCATTGAACAGTTCTTCAACATAAGCTGCATTGACCTAATCCTATACTTATCTCTTAGCCTAACCCGATACAAAACTTAAACCCAATTGCAACCCTATCCCTAACCTTTTATCTTTGACAAAATAAAATCCAGAGCAATTGCTGTTGGAGAAAGTACTCGAACACAGTAATCAAACATTTGCTCAGGTGATAATTAGGGTTAGGTGTAGTGCTCGGTTCAGCTTTGAAGTTGATGTAGGAAAAGGACTATAGAGCACATGACGCTACAGCATGTCATGCGAGTGCTTAATTCTCATCTCATCTCCCCTCTCGCAGCCCATTATACAAAACCAGATGTTCATTACAAAACAACAAATTCACTTGTGATATCATATCATCTTGTTGAAGAATGCTTTTTTGTGTTCTCTGCCCTTGGGTAAGCAGACATCTGTCTATGGAAAACATTATTTGGATGGGTTCATGTTGCCATCACTTAAAATAGAAATAGAAATGTAGGTGTGTTACCCAAGTTATCATGCCAGAAATTTGTGAAATTATCGGTAGTAGTACGTAACCATTACAAATTAATGAATGGAGTTCCATTTTTCCAAGATGATTTCTATTCTTTGAATTATTCTTCTGTTTAGTGAGAGGGAAGAGGGTGGGGCACTGTGTCTATATTAACTCTGAATTCATCATGGTAATTGATATTGTGAACAATAAATGTAAATAGATTAAAATAAATGTCTGTACAGTTTTTATGCAAAACATTGGAGAAGTGAGTGCTTATTTGTTGTACATGTAAAAGTGTTTTTAATAGGTTGGTGGGAAGTTCGGGCACATAATATATTTCATCACAAAGGTACAAATACATGTATGAAACTAATGTTTTTACATAGAACCAAGTAATTTGAACACACATATACTTGGAAGAAAGTTTGGACGGATTATTTAACAACAATATACACATAATATACTATGTCCATGGCTGTCCTGCCTGCCAAGATAGTCCACAAAATCCTAGCTTTGAATAATATAAAAACAAAAATTCACCAAGACATACACAATCAAACATTTTATAAACCTCTGCATAAAAATACATTTAGTTAATTTGTTAATTTACATGGCAACTAACATCTACAAAATTAATATTGATCATCGCAGAAAGAGTTGAGTTCAGACATCACTGAATGATTAACAATGCCTGAAGAATAACAAACTTGTTGCTACCATGCACAGACTCATGTTTCTAGTGAGCTATGGTAACAAGTCTAAAGAAAGGAAGAGTTGCTTAACATGGTTATAAAAAAAAAGCATTTCAAGTGAAATGTCTACTACCATTGGATATTTCCGATGATAAAGATCATATCAAACAATATTTTGAGAACATTTAAGTTGTAATATGGAATTCTGGCTAAAATATTTAATGAATTAGGTTGTGTGAACCATTTAAATTGAAACAAACTAATGAAAACCTACTGGAAATATTATTTGTTGAAAAGCGCAAATCTCATAGAAACTACAAGTACACAAGAAGGTAGGGACTACACAATCAATTTACAATGGGTTTCATTTGATCCTGTGAGAATTTTTTTTTCTGTTATAACTCAATATAACTCTTGATTACCTTTTTTGTATCCCAAACAAGGCCCTTTCCTAATTTTCTTACAATCTTCACATTAACACAAATTTCACACTTCTCCAGGGCAATGATCGTAACTACTTAAAATTTCATCCTAAATTCACATAAAAATACAAATCACAAACAAACGTGAAGTTTTATTTAATTATTAAAAATATATATATATAATATATAATATATATATATACATATCACATGCATATTGCATTTGAAAGTTGATTGTCATTAACTCGTATGAATTTTACATTACTAATCCCCTGAGCTTTGAGCATATAAGTACAATGGAGTTGATATTCTGGAGTTGTTTCCGAGCTTGAATAGGATATTACTACACAATAATCATCTCTTGAATTATTTATTGTAATTCCAATATCTTGTTCATAAAATTCCTAGTACATGCATTCATGCATGCTTAAAAGGCTATCCATAGTGTCTGTAAGAAAATGTCTATCATTCTCCAATGATAGTGAAAGTATAGACAAATTATAGACAATTCAGTTAATTTTTATATATATCCCTACCTCAAATCATGTTTGAACACCTTCATTTTTAAGTACTATGACCAGTGGCGACTGGTTTATTCTTTGGTAGTATCAAGAAAGGTGTCTTGTTTGATGGCTGATTAACTAAAATCTAATGGATAAAATTGTTTCAAAGCTTTTTTGCGAGTACGATTTTAAAAGGAGACAATTAGGCAAAAGGCTGAAATCTTTACTTCTTTGTTTTAAACTTTCAAGCATAATGAATATGCTCTAAAGTAAGGTTCCTCCTGCTCTGAATCTGGGCCGAGATATGGATATTTTAATGATGATCTCAAGGACCTCACTAAAAGAAGCATATTTCCAGATGATCTTACAAACACTACTGTTTGCAAAATAGATGTTCTTTGAAGTATCCCCCCTGCCCCGGTTCTGAACTGACTACTCTTTCTCTTGGTGCTAATCCAAGGGTGATATCTTTGATTGTTAACAAGTATATTTCATGTTGATCAAACAGATCTCATAAGAAGTGCGTTTAAGGATAATCTAGACCACAACACTTCAATAATGATGATTAATGTCCTTTTAAAACGTTTGCATGCTTCAAGGACGACAGCTATTTTCTCAGGCTGTTTTTTTCTCCAGAAAATTGTTTACACCGGGTCCAATCTTGCAGCATCCCATGGGGTGCCATTGGGGAGGATCAAGGCAATTTTAATGGTTGAAAGTTTAATATGCATCAATATATTTGTTTCCCTTGTCGTACCCTCCTATGAAAAAGTATGCCCTTGGTAATTCTGGTTCTTCTGAAATTCCCAATGCTTGGTATTGGCACCAGGGGGCGTTTCACAAAAATTGTCATCGGTGACAAATGGCAGTTTTGGGTATAAGCTACTGAAATCCTTGCTTCTGATTGGTTATCAACAGATTTGTCACCGATTTTTGTAATTTGTCATTGAAAATCGGCTTTGTGAAACAGGTCCCAGGATCATTGTGCACTGGAAAGGTCCCTGCTCTCAGGTAGCATTCCCATGAGTGCTCTGGTTCTGCTCTGGCTTCTCGGCACTCTTCTTCCTCACTATCTCCTGTAGCGGGGAGAGCCTGAAAGGCCGGGGGTTCTTCTGGGGGACATTGGTCGTAGAGGACAGCTTATTCCAGACCCTACTGCCGCTTCTCTTGTTCTTGGCACTCCCATTCGTTCCTTTGTCCAGGAGGAAGCGATGTCTCAATTTCATCTCCGCCTCGTGATCCAGGATGTACTTGGGGAAGAGGGAGCGCTCATCAAACCTTTGCTTTAATTCTGGCAAGACAAAAAATAATAAAGTACCAGTAACTCTTTTCAGCAAGTGATAATTAAATATATGGGTACCTGTCTGTATCATGGCCTAGGATGAACTTGGGAAAGAGAAAGTGTCCCATCAAATCTTTATTTTAATTCTGGCAAGTTTTTTTTTAGTAAAGCAAGTAAGCAAGTGATTATTATGTATATCAGGTACATATCGTAAATCTACCAGATCCTGCCCAATATAAAATTTAAAAAAATTGTACTTTAAAATGTTTTCTCTGCCTCGATATCAAGAAAAAAATGGGAGAAGAGAAAGTGCTCATCAAGTGCATGTGTAGTTATGTCATGAGTTCAGAAGAAAACAAATACTAAAACCTACAGCCATTTAGAGAACCCCTTTTCCTTGATGGGTTAAGCTGATGGACTTACCTGGGCTTGAATCTTTCTCCCTTAGGTTCCTTGCGGCAGCCTCGGCTTCTTCGTGAGTCCTGAAGTACTTGTGAGGGTGGGAGATGAAATCTGGCTTGTGCAGCGTCCCGACCTTATCAAGTTCAGATACATCGAGGGCCTGCAGCATGAAAACAAAAAGAGTGTCAAAGCGTTCCAAGGGTTCTATAACGCATCATATATATGGTGAGAATCGCTCCACGGTCAATTTCACCTATTTCCTAACGTCAACCCTGGAAAAACCATTAATGACCTAATACTTTACTTTAAACCTAACCCTAACCTAAACCTGTCACCAAACCAAAAATGCTATCATGACAATTGCTCAAAGTTCAATTTCCTACAGCAACTGAATTCCGTATTTTAACTTTCATCTATTGGTCAATTGGTTTCTAGTAAAAGCTTCTCTGCACTGTTGCATAAGCACTATTTCAAAATGTTGTCTTCTTGTTTCTTAGTGAATGTATACTCTTACAGGTAAGTCTGACTAAAAATGGCCAATGATACACCAGGGTCCCGTCTTATAAAGAGTTGCGATTGATCCAAATCAATGGCAAGTTTGCAGCTTCCTATCTCCTACCCTCAGGCCCTCACATAACATTGGTGAATGAAAATTTGCTATGGCAGCCTGTCTGGACTTTGTTTTTCAAAGATGGAGGCCGGCTATATTTAGGGTTGGAATTGGAATTTTAGCTCAGTTATACTTAGCACACTCAGTAGAGTTAGGGACCTAATATGAAAGAGTAGATATCTCAAACACGTAGTCTTGGTGACCTGACATTTGCAACTAAGTTTGCAACTAGGTTAGGTTAGGGATTGAGTTCACTATTGGTTTTTTGTTAGTGTGGGAATTGACTGTGAAGCAATTGTTACTTGTCATAAGACAGAATTATTGACCCAAAGTCAGCACCGACTAGTACACATGGTGTACATATAAAGCAATTAAACTTGGTTTTCATCAACAGATATAAATGGAACAGGTGTCAATTAATGCTGATGTAACCTTGTGGTAATCCTGTCTAGATATTTAGTGAGCTGGAAAGAATTAAACCAGACTTGTTCTTCCTGTTTCCTACTAATAGCAAACCATGGGTGCGCATTGTTCTGTCCTATTTTAGGATTCCTGAAACAATCACAAGCACTCCCAAAGTAAAGAGATATTGGATATGTTATGATTCATGTGAAGTTACCAGGGCATTCAAATGCAAGATCAAAATGTGATCAACTTGAAATCATGCCCCAAACAACTCAAAACACAAACTAAGTAAATACACATCAGAATATATATAATCTGATCCTTTGAAGTCATCCAAAACAAATGTAACCATCAAATACAACTAATTAAAGCAAAAACAAAGGATGTGAGATCAGCAAGAAATGAATTACAAAGAGTATGCAGAACTGTGTTGATTCTCCGCAAAATTACAGCTTAAAACTAACTAGATGGAACTTCGACTGCGCGCAGTCGAAAGTGATGCCTCCGTCAGAGCAAGTTTACAAACCAAAACAGAAGGAATTTTTCAAATTCAAGTTTCATTGTAATCCATTAACAGGTTCTCAGAATATTGTGATTACAAGCAATTTCTCATATACATATATGACCCTTTGATCTTTGACCTCATAACCCTAAAATCTACTCAGTTCATTGGCTCTGCAAGATGTCCTGAGTTAAATAGTAATCCATCTGTCAGTTCTAATGAGAATGCGTTCACAAGCTATTTTTGCATACATAATGAGCCCATGACATTTGACCTTTGACCTCATGACCCAAGAATCTACTCAGTTCATTGGCTCTGCAAGATACATACATGATCTAAGTTTGGCAGGAATCCATCAATCTATTCTAATGATAATGCGATCACGAGCTGTTTTTGCATACATAATGCGCCCTGTGACTTTTGACCTTAGACCTCGTGACCCCAAAATCTAATCAGTTCATCGGCTCTGCAAGATACATACATGACCAAAGTTTGGCAGGAATCCATCAATCGGTTCTTGAGATAACGCGATCACGAGCTGTTTTTGCATACATAATAAGCCCTGTGACCTTTGACCTTTGACCTTAGACCTCGTGACCCCAAAATCTAATCAGTTCCTCGGCTCTGCAAGATACATACATGACCAAAGTTTGGCAGGAATCCATCAATCGGTTCTTGAGATAACGCGATCACGAGCTGTTTTTGCATACATAATGCGCCCTGTGACTTTTGACCTTAGACCTCGTGACCCCAAAATCTAATCAGTTCATCGGCTCTGCAAGATGAATACATGACCAAAGTTTGGCAGGAATCCATCAATCGGTTCTTGAGATAACGCGATCACGAGCTGTTTTTGCATACATAATGAGCCCATGACATTTGACCTTTGACCTCATGACCCAAGAATCTACTCAGTTCATTGGCTCTGCAAGATACATACATGATCTAAGTTTGGCAGGAATCCATCAATCGGTTCTTGAGATAACGCGATCACGAGCTGTTTTTGCATACATAATGCACCCTTTGACCTTTGACCTCGTGACCCCAAAATCTAATCAGTTCATCGGCTCTGCAAGATACATACATGACCAAAGTTTGGCAGGAATCCATCAATCGGTTCTTGAGATAACGCGATCACGAGCTGTTTTTGCATACATAATAAGCCCTGTGACCTTTGACCTTAGACCTCGTGACCCCAAAATCTAATCAGTTCCTCGGCTCTGCAAGATACATACATGACCAAAGTTTGGCAGGAATCCATCAATCGGTTCTTGAGATAACGCGATCACGAGCTGTTTTTGCATACATAATGCGCCCTGTGACTTTTGACCTTAGACCTCGTGACCCCAAAATCTAATCAGTTCATCGGCTCTGCAAGATAAATACATGACCAAAGTTTGGCAGGAATCCATCAATCGGTTCTTGAGATAACGCGATCACAAGCTGTTTTTGCATACATAATGAGCCCTGTGACCTTTGACCTTTGACCTCGTGACCCCAAAATCTAATCAGTTCATTGGCTCTGCAAGATACATACATGACCAAAGTTTGGCAGGAATCCATCAATCGGTTCTTGAGATAACGCGATCACGAGCTGTTTTTGCATACATAATGAGCCCTGTGACCTTTGACCTTTGACCTCGTGACCCCAAAATCTAATCAGTTCATCGGCTCTGCAAGATACATACATGACTAAAGTTTGGCAGGAATCCATCAATCGGTTCTTCAGATAACGCGATCACGAGACCGGGACGTACGGACGGACGGACGTACGTACAGACGTACGTACGGACGGACGGACGGACAACCCAAAAACATAATGCCTCCGGCTACTTCGTAACGGAGGCATAAAAATGATTCACTTGCACCTATCACAAACCACAACTGTATGTTAGATGACATGTATCCTGTTACGACATATATTTCAAACAAATTGACATGATAGATCATGCATTTCCTAGTTTGTTGAATGCACTTTAACAATATAGGGGTTAAGAAAAAGGTAACTAAAAGAATAAAAACTATTAAAATCATTTAAGAAAGAATTGTCAAAGCATTAAAGTAACAAAATCAATTTCTGAAGAAAAGAAAGAAAGAAAGAAAAAATCAAATTTAAAACTGCAACTAATTTAATTAAAGTTTTAATTGTTAAAAAAAAACATCAAGGTAACAGAAACATGATGTTAGTACATTGAACCATTTCTTAGAAAAGTCAACAAAAAAGAGCAGTGCGATATTTGTAATTACAAATACCCAAAAAGCCATGTCACATGATAAATATTTTTTAAAGGGGTTAAAGCAATGAAAGTCACGACACATGTTTTGCTGAAAACAAATTTAAATAATCTTCAATGTAATGGTTGGAAAATCAAGACAATGCAACCTTTACTGAAAGAAGGCGGCAGTGAGGCTGGCAAACTAAAAAAAAAGTGAACACAAGAAATTTTAAAGATGTTTTAAATTTTAAATATGGTGTTCTCTTGTTGCTGTTCTTCTTTTGTTGAAGTACAGGCCACCATGTTGTCGGTGTATCTTCGTACTTTGAAGTTGTGCATATATATATGTACAGTGCTGTGGAAGATCTAATCTATGTGCGGTTAAAATGAAAAGGGAATAAAGTTAAAGACCATATCCGAACTGGGAAATGAAATGGATAAATTATATATCAACGGAAAGCTTATGAGCCATAGATAACAATAATACAAATCATATGCCATTTTAGTGTCTGTCAGAGGAGTATTAGCTCTCTGAAAACTCAAAATCTAAAGCTTTGAAAATCTGAAGTTGTCGACCTAAAAATTTGCTATCGACTTGATGACATCATCTTATGTGGAGTACGCATATTCACAATGACTTTGCATTAATTAATCGCCTCAGCTATATAGGTCAACCAATCTGGTCCACATGGTATGTTGTCACTGTAACTACGGCAAATTTGACTCCTGTTGACCCGTAATTTGGAGGGTTGCGCGAAAATGAGGTTTTAAATTGCTTTTGTGCAATAATGAAAGGGTATATGCTTTTTATTTCTTTATATTTGTATTCTACATTCATTCAGTTTTCCATTTATATCAAGTTGTATTTCCATCGGATAGGGTCTTTAAACCTCGTTGATCTTTCAGGCACCGGAATATAAAGTCAACTTCAAAAGGGTATTCATTTAAAATCCACTGTGTTAGGACTTGAACTTAAAAGAAAGTACAAGCCCACTCACAAAGTATGTATCCAAATACGTCAATCATTTTCAACTCTTATCTTTTTTTTAACTACTCTATTTTGCAAGACAACAACTTTCCAGTCATTTAGAATAGATTACATGTACATGTACAGTATGTAAGAAATATTGAGGGGGGAGGTATTACCAAAACTGCATATAATGGAACTAAATTTACCAAAAGAAATCCACAAAACTTTTGATTTCATTTATCATAATCAATGGGAAAATCATCACAATTTATGAAAGATACACACAAAGGCTCTTTTACTCCAATCATAGTCACTGGCTATGGCATGCAAAGCTTTAATATTCAGTATAGGTTAGATGTAAGTAAACACAATCCCAAATAGTTACAAACAGACTGTTACAATCAAACTAAATTACGTAACAAGGAACTTTGCACCACATTTTGACAAAAGAACATATAAAGAATCATCATTTGGCAAAAACGGAACTAGTTTTCAAGAGGTCCATTTTTTTTTACTACCGGTATATCTTTTAATAGTGTCAGCTTGCATCACAGCCATGCTAGATGTACAATTAAAGCCCCTCTAAAGTGTTGGGAGCCCCAAATTTGCCAAAAGTTTGATAGCAAAATTTTGCTTCATTGTATAATAATGTCAAAGAGGATGTTGTACACAGAAAACCTAAATTTTGTATCCTTTCATCAATATTCGACTTCAAACACATTTGTTTTGAAAATCCTTGCAGAAATATATCTTAAATGACATTCTCTTTCACATTATGATACGATTTAAGTGAAATTTTGCCATCAAATTGTTGGGGCCCACAACACCTTAGAGGGGCTTTAAAGATGGCATTTATACAGTTTTTTGTTCAATATGGTCTTCACAGAGGAGTTAATTGGAGCCTGAACCATTATCAAGCTTTCAGTTCAAAACAATACTCAACTTTCATTTTGCTGTATGATGATTCTTTATAAGATGTTCAGACGAGACAGCTTAGTATTGCATAACGGTTTCTGTACAGTGCTACAGGCCTGTCGTCGTCGGCTCGAGTTTGCCAAATAACCCGCTATTTTCAGACTCGAGTATTATCCCGAAATTGCGTCTTTAACAGACTGATACGCTCATCACAAACTGACTCGGACGGGCGCAAATTAGCCCGCTATCTCCCAAATAGCAGGATATTTTGGAAACAAGACCAATATTGCTTGGGATATTTTCTCAACCAAACTGCGAAAATTAACTGTGTAATTTGCGATTTGGGATAGTTAGACTAGCAGGTTATTTGGCAAACTCGAGCTGATGAAGACAAGCCTTATGATGAGTTTTTGCTCGTCTGAATGGGGGGGGGGGGGCTGTGAATATCTAAAGAAAGCTTGTTACCTGCGTCCACATAGGTGGTCTCAGCTTCTCTGTAGACTGAGTGAAGGGGGAGGTACATGGTATAGTAGCAGTGCAGATCAAATTAGCAATGAAAACATATCAATATCTAATTCTCTAATTCTATGCCTACATTTCTTTGTATCAAGCATGACATACTGCAGTAAATCACAATAAAATTGACCCCGCTAGTACCACAGAAATGTCAATTGCAGTTTCTATTCTAAAGCAGACAGATGTAGCACGTGATTTCCCTATAATGGCAAGTATTATGGTATAATGGAATTACATAATGTACATATGTACTTTTATTGTACAGAATTATGGTCAAGTACAAAAAAGGAAAGAGAAAAGTTTGAAATACAATGCTGATAATCAACTACATGATACACACATGAATCACCAAGCTTATATTCAGAAATAGTGGGCTAAGTAGACCTAATGAAAATAGTTGTTTCTCGATCATATGGCAAAGGTTTATGGAATATTAATACTTGTAATTTTAAACTGCCCCTGCCAAGCACAAATTGCAGTTATCCACAAGTGCAGTACATACCGGTATGTTTGAAAGCTGATCAAAAAAGATAGCATATTCTCTGTGAATGCTAATAATGGATGGTGCTAGCATTACATCATTTTTTATAATCACTGTAAGAATTCAACAAACTAGAACACATTAATATCAACTCTTAAAGGAATTTAAGTGATTTTTTTTACTACCACTTTGCCTGAAAAACATTCATTTTTCAAATCTGCACCAATCAACTTTTTTATTTTTGTACTTGTTTTATTTAAACAGGGTAACTCTCAGTATTAATACTGTTTTTCTGAGAGGCCCTGTACACAAAACAGGATTACAAAATAATACAGGAAATAACAAACAAAGTTAAAGGACATATACCCAATTAGATATATATCAGGGTTATTTGTTTGTTTTGACCATAAAGTGTTCACTGCACATGCGCACAAAGCACAGAATGATGTTTGCGCTTGGCTTGGGCAACCAAAAAGTATCTTATAATGGAATCTACTGACCAAGATGATGACCTTTTACAAAGATCAAATATAGGCTTACTACTATGAAACAAGAATTGTTAAGAAAAGCCATTTTTTCAGCAAGAAATTTTCCCAAATTGCACAAATTTAAGATTTATCCATAGTGATTCAATTATTTTGCAACATGAAACTTTCATGAATCTCAAATACTCACACAATTCTAAAACATTTCATGCACACAAAAGTTCTTGGTTTAATTTAGAGTATTTGTTATGCAGATGTAATTATGATTAATCCAACTTACAGCATAGGGTCCGGCAGGGGGTTGGTTGGTCCTCTCCCAAGACAAGTAAGGTAGGTCAGGAATGGTACCGGGTTGTTTCCTCTCTCTTTTGTTCTTTCTCACTTCTTGGTACTGTTTACCTGTGCAGAGAAAGGGTAAATACCAGTCTTTATCAGTTCTTCAAAGAAAAAAAAGTAATAGGCCAATGAAGTAATCATTTTCTGTGGACAACTCAAACCAATTCTGACTTTTCCATCCATACCCTTTTATGTTAAACTACATCTCTTTTTCTTTTACAGATTAACCTGCTTTGGTGTTATATCATGAAAACTACATACCTTTGTATAGAATGCATAAAGTTCATGCATTATACTCCGTCATCAGGGCTCCCTTTCAAGTTGTTTAGTGTATTTATTATACAATAATAACAGAAGCACACTATCAAATATCATCAAAATATCTATCATTATAATTTAATAATGATGCATAATGATGAAGAAGATGACTTTTATTTTTATCGTTATACCTAGCCTGGTGGATTCCCAAGTATTGACCTTCTCCATGGGGTCGAAGTTCACCAGGACATCGACCTCCATCTCCTCATCTGACTTCTTGTCTTCAACCTCTACATCTTCCTGGCTCGATTCACTGTCACTCATTTCCTTTATATAAAAAAAAGTTATAACGTGTCAATTGCATCATCACAAATATATTTTTAAAGGAAAAAAAACATACAATGGAGCTTTCTTTGTCTGCAGAAAAAACAACAAAGAGGAACAGTTTGGTAAAAATTTGAGCAATTGACAAATAAACTTATTGATTTTTACAAGTAAAAAGCATTGAATACAGAAATGTTAAATTGGCAATCAGCCATGTGACTCTTATATCACCATTTAATTTCAACATATAAAAAAGGTGACCCAAGTAGTTCTACCTCCGTTTTTACGATGACAAATAATTAAAAAACTAATGAAATACTTTTTTGTTAATAGGGAATGATTGTTTGCATAGTCATGAACAAAACACAAAGATATGAGTTGAATATGACAATGAAAGGGATGGGGATAATATTAAAAGGGGTTTTATGTTCCCTCAATTGTTTTAAAAAAAAGGAGTTGAATGGACCTGTCAATTATTACTTACATCCATTTCGCTTGGGGTGGGTTCAGGTGAAGGAACGTAAGGTTCAATCTTCCAATGCTCCTCCTTGAAAAAGATATGACAAACAACACAATTATTATCTGTCACATAGTACATGTCTAACTGGCTAAATAGTCATATAGTACATGTCTAACTGGCTAAATTGAAAATGATACAATGAAATAACATAAGGTTCTGGCTTGGAAAGAAGCAACAAGTTTCCAAGTACACTGACATTTTGTTTCTCTCTGCAACATATCTTTCTCTCCTTCCCTCTCTGCTTGTCCTTTTACCTTCTTTGTAAAATAATAGTAAAATACAGAAATAAAATGGAAACAGAAACATATATATATATATATATATATAAATAATTACAATTAATTCCTCTTTATGTAACCTTCTGTCTATGACTGTCTCCCCCTTGCTCCCTCTCCTCTCTTTATATCTCATCTGATGCCTGTCTATCTGTCTATCATTCTCTTGACCCCTCTACTTGCTCTTGCTTTTATGCATGAAAGCATTTGCAAGTAAATACAAAATCTACAAATACCTACAAATAAGACATAATCAGCAAAATGGAACTTCAGCTCACAGAACTTTCACTATATGGAATCTAATTTTACTGTAACATGTCATAAAGACAAAAAGAAACATCAGAAAATAAGCAGGCAACTAGATGATTTCTGACCTGACCAAACGTTCCTATGTGGTTGCCATGGATATCAGCCAGCTGAACGCTAGAGTCTGCTGAGGCTGAAATAATGAGGCAGCGTTCATTGCGCTCACACATACTCAGGTAGTTTACTGCATCAGCATGGAGGTGCCAAGATGATAATGTGGCTAGAGATGGGGCAAAAATAAGTAACAAAGAATTAAATCATGATTGATCACTTTTACAATAATCCCCAAATGTATGCAACAACTGATCAAGATTCTTCAAAATAACCATTACCCCAGTTGTTTGGTTCTGAAAAGCCTGTAATATTTATAATTGGTGCGTCTTTACTCCAAGAGAAGCATGCAAGGCATTCTTACACACATTCATGACAACTTTCACTTATCATCATCTTCCCGATATCTCCTGGAAGAAGAGTGACAAATGTACAATGTAAATAAGTCTCTTGCTAAGGGACATTAGTGCTGCAGTAGGGACTTGAACTGTGAACCATTTGATCCACAGCCTGGCAACATAACCACTATACCACAACACCTCTAGGAGGATGGACAGTAGTGGTATTAAATGGTAGTGGTAGTGGAAGTGGGTGGGGGTAAAGGTTATGGTAGTGGTAGTGGAAGTGGAAGTGGTATTGGTAGTGGAAGTAGTAATGGAAGTGGTAATGGAAGTGGTAGTGGAAGTGGTGGTAGTGGAAGTGGTGGTAGTGGAATTGGTAGTGGAAGTGGATGGGTTAATGGTTATGGTAGTGGAAGTGGTATTGGAAGCGGTAGTGGTGGTGGTAGTGGTGGTGGAAGTGGAAGTGGAAGTGGTAGTGGTAGTAGAAGTGGATGGGGTAATGGTTATGGTAGTGGTAGTGGAAGTGGATGGGGTAATGGTTATGGTAGTGGAAGTGGTAGTGGTAGTGGTAGTGGTATTAGAAGTTGATGGGATAATGGTTATGGTGATGGTGGTGGAAGTGGTGATGGTTATGGTAGTGGTAGTGACAGTGGTAGTGGAAGTGGTAGTGATAGTGGGAGAGAATGTTATTGGATTGATAATTTAACCCAATGCTAATCTGCCACAAGGATCAAGTCCAGGATCGATGCAAAAGAGAGATCCCACTCAGGACTCACCAGGAGGTTGTGTCAGAAGCACATCAGGTTTGTGAAGACAGTATTCTTGAATCTTCCAGACCTTGATAGCACCCTCTGTGTCTCCAGTCACAAGATAATGGTTGTTGCTACTCACTGCCATCACAATAGAACCAACTGACATAGCAGAAAAATGGGAAAATGTTATATGTTATTTCTACTTGAAAAGCATGAACAATCAAATACAAACATGCATACATACAATCTCTGAAATCTACATATTAATCCAAACATATGCATAAAATTTAATATTATGTCAAATATTTATCTTTAAAAAACTGGAAACAAAGTATCACATCAAATATATGCTATGTCAGCCTTATAAAACAAACATAAAAACTATGGCAAATATATTCTATGTCAGCCTTATAAAACAAACTTAAAAACTATGGCATAGCTTAAAGAAAATAAAATCAATTATTTAGTTCATTAAAGTTCATGGAGTAAGAACACTAGTTTGACATCTGACATGGATAGTTACATCATTCATCCTAAATATATTTTTGTGCCAAAAGATTTCACTAGGATACCTACGCCAATATCGTCATTTACATACCATCCTGATGGGCAATGAATTCAGCCAAGAGGGCATTCTTGTTGACATTCCAGAAGCGCACCCATCCGTTACCCCCGCAGGATACCAGGTTTGCACCCCCTGAGGCAGACAGGTGCTTCCTGGCTTCTAAGAACAGCAGCTGCTTGATCACATAACTATTCATCTAGAGAAAGAGATAAAGAGACAAACGTATATATATGGAGTGAAAGACATATAGATAGATAGATCCAGACAGAGAAAGGGATATACAGAATTATAAACAGAAACATACTAACAAAGAGATAAAATGGAAAGAGTTGAAACTTATGTATAGATGAAATGAGAGAAAACAAAAGTAAAATACACATTATATCAACGTAAGGTGTAAATATTTTTAAAAACCATGAACTTTTGAAATGTGTTTTTTCGGAATGTGTATCAGTTGTCCATGCATCCTGTTGTGCTCTAGTCATCCATATGATATATGCAAATAAACAATAATAATAATAATAATATGTAGTTTAAGAGAGATTTGTAGTTAGATATTAAGCCAGAGAGAGAAATATATGAATAAACCAAAGCAAATGATTTATATAAAGAGAAACAGAAGAGAAAGGGGAGACAAAATGTACATACATACGATACGAATAGAAATAATCTGTTTGACTCTACATATTAATTTTCGGGACTGGGTATTTAAAAATTTGATACCCATGTATAAGATTTGTGCTACAAATTCTTCTCCACACATTATTTCAGGTGCTGCAAATGAACCATCACCACAATACTCAAGTATACAATCAAATATGCTGAGACTCTGTAGCCTGGCCAATGATTCAACAAAAATTCCAACCTAACAATCAATGTCCTTACCTCATCCGATTCACTACTCTGACTTGATCCTGTGGTGGGTCTCTTAGTACCCTCGGTCTCCTTGCTTCCGAGCCTGGTGGATTGAGACACTCTGCTTGGATGGTGGGCACTCTGAGCTGAATGGATGCTGGTACGCTGACGGGATAGACCTGGGGTTGTGCCATCATTATGGAGGGACTGCAGATTCATTACAAAAATAGTAATAATAACTGTTATTCATAAGGCGTTTTGCTTACAGTATTATTATTACACTGGTCACCAGATTCTATTGTTTTCTACACATTAATAACAGTGCACGTTCTCCACTACTTGGGAGCATTCCAGCTAGTCGCCTTCTAGTGGGCGCTCACATGCTAATATAATCATATTGACCCTCACATCCTACTGGGTATCTATTGAACACCTGGGTGGAGAGGAGCAATGTAAAGAAAATGCCTTTCTCAAGGACATAAATGCTGTTCCGTGGCTCGAATCCACGACCTGCCAAAGACCTGTGCATTCCCAGTCAAGAGATTTAACCACTCAACTCCAACACCTCTACTCAAAGTGATTCAATTACAAGGTCATTCTTTGGTGTCCTCACATATGCTTTGGTGACATGTACTCCAGCAGCATTAGGCCAGGGTTGAAGTTAGTGATTAGTGCAGGAAATTGACTGCACACCAATGGTCATTTGAGCATATGCCACAGCACAATTTTGTATCGCTTATGTAACTGTGGTTTAATCTAGCTGGTAAACAAAACACATCATTGTGGTAGACAATTGACATTTACTATTATTGAAATTTCGAAATAACTATCCAACAGTTTCTCTACATACTATTAATAACCAACGGACAAAGACTAACAGAGGTCTAGTACACAAAGACCACAAATGCTGGGCCTAGTGTACAAAGTCCCACAATATTTTACTCTGGACAAAAGAAAAAAAGGTGTGAGTGGAGTCCTGCCACTTCATGTGGATTTGACTAAATATAACTTGTTGATTAACTCATCATATACCCCTCTTACCAGTTTGGTCTTCTCCCTGCTCTTTGCCTTCTTGTAGAATCTTTGTTGGAGGTGCCTTGATGAAACCTCTGACCCTGTATTCCAGATCACAATCTCTCCATCATAGCTCCCTGTGGCAAGGGTGTGTGGTGCCATGAAGGCTGCACCCAAGATGTCATCTTGATGCTCCTGCAACGGAGAAGACATTAAAAAAATGTTTTGACGTTTGTTCTTTGAAAGCTGAAAGTGATTTTTTTTTTTTTTTTTTTTTACATTATCTCTTAATTTCTGTGTCTAAATCAAATCATTTCATGAAATATCCCCCTCCAATTTTACAAAGATGAAAATGATATTTCTTCAAGGTCAGAAAACTGGCAAATTTAACATGAGGAAACCATGGCCTCATTTACATGTTCCTTTTGATTCCTTTCCTGTTCATAATTTATGTACATTATTCAAATAGTACACCATTAAGTTTCCTACCCTCTTGTGGCATGATAATGTTTAATCACTGTTGTCCAATGTCCACCCTTTTTCAATGATGGCGTTTATGTTTAGCCTTACCAGAGTAAATGGTTTCTAAAAGTAGCACTAATTCTACTGAAATATCCTAGAAATATTGATCAACGAGTCTCTCCTATATTCTTTTAGTGGAAGTGGTGGATATGGTTTGTAATATCTTGTCCTGTTATGACTTGTTTTGTCATGTCATCTTTTTATGTAATTTTCCTGTCCTTTGTGTCCCATTTTGTAATTCTTTTCTTTTTGTATTTTTTAAAATTATTTAAATACTTTAAAATGGTTTACGAAAATATGTTATTATATTATATCTATTTTACTGTGATTATTAAGACACTTTAAAATGATTTAGGATAATAATGTTCACATTATATTTATTCTTGGGAACCTACAAAAACAAGCTATGCTTTCCAGTAGGTTCCTGTTTCATTTCATAATTTTGATCTTACTTTGTCAACTATATTCTTTATTGTGCAAACAATTGTTATATGAAATGAATAAATAAAAAATCAATCAAAACAAACAAAAAAACAAAAAAATATAAGAAGTATTTCTAAAGAAAGATCTGCTTTGTTGGTGCAGTGGCAGCGGTGGGATAAAGAAGGTAATATTTTTTATATTAAAAATATTTATGGACATCAAGTAAATACTTATAGTGAAAACTACAAGCATGAAATAAATAATCTTGATAATACTGTAGAATCTCATTATATTGAGACACAAAAATTTAACATGTAGATTTCTTTGATAATAATAACAATAATTCTGGATTTATATAGCACTTAATACCATCTCTAAGCGCTTTAGAGATATTATTATTACCCAAGTCATTGGAAACATTCATCCTACCAGGTCCCCATTTCTCTCCCGGGTATGGAGTGGAATATGTGGATTAATGTCTTGTCATGGGACATTAGTGCCATGTCAGGATCAAACACTAAGGGATAGAGCAACGTTGATTTGGCGCTGCTCAGTGGCTGCCGGGCTCACAATTAATTGGGCAAAAAGAATTTCCATTTTCGGTTTAATAAAATTTGGAGTGGACTTTAAAAAGATTATTATTATTATTATTTCCAGTCAAGTGCTTAAACCACTAGACTATGACACCTCTACTGATTAATTTAGGAGAAAATATTTCATTGGTCTGATCATTGTTATTGATATAATTAGATTCCTACCTTTCCACCCTTCCATTCTGATGGTTCAACCAGGTACTGATTTATCTGATGATTACGGAATACCGTGATGTATCTGATGAAAGAATATAATGCATACAAATTTACAACGTTTTATGTCAACTTAAAGGTTAGTTACAACTGACTATATCAGAAATATCTGTCTTTCCCATATAATGTATTATTGTCTTTATTATTATATGGAATTATGTACTATGGAATTTTATTTTGACTGTTCTGTATAAATGTTATGTTTTTTTTATGTAAATTTGTTCATGGAAAACCACTACTCAATGGTGAACGAGCTACCCTGACAAAAGATTAGAAATAAATAAATAAATAAATTATGTACATCATCTTTATCATATCATCATCATATTTTTAATCATCATGGTCATCATCGTAATACTTCTCACCATCATCATCATCATTATCATCACCACAGACAATAACATTATCATAACATCACCATCTGTGAATATCCTTAAATCAAAACTTAAAACACATCTTTTCAATTAACTGTAAATCTAAGCATATCAGAAGCTCTTGTAGCGCAGTAGAATATATACTTAATGTTGGATAGTTTCTGTGCTCTATAAACGTATTATTATTATTATTACCATCTTCCTTATCATTACAACACTTTAAAGCCTCACCTGTCCCACCCAATGACCACCAGACTTCTCTTGAGCACTCCAATCTGTGAGATATCTACTCCATTTCCCATGCCTGCATTCAGAAGGTGATGGCAGTGACCATTGAAATCCCATATCTAGATAAAAATAAGGTCATAATTTTGTCAGATAAGAGTTAAAATACTACATGTGGTCAAAAAGTCAAATGATAAAAGATTGAAATTACTCAAAAGCATGGCAGCCAGATAGCAAAGATTTTTTTGTTGAATAAAACATGTAGCTAATAACAACAATTTGTATATTGTACTTTGCAAGGCAAACATTAACACAAACTGTACTTAAATTAAGAGGGAAGTGTCTCTTTAAACATATTCAAGCAAATCATTATTTTCCTAGAAACTCTTTACTGTTACTAAAACAGAAATATAGATGGTATTACTTTATATACAATTTTGCCTCTCACATTGTAATACATAATTCTTTGCACTCCATATCAACTAGATTATAAATCTTTAGAACAAATAAAGAACAAATGCAACAGTGACATAAACCACTGTCACTGTAATGGACAAATTCTGAATTCCTTTAATATTTATATAAGCAATAGCAGTTCTTTATAATTATTATTTTCTCATATGAAACATAATCAATATTTCAACCAACAACAAAAAATAAAAAAATACCTTGACAGTGCCGTCAGAGCTGCCAGTGAAAATCCTTGTCTCATTGTGATCAAACGCTAGGCAGGTGATTTCAGCGTTACCATGGCAATTGAGAAACTGCTTGGCTTTCTGCCCAGTGTCTAGCATCCATACGATGACTGTAGATCCATGGCAAGCACTCACCACCTTATTAAAGATTCATTACATGATGATGAGAAAAGTAGGATTTGTTATATTCATTTTCCAACTGTAATTCAAGGTGCATTTAGTCACAGTGGAGGTCGCCTACATGGTTTTTTGAAAGTTTTGAAATCTCATTTGTCAAATCTGAAATAAAGACTCTTATACCTGAATATTTGTAATAATTTCTTGACAGTCACGTTTAAATGAACCATCGTCTTTTTCATTTTTCTCTTGTATTAAAATTCTATAGACAGAAAATGAAATTTGATCTCTATCAAAGGAAACTTACACTAAATTTAAAGACTTCAAAAACATGGATTTACTGAACAGATTTGGTAGAATTACAAATAGAGTAACAATGAGCTAATAAAGATGAGTTATAGAGTTAATCATAGTAATTGATTTGCATTTATTATTTTCAGAGAATAACAAACAATTTAGAATGAGATAACCAGTCCCAGTAACCAGTCCCTCTTAAAATCCAGTTCCAATGTGAATATTCAAGATAAGCATTAAGAGAACTGACCTGATTAAATGTGGAGTTGTAGAGAGCCATGCTGATGGGTTTGTCGTGGCTCATGACCCGATCTTTGACCTCTGGCCTCATCTCTAGCATGGTCAGCTGATAGTTGAAGGCTGTGAAGAGACGATTGGTTGCCTCATGGAAGAATAACGATGTGTACACTGAAAAAAAAAAATGTTAATATAGGGTTAAACGGTTTGACTCAGGCTTAATAGGATTGAATTAAATCAAATCTAATTATTTACTTTATCAACAAAAACAAACAAAAATAGTATTGTGCTACATGCAATATACATTGTTTATACTTGGCCAAAGAGTTAAGTAAACTTTAATCCCATGATCCCTCCTGGAATTCCCCCTTCAGCCCTGCAACAACTCCCCCCCCCCCCCCCCTCCCAACAAAAAATAGAAGAAAAAAAAAAGGAGAAAGGATTGGTTAGTGCACATGAACATATCTAAATTTGTTGTGTTTCATTTATGACCCATTCTTTACACCCCTATCCCTATTCCCCCAAATGTCCCATCATACAGATCTTGACAACCACGTTTGGAATCCACTGGAGTGGAATTAAGTCATCTCCTGCACGATGAGTTGATGATTCAAGTTGATGGAGATTAAGAGACATTTCCATCACTTATTTCACCATTATACAATTGGACATATTTGACCGAAAAAGAACACTTACTTTCAGTTCCCTTTGGAAACATTCCAGCCATTCTCTGGAGACAGACCTGAAGCTGGACATCCCAGATTCTTAGGACCTTGTCCTTGGAGAAACTGATCAGCTGACCACGGGAGAAGTTGAACTGGACATGCACAACCGGAGCCATGTGCCCTCGCAACAGCTAGAAATAAAAAAAATCTAAAATTAAGGTCACTGAATCAAGGCTTTGAATAATTAGAAAATACAATATTCAATGGGTTAGATATAAAAAAGGTAGGACATTTTGTCACATACATACGTACATGTGCATTTGATAACTGGAAAATCTGATAAATAATCATATTTCTAATCAATGATTCATTTTTATCATGAGCAAAGTCTCTTTCTTCTTAAAGGAGTACGTTTTGCAAAAGTACCACAGGGGGGGGGGGGGAATGAAACATGATCTACTGTCTTTGATTTTGAGAAGAATAATGGAAAAACAAGAAACTTTGTGGGAGAGAAAAACAAGATCTTTAAAAGAAGTATAACTCACCCCAACTGCTTTTGACACAACATAAGGATTCCAGAGACAAACATGATGATCTACTCCTGCTGTGGCTGTATAGAGTGGATGCAAATGAAATGATATGAATACTAGTATTGTTTGATGAATAGAGAACTTGAAAACTGTGCGGTGCAAATAATACAAGCTGCATTAAATTTTACAAAACAAACAATAAAGTGATAACTTTTAGATATACATTAAACATTGAGCAAATAGGAATTGACAATGATAAATCTTGAAAGACATTTAGGTGCAAGCAATAAAGCCTATAAGACAAAATGACATCTGGCCCTTTTAGATAACAGAAAAGGAACAGATTCCCATCAGATAAAGTAGTTAAAATTATTGTATTGCTTTACAACATACTTGTAAATGAAGATTCAAATGAAATAAAACAAAAAGTGGTATCACAGAAGCCACATTTAGAGAGAAAGCAAAGGATATGTACAAAGATTTTTTTTAATGATTACAGAAAATGAAAAGACCAGATGAAGAATACAATAGAATAGGAAAGAAGAACGGAAGGTTTTTCTTACCAATTAGATTAAGCCCGTTGTGATAGGCAAAGGCATTTACCCCCTGAGAGATATTGAAAGAATTCCTGCAGATAATGTATGAAAGTTGAATTGAACTCAAGGTTAACAATAATCATGATATGATCCTGAAGGCAAAGTAACAAAGTTATATCTGCAGCACAAGTGAATAACAGAGATAACATTAAGGATTATGTTGGGGAAGTAGAAATAAACGATTTAAATTATTGCATTTTATCTATTGCTCTTACATTTAGCATATACTCCCTTTGTGTAATGACATTCTTTTATTTAATTCATAATTATTACAATAGTACAGAACAGAATCAGAGCTCATAATATGATCAAAGATTAATTTTCACAATCATTACACATCATACAATATAAATGGTTTAAACAAACTTAACATTCATATGACATGAATACATGATGGATAATAAAGAAATTGTAATAAAATCACGTATCATTCTTCTTACGTTTTCATCTTTGACTTAGCCTTCTCTATCCATCCCAGTACCATGGCATTCTCATATGAAGTAGAACACGAGATAAAGCAGTTTAGGTGCTGAGCATACTTCACTAGGAGTTTGAAGAAAAACAAATACGAGTATTAAATAAACATATCCATCATGTATAGGTGCTGATCATACTACCTGAAAGACATCAGAGGAAACGAATAAGAGTGATACATGAACATATATAATGTTTGGACTCTAAGCATACTAAACATAGAGAGATATCAAGGTATTGAGATATCTCAATAATACTTAAACAAATCAAATAGGTGTTATATATTAAACAAATCAGGATTTGGGTCACTGTATAAAAGGTCACAGTGCAAAGAAACCGATGGACAGTTTGGGAATTCATATATGGCGCAATTGCTCAAATTTTTTTTTTTTAGGAATGACATTTATTTGGCACTTTCTAAAAAAAAAATTTCCAATACTTTTTATATTACGTCCATTTTTTCAATACTACAGTTCAAGATTTGTCTTCTCCTTCAAAAAAAAAAAAATCAAATTTTAGTATGAAATATACCTCATAAATTATGATGATGACATACCTTGTCTAGCCCACTCTGTATGGCCGTTGTGCCTGATGAGACGACAGTACTTGAATTTATCCTTCAACAGATGTTTGAAGTTCACATTCACAACTTGCTCTGTAAAAGAAATGAAAGCTAAAATGAATTGTCTATTTGTGTTTGGTAAGAGAATGATGACCACTTTGGGGATAGTAATATGGCTGAATTACAAATGCTTCATAAAGGTCCATGGTATAATGACAAAACCTTCCTTCATTGCTACATGGTGGCAATACTAGCAATAATATGCTAATAACATCCATTGAATTCTTGACTAGTTCAATCAGGTACCCACAACTCAGGAATTCCCTTGTTGTTCTTCAGAGACTGTGCTTCTTTAATTGTTACTTCAGTTTTTAGTGAAAACCTTATGTTCATGTATGTGACAAAGGGAGAAAGAAATACATGCGTTTAAAGGTGGAATTGTTTGAAGCCGGTCATGCTGTTATGAGGGTATCACAATGAACCACCTTGCCACAGCATAGAGTGGTGAAGTGTGACGTCATCAAAAATATATTTTGGGATTTCCCAATTTTTTTCTTCATTTTCCGAAAGAGCATAAAAAATAATGTCCAAATGTCGAAAACCAATTGAATATGTTAAGTAGTGGCTGAGATATGACCATCTGAATAAATAGATTTCCTATAGGAACGGTGTCATTTTGCTCTGGTTCATAACATTAAGAACCAGAGATTTTATGATGTCACAATTTCAGTACTCTATGGTGTATGAAGTTTCTTTCTTACCTTGACCTTCTCCTCCAGGTTGCTGCGGCCTGTCAAAGAGGGCGATGTTCGAGGAGGTGAAGTGGAAGGCATTGACATTACCCCCGGTGTCTCCCATCACTAGGATGGCCTCGTTGGAGTTATCCGGGTTGCTCCTAAAATAACAAGATGTTTCTTTACGCTAACTATGAAATAGCATTATCAACCCAATATCCACCTTACATCCACCCAACTGATAATGAAGACACCTTCACTGTTTTAAAAAGTCTTTTGCTTACTGTAACAATAACTACGAAATGTCATGGTAATCTATGTGTATCAAAGGAAAGTTGTAAAGGAAATGATGATCTAAAACAAAACTTTTTATACCCAATTTCAAAATTCGAATTGAATATAATTTCCCGTTTTAACAGACCATCTATCTATCTATCTATCTATCAGGCTATAGTTCATCCAGACGTTGGACAAAGCCCTCCTCATGAAATTTCCATTCTCTTCTGTCTCTAGCTGTCCTAGTCCAAGCGGCCGTTCCCATGTATGATGTTAGGTCATCTCTCCATCTTCTCTTCTGCCTTCCTCTTCTTCTCTTTCCCACCCTTGGTTGCCATTCTGTTAAACGCTTTGTCCATCTATTGTCCTGAAGTCTTGCTACATGCCCAGCCCATCTCCACTTTGATTCTCTGACTTTCTCCATGATATCTTTAACCTTTGTAGCACCAATAGTAATTTGTATATTATTTAGTGATACAAAGCACTCATTTTCTATTGATATGGTTTTGTCTTGTGCATTATATACATTGCTTTACAAATTGAACGGATTTCTCAAGTGTAACAATTAACAGTCCTTAAAAAATTCCTTGTCTCTTTGCAAAGGAAACTAGCATTGATTCAAACTTTTTTGTCAACTTACCAATAATCCATGCTGAGGGGTGTATGTTCAAATCCAAACACCCTGTACTGTACATTGAACTCCAGTTTAGAGCTGAGATCATAGAAGACTGGTAAAAGGGAAGAAAGACAATAGATTCATAATTAAGAATCATCATAGTTTTAATGTAGACTAGAAATTAGGTTTGATATCAAACTATTGGCCAAAGATTTTATTGTGCTCTGAAATATATTAATACCATCGGGAAAATAGAAGAAGATTTAACCACATTGTCAATTGCTGGTTGATTTCAGAATCAGGGATTCTTACATTTACTCTGGCTTCTGATGTATTATATAATAATCATAAAGACAAGAAAGGTGTATTTGGAGAGAAAGTTATATATATACCATAGACTTAAAACTGGTCACAAGCTTAAAGCTCAGCTTCACCACTGGATATCCCACAAAATTTGTCACACACTTATTTTACTAATGTGGCACTAATGTCTTTTGGCAAGACATTAATCTACATTTGCCACACTCCACCCGGGTGAGGTAAATGGGTACCCAATATAACTGCAGGGCCCTCAGGGAGAACAGTATTAATACTGATGAGGCTACCCTTGGAAAACAAGACATATTAGTATAACTGTTATTATTAATTCACTAATAGTAACAAATGCATCTGTATTAGATTAACTACTGACTGTAATCACTATTTGAACGTACCAATTTCCTTGCTAGTAAAGGAGAGTGCAATCTTGTTGATATTTTGAAGCACCACAAATGTTGTTACCCACACATCCCTGGGTTTAACCGAGTCATTGGTGATCTAAGGAAAAGCAACAAAAACAAATTCTTGTTGGAATGTTTGAATGACGATGGTTTTACATGTTTTAAAATGTTTACAAAAAGAAATCATTCCAAATGCTTGGAAAATCAAAGAAGATAGAAGAAAAAGGGCTATATTTACTTACCTTCTGAAAGAAATAGCCAAATCGAAATAATAAAATTAATATAAAGAAATAAATTTATTCAATTGGATGATCTATACACACAAAAAAGGAATATTGTTAGACTATTCACAAGGCTGTAGGTTAAACACTTTTTTTAACCCTTTCTTTCAGCACAGATAAGTGCATATAAGTTAATTAAATCCACTATAACATACATAAGCACATACTGGTACTATAACTGTAGCTCTAGTGAGTAATGTTTACCAGTAGTCATAAATTAATACATTTATGTATGATTTTTGACAAATTTATTTGTTTCATTTTATTTCATTTCCAGGGACATGAAGGAGTATAAAATAACAGTGAATACAAGAAATCAAAGTACCGTAATGAATACAATAACAAAAGAAAATAAATCATCAACTAATGCTTGGGGATTACCAAAAGAAACTGAGTTTCTGTAGGAGGCTTGTAGTATAATACAATTAGTATATATAAATATACATAATTACATGAGATATATATATAATAAGATATTAAGATATATATAATGATAAAACAATAAATAAAATATAAGTAATTATTATCTATATAAGGCTTCCAAGTGGTACATTAAAGCAGTGTATTCAATATCTTTAGCGTAGTAGCTGGATGACCGCCCAATATTGTTTTCGTATTGCTTAGTCATCCTAGAACTTCGACTATTGATATCGATATCATATCAATATCTCACCAAAAAAAAAGCCATATTTACAGAGGAAAGTCAAATGTTGTTATTTCAAATATTTGTTATTTCAGAATAATATAGATAATAATAATGATATTGTACAGATTTATTTTCATGTGATAAAAGCATATATTGCTCTCGCTAAGACAATATTAGACTCGTCTTTGACTCATCCAATATTGTAATAACTCGAGCGATATATTCTTGTATCACACTCAAAGCCATCCAATATTATATAATTACATAAAAAATGTCTCTCTTTCGATCCTCACCTTGATTGATTTGTGAGTCCTGAGATGAGCATCAAACGTTGAGATGCAACCTTCTTTGCTGGTGATGATGTAACGAGATGTGTTCTTGATGTAGGAGATCTTTTGTACGATGTCCTTGTGATCGCTGAGAGTTTTAAGAATAATTGATTTTCAAGTTTACAAAATGACACGTTCTATATTTAGAGAAATAGATTATTAAAGGTACTAATTAAATAATATGGAAGTTTGTATTGAAATGTGTTGTGGTTCACTAACCATCATTGATATTTGATATGTATCAATATTCTGTTCATAGACACATACACATGTAGATCACATAAATAAATCATATTACACAAAACTTATAAAACAAACAAATAGGTAGAACCATATATCAAAAAGTGTAATGGACAGTGTTTTTAACAACAAATAAACCACAGAAAAACCATGGAGTGACATATTTCTAGAAGAAGAAAAAAAAACATAATCAATAATATGCTTATTCTCTATCCTCATGTGTGAACTGAATTATGAACTGAAATTGGTGGGGACATTTTTTTTTTACCTTGGCAGTTGCTTGATATCCTTCCATTGAGGAACCTGTTGTGACAGAAATATGTGAAAAATACTGAATATCACGTGGAATCATGCTTATGATAAGCTCAACTGAAAAAAACGTTTGTACAATAATACTCTTTACTGAATTTAATTAAAGAAAGTGTTCTGATTACTTATTAATTTCATGAAGGGGAAAATCAAGAGACATGTAGACCAGGTAAAAGCGCTTCTTAATTATCAGAACAGACATGAGCATGGAAATCATCCTTTTCAGTAACATACCTTTAACTTAAATGAACCTCAACAATCAACTTGCCACTGTGATTATGTTGTTTATATACAATTTATTTCCACTATTGAAACTGGGTACATTCATCATAGGCATGTAAACATATCTTGTAGATATGAAATTAATTAAGAATAGAAGTTACTTTCATAAAATATGTCAAATAAATCACTTCTATGCAATATTTATTTTTGCTACATATTTAATAACAGAGACCCCTACCTGTGTTGACTTGACTCTGTCATCCTTTTCCACATACTCCAGTAACAAATGTCCAGTAAATTTGTCCTATGGAAGTTTGACAAAAGAAACCCTAAATGTTAAACTCACTTGATTACCTTTGTCGTTCTTCAGATAAACAGTCATGTGTAATATACAAATTAATCTTAGCACATATGTCAGAAATATGAAGGCACATGTTTGTTTTTTTAAATAATCTTGGTTCTGGCAATAAAGCTGCATTTCAAGACATTGGTCATGGATTTAATAATGATCCTTTAAAACAAAGTGTTTTATTGCATCATCAGCAAATGAAAGTAAAGGAAATTTCATTCATCTGGCAGATGTCTTTATTAGGCTATAGTTGTACAGTATTTTCTGTAAACTTTGTTGGAATCTGTAAAGATTTTATCACAAGCTATCACACCACATCAAGAGTGATGAATATTCATATCTCAGAGTGCTCTTATTCTAAATTCAAAGAATAAACTATGAATAATATTTAACATCATATAAATGACTTGGTTAGCATACTATATATAAATGTATGTTAACAATTTAAAAGTTGTGATTTTCTAGAGTATAATCTTACCCAATTCACATAGCCCTCTTTTGTGACGTCTATGTTGTCGAAGAGTTCAGCATACTGAAAAGAAAAATTAAACGTGTCTATAGATATACTTCACAAGGTTTTTAAAAACAAATCTGAAGAAATAGCAACAATTAAATTGTATGATAAATTCAAAGAAGTATTAGTTGGTTAAGTTTTCATTTAATACATAAGCAAAGAATGATTTACATGAAGCTCTGGAAAAGTAAAAGGTTCTGTTGGAATACTACAAATCAAACAAGGCTTTGTGGTAGAGTCACGGCCCTGATAGCAGCAGATAATGCAGGTTAGAACTCCTACTGGTTCTAAGATTCTTTTTCTGATTGTTTTTTTTTCTCATTCATATTCAATTAGTGGAAATGTTGTAAGATCTAATTACTCAGCTAAAAATTTGGAAACTGATATTTCATCAATTTATATGTTGGAAGGAATGAGACAGTTGTCAGACTCTACCAATTCCAACTAATTAAATAATAAGTTTCTAACTCTTTTCCTGATTTCAGATTAACTTTCACTTATCTGTTTCTCCAAAGGAATCTGCTTCAAAGGTTGGTAGGCCTACCCTTTAACATTTGCATTCTAAATTTAAATCTTGTTGATCCCCTGGAGAAAAAACCATATATACACGAAGAGGGTTCTTCTGGATATGACCCTATATTCATTTATCCTAGGTCATGTCACCAGACGGACTCTAAACCGACTGATTCTAAGTCATGCAGCGTTACATTTTTTTTTCTTTCAGTATTGTCTGTCAGATGTTGGTCTCATTGGCATTTGTAACTAGGGTATTACTTTCAACTCACCTCATTCCTTGTGCCTTTGGTCATGATGTTATCCATGAGGTTACAAAACTCTTCCTTGGTGACACTTTCCTTCTCTCCATATCTCTGAATAAAACGAAAAGTTATAAGGACATCATATGAGCTTAACCCGGCCCCCCACTCAGTGTTATTTAGGGTACGTATATGCGTGTTCCCTCCTTTTGAAAACACCCCCTAAGTCTGGTGTGTAAAGTCAATTTTGTGTATGTACGAGTCGGGCTTTGGTACGTGAAAAGTACCCCTTTACCAGATATTTTGGCAACGCGCATGCGGTCATTCCGACCCCGGAGTGGGGGGGGGGGGGCGGGAAGATTAATCCTGAATTGGCAACACTCAACAAAAAACCCATATACAATGTCCTTTTTGGAATAGTACATGGTTTAGGAATACCCAAATGATGATATAGTACCTCATACTTCAGACAAAGAACAGCTTTTCTTTCTTGGTGATATTACAAATGGGTCCACTGTACGGTAAGTTAAACATGAAATAATGTTGATTTTAATATGAACAATCGACAACTTGCCTTCTGATACATATTTTTGTAATATCTTTTTTTTTTTAAGTAGGTGGTACTTCTTCTTCTTCTTCTGCTTTGGTATACTCCTCAACATCCCGTTAGGAACCAAATGAGGAGGATGAGGAGGTGCGCACTGTTGCTCATTTAGTTCTTATTGCTTGAGTCTTGGTTGCGGAAAAGGTTGGTTGCTTGTAGTACCATAAAAGTAAAGAAAAAAATATTTTTGTTTTGTTGAATGTTAGGTCTCTTCCAGTTTTGAATTGAAGAGTAAAACTAAAAATACTTACCATAAATTCATCTTTGATTGCCTTTAGATCCTGTATGTTGAGTGTATTTTCAATCTTCACACCGAATGTTACTACTCCTGAGGCACTGGCAACAATGGAATCCACTTTCCTAACAAAAACAAAAGAGGAAGAATGAAAAAAATGAAAATAGAATTAAGCACATTTATCTTTTTTGATTTTCTTGTTTCCTGATGAAACATTGGATCTATTTCATAAAGGAGTTGTGTTAAAACATTAACATGTGCATTGTGCAATCAATATACTTGAGTGCATGTAAAAATATATATTTTTTGTAGAAAAAAGGACATTTATTTGTATTCAGTATAGAGCAACTGAAGAAGCTACTTTGATTGGTATGTCAAGGAATTGCCAATTTGTGATTGATCAATCACAAATTTACAAAGAAATTTTCAATTTCCACATTTTGCCGGATCTGCTTCTCCAATGTTTCTAAAACCATATTAATATCAGGGTGAACTTCGCCTTTAATGCTTCTTGTAACTGAGAACACTTATTTATGATTAGATGCGCCAAGGAAAATACATCTTAAATCTTAACCAAATTGTGTGTTACATTGAATTGCACATTTATCAAGTTACATTCCCCCCCCCCCCCCCCGAAAAACAAATTATTTTTATTATCTAATTCTAACATCTAAATTTGTTGATAGCAAGGAATTTCAATACTTACTCTTCCCTTATGCCTAGGCTTTTAATACTTTTATTTTCTGGTGTGGACTCCATTTCAATGTTTTCTGTCATGAAAGAAAAGAAGAAAAAAATTACAAATTCTCAGACATTATTATCAAGCATTCATGTTATATGCTCATTGAAAGTTTTATTAAAGATGTTCTGCCATCACAGTTCTTGGACTGCATTGAAAGAGATTAAATAAAATTTATACCTCTGTTTAGAGCCAGAAGGGCATTAACTCTGTGAAAATGACATTAGTTCATGCCTTCTGTCTCCAATGAGATAATACACAAGTTGACAAAAAAAAAAAAAAATTCTGAGCACACATACATACAATATGAAATATAAACATTGCAATATCATTGTAGTTATGTGAGCTTAATTTCATTAAAAAAAATGCTACTTCAGCATTCAAAATGGTATGTAGTAATGGAATAGCTCAAGGAGATAAGAGTCAACAAATTATAAGTTTCACTTTAAAATCAATTCCATTAAAGATGTGACTTACTAGCTTGAAAAATCAGTTGTTTATGCTTCACTGATCTTCTTATCATATACCAACAGAAATCTGTCAGCTTGGAGAATTAAACAAAATATATATATATTGTCTTTTGACGCTCTCCTGTAGGAGAGGAAATCGGTGAAGCCAGACTCAGTCGATCTATTAAAGCGCAACATATCCCCGAACAAAATAGACTGTTGTTGTTGAGGTTTAGATGGCTCTCTTCAATTTTCTAAGATTATCTACGCCACAAACTTTCCATATTAGTTACAAGTCAAGACGAGTCCTTATAATCTTTTGATTTCTGTGCTAGTTTGTTGTTTTCTTTCAGCATCAAATATCCAGTTCCAGTCATGGGTCTACCTGTTTTCTGGAACATGTAAAAGATGTTTAATGAATTAGTTTACTCATCATTTTGAAGTTTTAGTAGTGTTTTCTTATTTTCACATTCTATTTCTTTCTCCTTCTTCTTTTTTTCCCATCTGTTTATTTTTGTACTTCTTCCTTTCCTTTTCTTTTCTTTTTTCATTACTCAAAACTAATATTTCAGTCTACTTATATACTTACAACAACCAGCTGCAATGAAGCTCAACTCAACCGACGGCCGACTCAGCTCGGCTCAACTCCCTTCTACCACAACTGCACAGCGGTACCAGCTAGATCCGCAGCCCGACCACCACGGCTGAATGAATCCTCAAATCACGGCATTCTTCCCAAGGCTTCCTGACAAAAATCGATAAAATCTGCTTCACCAAAATCTATCTATCTATCAAAGAAAGCAAACTGACTTAGATATATCCTTACTCCTGCAGTTCCCTTTAAATAAGTTATTCACCAGGGAATAGTTAAGATTGAGATCTTTTTGCGAATTTACGAAGAATACTCCAAGTATTCTATGTCAAATTGATTGTACACAGCTCAGTGCAGTCATTGTACTTCTTGAAGTGCATACACGATACGTACACAATGTACCACCAGTAAATCCCACCAAAATACACCTGTCGCTCAATAACGTAGTTCTCGTTTCTACGGCTACGGCGTCTAGCCATCGATAAGTTGGTGGCGCTATATGGCACTACGTCTTTCCTGTCGTTTGGAAATTCGGGGAAGAATGTTGGATTCATTCACAAATAAGATGAAAATATAAATCAGCCTTTAGCTTTTTGTCTTTATTTATCTCATCAGAATAATTACGGAAGACAGATTTGAAGTAGGCCTAAATGGCGCCGTTCAAGATGTACTTTTTAGAGAGGATGAAATAGGGACATGGCTGAAATACAGCATATACCATGTCAATATCTGTCACCCTTTTTTGTAATACATTAATCATCCCAATGTAAAGCTTGTTAGATATTAATTGTAGATAAACGTGATTTACCCTTTTCTGTTTGTAAAAGCCTTTGCTTGATAGATGTTTGACAAATTGATCGAAAGTAAATTTATCAAATTATCTATTCTTCCTTTTTTCCCCAAAGATTTTAGAGAAATTTGTATATATTGTCGTGTACATATATTCTTGACACATCTTCTGCCATCACCGAGTTTATACATAAGGGTACAAATGCCTTTGATAATAAAGAAATAATGAGTGGCCTCTTTTTAGATCTCAGAAAAGAAAATATTGTCTTGATCACACAATTTTGTTAAACTAATCGGAACTTCATGGTTTTAGAGGGATTACATTGGAATGATTTAAAAGTATTTAAGTAATCGAAAACAATTTGTTGTACTAGAAAAATGTGAATCACAGACAAAGGCTGGAATGCTCTAAGGCTCAAAATATGTTGAATGCAAAATATGATTAAACTGGTTGATGGTTTATATTGTAATAAACTTAAAATCAATTTAAAAACAGATTATATGATCTTTACACACAAAAAACATTGATATTACTTAAATAAAAGTTAAAGTTAGGGAGTCTCTTATTGAACAAGTTACACGTTCAACGTTTTTAGGCGTCATAATTGATGACTCATTAACTTAGAAGTAACACGCTTAGCTGAGCATGTTGGTGTATTTTTTTTTAATTCCCAAAGAAATAATGATGATTTTTATATAACACTTTAATCATTATACTCTTGTATGTCTAGACATGCTCTAGTAACAGGCTTTTAATGTTACAGAAGAAAATTATACGAACTTTATCCCACAGCCAGTACCTTGCCCATACTATATATTTCTTTTACACAACCTTCACATTTTAAGAGTATACGATATCTATGTTTATCAGTGTGTAAATTGTATGTATTTATGCTTTAAAGGTACTATGTCCCTTTTGCAGCCAACCTCAAATGCTGTAGAACTTTGCAGGAATTATGAATATGTCATGTATGTCCTATCTGTGAAATTTAAACGTTAGCAGTATCCTCATATTCAAATTATGCAAGGAAAACCGTTTACTTGCTAGACTTCACTGTCAGACACTATTGAGTGACTGACTGGCTTTTTTTCTTCTTTGGTAATAACATACATGAAAAGAGTTGTAAAGGGTACATGAGCATTTGTCTAGATCAATAACCCACTTCTTGTGATGGCCAAGATTAAACTGATTGAATCTTTGCGCAGCATAAAACGTATGACCATTTGGTACAATTGTCTGAAAATCAAGACTATTACTTTTGGGCTCTATAGCCCTAAAGTCGATTTGACAACTAATAGTCGTTATTTTCCCACTTGAAGACATTTTCAAGCCCCACCTTTTTTAGGGAAGTTCTAAATTAGTATTATCTTTCAAATGCAGTTGGAATTTAACTTTTTCATTTTTTTGGCCTGCAAATGGGACATAGTACCTTTAAAAGACTTTCACCAAGTACTATTTTACATTATTTTCAACTTAATAATACTATTCATAGACATCAGAGTAGGGATTTTAACGATTTTCATATTCCTTGGATAAGGACATTATTCTTTCCAAAATTTGGAATGATATACCGATAAAAATTAGATTGAGCCTATCAATTAAATGTTTTAAAAGAAAATTTAAATTGTGTATTACAACCAAAGAGATTCGATCATACACAGTATGTCCTCCGTAGGAGGACTAGAGGGCCAACTAAAATCGTGACCTTTGACATTCCATAGGTTTTGCATTGGATGCATTATGGGGGTTTTGTCCGATTTGAACGACGGTTTTGGAGGGTCAATGAATATTCATGAGCAATGACGTAAAAAATACGCCAAGTACTGTTTGTTGATTGGCCATCGACAAAATGTTTTATGTATTAGGTCATGCATAAAACATTTTTTGCATTCCCAGAATTCCCTACGATTTGACCACGAAAATGGCGGTTGTATTAACTGCAACTTTCAAGTTATTCAATTACGAACAATGAAACATTTTTCTTTTAAGTGAATTTCTATTATAATAGAAGTTTGTCAAGTACATCTCAGTGAAGCAGAAAATCTTCAGGCGAACATTGACATCGAAGTGATACCCTATGATATCAATAAAAGTAAGTAAAGATCCATTTTGTGTGAAGGTCTCTGAAATGATTGTGATGTGTTCGTCATTGCAGTGAGGGGCTCTCCGCATTGTCACAACGTATTACCCGGTTAACCCCCTACCCCATCCTCTTTTCTTTCTTCTGACCAAAGAATATTAACTGATTGAATGAACTCTAATATAAGTCATCGATGGTAATATTTTTTAGAAACAATCAGGATTTTACCGTAGACCCTAGGTTATTTCATTAGAGCACATCTCATAATTTTAAGTTAAGTTCATAGCTTGATTACCGATAGTAATCGGTCGTAGATGTGGACCTGTTGCTGACTGCGCAAATGGCTCATTGCTAGTCCAAGCCGACGAGATCTCGTCGAGCGGTTTATGATTTTCAATTCGCCGGTGCTAGCCGGCTGTAACACTCCACCAAGAAGCGACTGCGTTTCCTGAGCTGGCGTGGCTATAACTTTACAGTGTGTTACTGTAAAGCCTAAAGTTAGACCTCTAGGCTAGTATACATAGCATAGTCTAGCCTGAATTTTTCTGTCTCTTTCGTTCGTTAGCCTCTGATTTGGGTAGGGTCGGCTCCTCTCTTTAGCCGACCCTACCCAAATCAGAGGCTAACGAACGAAAGAGACAGAAAAATTCGGGCTAAGGCTAAGCAGAGCCTAGGCTAGGCTAGGTCTACCGTCTAGTCTAGATCTAGCACTTAACTAAGTATAAACAGCATTTAACCCCGCATCTACTAGATCTAGGCCTAGATCTAGGGCTAGATTCTAGGCCTAGGCCTAGACTCTAATGCATTCTAATAAAAAAAAAAGACTAGACTCTAGACCCTAGATCTAAATAAATAAATGCCAGGTTTAGGTGGGTCAATGTGAAAGTTATGGAGGGGGGGGGGGTGCACAATCATTCTGTACCCCCTTATTCAGATGTGGCATAGGGACGGGTCTAGATCTAGGTCTAAAGCCCCCTAGTAGGGTCTACTAATAATATTAAAAATGGGCAACTAGATCTAGAGTCTAGATCTATAGCTTGTGTTATAGCAAAGACTTCCATAGCCATGGGTCTAGGCTTGTTTTGCTCCACTACTAGACTAGTCCTGCGCATGTGTCATTATTGTGATCCAGGTCCAGATTCAGCTTAGACTAGTTTGAATGTAGATCTAGGCTAGATCTACCAACAACAACAAAAACAAAACAAAAAGGTATCTCCTCCCCCCCCCCCCCCCCCCCACTTCCCCTGATTTCGCTCTTAGTTATGTCATTGTGCCTTGTTTGAAATAATTTGTTTATTTTCAGGATTTTATGCCACCCCTTTTATGTTGGTGAGAATTCTGGATCCAACCCTACATATGACATGGATATTTCTTTCTCTAAAGGACATGAACAAAGTTATAAACTGATAACTAATGCATGCATTTGATATTAGCAGGAACCTTACTAAGTTTCTGTTTTCTTTTAATTGTAGATCCTATGGAACAAAGAAGCAGATAATGATCACAGAAGTGCAACAAAGAGCACCAGGACCTGATCATCAAATGTTATGATGTAGATCTAATCAGGAACAAGACATCTAAGTTGAACTCTGGCAAGGTATGTTTGTATGAAGTTCGAAAATATTCAGGCTGTATAATCTAAGCCGGCCATGCGAACACCGCACTCGACTTGGACTATATACAAAGATTTGGGGAACTGTCATCTTGTGTTGCATTATATCTTGTAATTCTCATTTATTCTCTAGCTGTATTTAGGTGACAAACTATGGTGTTGCTACAGTTTATTTCTCTCAGCATATTAAAAGACACACTCAAAGGCATTTTTTCCTAAATATTACATTAGATCTATATCTAACAAACTTTTGTTCACAAAAGTCTAGCAAATAATAACTTAAAATAAATTGGAAATTACTTTTAAAATAATTGGAAATACATCTAAACCTTTACTCTTCTCTTTAAAAAAGGCCCTATCACTCATTTTTTAGTAAAATTAAAATGCAAGACCTAAAAAAAGTGGGGAGGTACTATTTTTGAAAATCCAATATAATGCAGCAGTTTTAATCTTATTTGATTTCTCTCTTTTTGTTTTGATTATTCAGGTTGTCCAGAAGGTTTGATACCCAGGCTTCTTTTGTACAAGTCCCTATAGTCCACCCTCATCTTGAGAACTGTTCCGGTGTCTGGGATCCCTACAACATCTCAGATGTCCAGGACGCTTCTTCACAATGGGGACCACAAGAGAAGCAGCAGTTTGACTGAGATGATCAGCACCTTTTAGTTGCCTACTATATCTACAACTTAAGGCACTCTGCAAGAAGACTGGGAATGGTGCGCAAGATAGTCAATGGTCTCTCCGCTCTTCCTTGAAAATTTTCCCACTGCACTACTTATAGCTATTTGCGCCCTCTATATAGCAAACAATGCCTAATCTGTGCCTGTTGGTCCCCCATGATCCTCTTTTTCTTATATTAATTGAGAGCTGATTTGATGAGATAACCACCTGTCAGTGACCTTGCAGGGTGGTCTTATCCCCCTGGCCAAACTAGTACAGACGGGCTTTAACAAATCACGAGCAGGAAGTACCATGACATGACCCTCCAGTTGCACCAAGCCAGAAGCGACATAGGTAGACAAGTTTGCATTTGCCCAACACTCTGTCCCAAAGTTAATGGAACTGACTTCCAGCAAATATAGTGCATGCTGACAGCCCAGAGAACTGCCAGGAACTACTTCTGAGGCATCTACTCTCCTTATCCCACTTAGAAACAATCTGTCTTCCTCACACCACTTGTAATCTTTAGTACTAGTTCATCTTCGTGATAGGCTACAACGCCTTTTGAAGATTACCAGAAGAAGAAGAAGAAGATATATCGAGGATCATGAAAGTAATCATTTGTTCTTTTAAATGCGTGTACATGTAACATAGTTTTTTTATATTTAATCTTAAGTCAAGTTCTGACAACAATATGAGGGATATGCTGAACTGGATAGTAAATTGAAGGGGGGGGGGATAAAATGATGTAGTTCAATAGTAAGACTGTATTAATATAATTAATATTAATAATAATAACAATATTAAAAATAGTAACAATAATGACAATGATCATGATAATAGCAGTAATAATAATGATAATACAGGTAGTAGTAAAAAGAACAATAATAATGTCCAATGTTAGATAAAGTACTCATAAAACTCAGTATATACCTGTGCTTTACATAATAAAATAGCATGTTGATATTATTGAATATTTTTTTCTTCAAAATCTACAGTAAATTTTTACAACTGAAAGATTTGAATTCAAGAGACAGCATCCCCCCATCCATTTTTCATCCTTTTGTTGATGTCATGTTGGATTTAAAAAGACTTTATAGAAACAAAATATGTTGATAAATGAGTTGATAAATGTTAATAAATCAGTTAATACTGCTGAATTCTGTTCTTTTCATTTTCTTATTTTGTGAAATATATGTGATGATGCTGGTGATTATGATGATGTAGGCACTCTGTAATGATAATGCTGTACTAACAAGTCCCTGGTATGACTGAGGTGAGATAGGGGCTGATGCAGTCGAATTGAGTATGGTGTTCGACCTTTTGATGTTTGTTTTTATCTTGCATCAGCGAGATAGATTTAACCATCTTTCCTAATGAGAGAGAAAGCGGAAATGTAACAAGAGAGTGAGCAAGACTAATGAATAAATGCAGTATAAAAAATGGTTTACAATAAAGATGAGGTGGGGTGGGGGGGGGGGGGGTTAAATAAAGAATAAGTCGATGCCGAAATGATGAAAGCATAGGTAATTGGGGTAATAGAGCCTATGGAAATGTCACTATTAGAAGGGGTCCCTGTATTGAAAATGTTACTGTTGGGGGGGGGGGGGGATTTAAAAAAAAATCAGTGGCGACGAATGCAAGAATGAAAAGAACGAGACAAAATTGAAATTTCATTGGGGATGGGGCACAATATGAAGATCATTGAAGTCGAGGTGAGAATGATTCATTAATTGGACACTAAAAATTTGGAAATATCACTTGTTAAGTGGGCTAAATGATCAGTGCAATTTGTCTGATTTAAAAAATATTTAAGTTAATAAACGAACAAAAAAAAAGAGATAAAAAATGAATTGAGTGAAATGGGGTCATTATTTTTGCCTTTTAACTGAACTGAATTTTTTAAAATGTACTTTCCATCCTGGTGACAGTGAATTTTGTGGCCCCAACTAAGTCAACCATTTAAAAGTCCCCCCCCCCCCCCCCCTCCCCACACACCTCCCCAACTCTGACCTTTGTTCTACATTTATCCGGCCCAATACACCAGTTTACAGTTGTATCAGTGCGCATGCGCAGACAGTTGACCTCGGGTCAGTGGCCCCGGAACAGGGCCAAATTGGCCCTGTTCCGGGGCCACTGACCTCTGGTATTTATGCGTAAATTAAGATTGCGCCCATGCAAATGATGATATGCGCGCACAACGCAGCGCGCAGGCAGTGATATCATCATAATTTGCATGGGCGCAATCTTAATTTACGCATAAATACATGACCTCTAGGTCATTGGCTTTGTTTAAAATGGCGCACACAACTGTAAACTGGTGTATTAGGATTCTGTCGATATAGTAACGCATGCGCATTGTCTTTTTTTCATTGCGATAATATGCTAATAAGTGGAAAAGAGCTCATGAATATTCAAAATTTTAATTTAAATATTTTGCGCGCTGCGCGCAGTCCAAAATCCCCATTTCGCTGGTGCACTAAAAATTTGTCGTCTTCATAGGCTAATACACGATAAATGGAAGCAGTGTGCACTTTTGACCCTCCAAAATCTCCCCATGGCTAGACGGATGCAGAAGCGGAGTTGCACCCCCCTGATTACAACAATACTCAAAAGTGCAATAACCTATCAATCTGTTATTGTTTATATTATGTGAAAATAAATGAAAAATAAGTTCGCTATGTATAGAGCTACTACTACTACTACTACTATGTGTCGCTTGTGTATATGGGGAAAAGTGTATGTCTGTAAGAGTAAATCATTTCATTTTTTCCTCTCTCTTTCTACAAAATAAGTAATAATTTGAATATTGTACATAGTTATTTTGAAGCAATACCTGTAGACAGAATTTTTATATAAGGCCTGGCCTTCCTGTCTTGGTTTAAATACTTTCATTAATGTACATTTGTATTTATTTGTTGGTCTTCTTGCCTTTCCCGCTCATGATATTCTCATGTTATATGTTAATTAAATTTTATATTTGTTCATGTTACTGGACTGAACTGAACTGATATTCTTTGAAGTTTTGTCCAACCCCCTTTTTACAAAATACTTGTTCCATCCCTGAAGTATTTGGGAAGCTCTGTTAATTATTATTTCTTGGCGAACGCTATATAGAAAAAAAAGCCTGGGTTCCATCTCTGCTCAGTGCTTACATCCTTGTAAAACGTGTTTACTTAGTACATTAACGGTGCTAATTATGCATAAATTCTTTTAAGAGACGAGGATATGTAGTATACAGTTTTTGTAATGGTTTGGGTAGCTGCAGGGAAGTAGGGGGTGGTAGAGCTAATAATAACTTTGTAAGGTACGTTAATGTATTCATGTGATATTATTCATGAATAAAAATTCATGTAAATATTACATAATCTGTTTGATTTACAGATTGATAACTATGATCGATTTCCACTATAACACATTTTATTACTACATTTTGTGTAAATTAATCGAATTTATTTTCCTTTTAGTCTTGTTATGTTATATTCGTGTGTTTTATGGAAATTACTGTATATCATTTACGTTTTCCAATATATAAAGAACAATTCATTTAGAATGAAACAGATGTAATTGAAAAATAACGTTACTATGGTAATCCATGGAAGCTCACAGTTAGCCCGTTCCCCAATGAGTCTTCTAACATTGATGATAATTGAGTATCTGATTACATGTTTATAATTTCATAATTCAACTTCTTGTCTGCTTAAAGTTTAATATAACTAAAGTGATTTAGTAACTTCAGATTCCCATTGGGCTATGTGAATAATTTAAATAATGTATTATGAAGGACATGCATTAAATGACTGACTTTGCATCAAGTATACTTGTTGGCGAATACTCAAAAAGAGAATCAACATGATCAACCGATCGTTTCGGTGCATCGACTACAATATGCAATAGCGCCATCTTGGTGTGTTTTTTCGCTTGACGGTAATCCACTTTGCCGGGGTGATGTAAATGTTGCTCTTCCAAAATTACCTGATTTATGACGAACAGGTGAGATGCCGACGCGCATAATTCTACCTGACGTGTCAAGAATGGTTATAAATTACGTTTGCAGAAATAGTCTACAAATGTAGACACCTGGCACTATCAATTATAAATCGAATATGACAGAAAGGAGAGAGGAATGGCTTGTCGGGGATGGGGGGGGGGGGGGGATTGTGCAGTAATATATGACTTTTGTGCTTTCAATTCTTATTTACCGATAATCGATCAAGATACGTTCTGTTTCCAAGTCTTCATCGGTTCAACTTGATGACAACTGATGAATGTGACTTATTAGATAAAATAAAATGTCAATTGAACTAACAACATCTTCAGCATTTGTATCCGATGTGAATACCTACATAGTCTATAGTTCAGACAGCATGTTTGCCAGTAACAAAGGTTTGTGTTCGTAGACTAACTTCCTCCACACTGCGCGCACTCAACAACAAGGTTGATGAGTTTCAGGCATGGTCACTTTCAGACTTTATGAGAAAGGCAGAAGGTCAGTCAAATGCCATGTTCCTCTTATGTTCGATATATTTTATGCTCCATCCTCAGTGGCGGATGCAGATTACCCCCCCCCCCCCTCGATCCTGTTTTTAATATTTTTTTACTCCCTTTAATAGCATGCATGCACTTTGAGTCCCCTCCCCCTCTATGTTCAGCTAAAACTCATAAGCACTCCTGCGATGGTACTCCATTTGTTACAGCCCCATCTCATCGACACTCATGCAGCTGGTACTTTCAAGTTGGGTATAGTGGAAATCCTGGATAAAACAAAGAATATTACGATGCCACAATGCATTATTATCACCTCACAGTCATAATTTTGGCAAATCGTTTATCCAACCTGGCAACAGAAAATGTAATAAAAGTCATTGGTAATAAATGAAAATGTGACAGATTTGACTTCGCAGGGATAAGGGGGTGAGGGCGGTATTGAGCCCTCCCCCTCCCCCCCTCCCCCTCCCCCCCCCCCCCCCCCCCCCACCACCACCACACACTCACACAACCCCTTTCTCATTAAAGCTTACTGATGAAAATTGTGAACGCCAGTAAATATGCTTGCGATGAAGAATCATGACGAGTGATTACTCGTTTATTACGTTGTAAACTTATGTTACGACTGGACCTCTAGGAAGAACAGGGCCATTATAATTATGGTTTAGAATAGAACAATCCAGCCGCCTTCTCTGGAAATTATTATTTGTTTATGTTCATATGTATGTATACTGTTTTTTACGGAAAATAAATCCAGACCACAGACCAAACCAAACGTTGTTCAGGGAAAGAGTCCTGTCTTTGACTTTGTTATCATGAACATAAATATATCATGTTAAAATCTCCGCTTCAAGACCTCATAGTTATGTATTTTGCATTCGAAATTATTTTTTAATTATAGGGCATGGTATATTGTCTCGTGATTCACCAGCATCATTTTATAACTTCAATACATCGAAATTGCAAATTAACCAAGGTATTTCCCTTGAAACTCACATTCTCTAAAACCATATTCACGTAAGCACAAATTCACATTCCTCAATGTGTGACCTTTTTTTTACCCATAACGGCATTATGATTTATGTGACCAAAGCTCAAAGGGGGTCCCAATAAGTACAAATATATACCACTAACCAGAGCATAGATACTAGTCAACAGAGCATAAGTACCGATAGCTGAACATTAAATTATTTGCAGAAAAAACAATTGCTTTTGTTTATATTCGGTTTTGAGTCATGCTGTATCTATGACTTTATATGTACATTGTATTTAGATATTGAAGTGAATTTTTTGTGTAAGAAACACAAGCCGAGGCTGAGGACCAATTTCATTTATATCTATATTATTTCTTTGTTCTTCCAAATACCCCGTGATTAAATATATTTCATTCCATGTTCCCATGTTGAATTACTCGCCGAGTGATAAGCACTATTAATCTTTTATAGTAATTAACTAAACCTTTAAATTAACTAACTGTAATACTATATTGTATCTTTGTATAATTAAAATGAAGCTGAACCAATCACTGATGTATCATGTACGTCAATCGTTGGAGCAAAGTGCTCAAAATAAAAGACATTAAAGTGCTGAGTTACTCGTATTTTGATGTGTTCAAAAATTTAAAATATGCTGGGTATACATTATTTGATATATACTGAACAAATAAATGAAAGTTTTTTTACTCTCTGATTTACCGTTTTTTTGTTATTAAGTGTTGAAATTGGCATTTTTCAGCCAACACAAGCGGTCAATTCTGAAAAGCTAACTAACAGTCACGTGATGCAGGTCAGGACTTGACGTCACCACTGACGTCACTCGCAGTAGTGTTGACCGCGCGCTAATCAGTCAGACCGCAGCGTGCGCGATAATGAGGCTGTGCGGCAATTTTTATTCAGATTCCCGTTCGGTGAAAAGCTCGCTTACAACGCTCTCGTAAAACACGAGACCAACCACGGGATTTTGGTAGCATCATTTTGTCGCCCTCGTATGGCTTACAGTGCAATTCATCATGGCGGAATCGTGGGGTAAGTCAATCTCTGAAATTTTCGCTGTTCTTTGACACCAAATTTGCCCAAATTAGTTAGATTTTGCGCTTACTTTTATCGCAAACAAAAAGAGCGTTTTTTAGTCCTCGGAAATTAACTACTCATTACATAGTGTCGTATTTTGCTTGTTCCTGACTGGTATTGATAATATTATTTCGAATTTTTGCATCCTACGTCGTCTTTGATAACCAGTCCATCGTTTGATGTTGAAAACACGTAGATGCAAGTAATGTTTGAATAAGAAATATGCCCAAATTATTGGACTATATTTTGGAAATCTACCGGAAGTAGACGGAAAATGATTCGAAACCGCGGGGAATTGCTATGGCTACGGCCTTTTAGTCAGGAATGGCGGGATTTCTTGTGTGTCGCTGTGCCATTGTGTGGCGCATACAGCAGGAATTTATGTAGTCCCATGTGTATATATTTTTGTCAGCTTTTTAGTTTTTGTTGTCGCAAATCGACAGCAATGTAAATAAATCGACTGCTCATTAGTCATTGCTATTCATTATAAATCTAGATCAAATGATATGTTTTAAATGTATATTTACAAGGGTTTAAACATGTTTAGACAAGTAATGAAGGGGTTTGATAACTGATCAAATTGTTTTGTACTGGAAAAAGTGGAATCCTGAGGCTGAGCTGAGCGAGTGAGCTGAGCTGAGCTGAGCTGGATATTAAAATGACAAATTACTTAAGTTAAAGGATAATTAATTATATTAATTTGGGATTCTCAAACTTTGGTTCTGCCTTCTGCTCAACTCAAACCTTACAGCCAGCCACAGAAATAAGCAGCATTTCCTTGTGCGAGTTGTAGACCTATGATTATGAACAGAGCAGAATTAAAACAAAAAGCCAAAGGTAAACACTTACATTTTAGAACTTGTGCACATCTTGAAAAATGAAGGGAAAACTTCATGAATCTGACACCTGTAATTTGTTTTCATTAAAAAAAAAAAAATTGAAAGCAAGCCAGTTTTGTCTACCATAAATGGCTAGCTACTTTGATAAGATCTTTTCAAATCCCCATACATTGAACTAAGACATTTTATTCTTCTTATCATTTGTTGTTGTTTTTCTGACAGACGCACTCAACCATCGAAGCTTGCGGGACATTGACGGACATCACACATCAGTCTCCATTGCATTCCTGGATCAACATTTGCTGGACTCCATGCCTTTGTTCGTTTTAATGGTTATTTATTTGAAGACTCAACCGCAGTTTTGCTTCACGTAGGAACAAACAATCTTGAACGGGGAGTTTGGGAGAAGGACGAGAAGGATTTTGTTCAGCTTATTCCTTTCAATAAAACAAAAATCTCTGATACTTCCAAAGTTCCAAGGTGGGATTCCGGAGCTTCACACAAACAAAGCATTTATTATATTAATAGAAAACTGACTGAACTGTCACCTTTATACAACTTAACAATACTTAACTCTAATAATACTTTTATTCTCAGCGACACATTTTATGCGTGTGATGGTCTCAACATAAATGTCAAAGTCAGTTTATAAATAAAATATAAATATTAGAAAATGCAAATTTTATTCGTAGTCCTATCGCATTTATTATTTGTAGTAGTGTTAAATAATACATTTTTTTTGTCCATTTACTAGGCTATTCAGAAGAAACCAGACCTGGTTTTCTTTTGGGTTAGTTGGCATGAATTTTGATTAAGAAATGTGAATTACACAGACCTGTTAAATAATAGCCCCCCCCCCCCCCCCGCAAAAGAAAAACAATCTTTTAAAAGATATATTTTGCAGATTTGTATTTCATCCAGAAATAGTACCTACACAGGGTAAACATAACATAAATAGTCAAGCATTGACATATTTTGATATGTTGGTGACGATGATTGTGATGGTGGTGATGGCGACGGTGGAGATGATGGCTATGGTGATGATGATAATGATGACGGTGATTATGATGGCTATGGTGATGATGATAATGATGACAGTGATCATGATGACGATGATTATCTTGATGGCAATGCTGATGGTGGTGATGATGAGGGTGATTATGATGGCAATGCTGGTCATTGACGTGATGGTGATGATGGCAATTAATGGCGATGTCGGTGGTGCATGGTGATGATCATGATGACGGTGATTATGATGATGATTGTGATGCAATGCTAATGGTAGTGATGATGATGTAGGTGGTGACGGCGATGATGGCTATGGTGATGATGATAATGATTGTGATGGCGATGACGATTGTGATTGTGATAATGATGTTGAAGATGAAAATTAGAATTCTACAAGTTTTATTTGAGCCCTTCAGCCCACCGCACACTTATATTTCTATCCAAGGGTCATATTACACACAAACAAACCCCGGAAATAAATTTCCAGATATATTTATATATTCCGCGGGTCACTTTAAAACAAAATCAAACAGAAAAGAGAATAAGGGAAAGAATTTTGTAATATTTTATTTCCAGGAATACACATGAACTGGAGTAACGCAATTGACAATTATGAAATAAAATATTACCATCATCGAATGTCTGGGAATTACCAAAAGAAATTCCTGTTTAAGGCTCTTCTAATTAGCCCATGGTTTACAAATATAAAAACACATTTCAGAACTTTTACAACCTTTTCAATAACATTGCCCCCCCCCCCCTGAAAGTTTGTATTTACACAAACCTACATTTCATAACGAATAATGTGTCTTCTTTGTTAAAATGATATCAAAGCCTGGCCAAAAATAGCCTTTATAGACACTTAAATCCCCTCTTCTGTCCCTAGAGCTGGAATTCTATATTGTACTTGTGTGCGTATCCGTATCCAACTTTGTACTTTCCGTTCACTTCTATAATTATGTAGCGCATGAGTATCGTACACAATAATAAGTATGTGGGGCAATACAAAAGCCTCTACGACCGGGGGTTACGCACACGAGAGTAATTCATGAATATCCCTAATCTCCGTCTATTTTTCCGTGCGTGTTCACGTATAGCGCGCAGACTGGTTGGACCGCGAATCGACGCAGAGCTATATATAACGTGGTATCCCCCGGTTGATCTCGATGCGAAACGCTCGTCGATCGGCCATGTCTTATTTTCCGCCGGAGTCTATTATGCATCAGCTACTACTTTGCTTGTTCCTGACTGGTATTGAGACAGACATTGACAGGAAGTATAATATAATGTTAGGAAAATATCTACATTATGTGGTAAGCCAAAATTCAGCGAGATGCACCCCCGATAAAATGGTTATTTAACGTGTATATCCGACTCTTCAAATATTTTTTTTTGCAAGTTTTTGTTGGTGTTTTTTTCACATTTTGAAACTTCACTCACTATTTATTGAATAGTACATTATAATGTTTATAGTTCTGGCTCAATATTCATGACGAATTCAATGTCATTAAATGAATCCTGAGCATAGCAGAAAGATGAGAACTGTGCCATGTTTTTGCTTATTACGTATTCATGAGGAGCAAATTCGTGCATACGATATGAATAAATGGAAGCGAATTCGCGCACGCTGCGGTCTGACTGTAATCTGACATGTCGAAAGTACCCGCGAATTACACTTACGAACATCACGATATAGTAAAATACCACCCTATCAAAAAACGCGTTTCTGTCGAAATTCAGCAAAATGCTGACAAACTGCATCGTTTACGGATGTTCTAGAACATCTCGAAACAAGACAGCAAGTTTTTACGGCTTTCTGAGTTAAAAGAAGGATCCCAGCCGACGAAACAAATGGGTGAAATTTGTGAAAAGTTATCGCAAGGATTTTACAGGCCCCGGTGTCTGCCATAACAACCGTGTAAAAATATGCGACGCCCACTTCACAGAAAATGACTTCGTGAAAAGATAGAAGCTAGCAGAAAAACTTGCGTAAGGAAGGGACATTTCTGCCGAATTTAAACGGGAACTTACAGACAATGCATATTATTTCACATTAGCATTTATTCAAACATGTCTTAACAACCACCTGCCTAAAACGCGACCAGCGGCCACTCGTTTTTCTTCTGCTATCGCTAGCCACCGAAAATGCCCACACGACGACCGCCAGGGCCAGCCGTGTACCGAACAACAACAATTTCGGCCTGCTGTACACGGCTCGCACAGCGGCAGCCTATAAAGATCTAACGGTCATTGACACACTAAAAACTATATAACCCCAAACGTATGTTAAAACTTCAATCAAAACATTTAATTACAGACAGGATATGATTTGTTTAGTGGAAAGATGAATTTTGTGAAGTCGTCTTGTTTCATATGAAGTTTTTTTCAGCAGACTTGACCCATGCAACTTCCAGCGATCACCATCACAACAATCTCATTGGCATTAGGATGTTAGACTAAAAATTGAAGTCCATTAAATCATGACAATTTTGCACTGTATTTGGAGAACACAATTTATCCTTCAATATGGAAAAAAATGGAGTTCTTTTTATCAAATTTTTTAAGAGAAACCTTGAAATGAAATATATGGTTGCCATGGAAACAAAACAAAGAAAATAAAAGAAAATATTTAAAAAGTAATATATTTACTTTCCAGATCAAATTGCTACTCAAAACACGTACTTTGCATTCCAAGATGATGGCAGGTACATCTTTTCACAACATTTCTTAAATTAAAATATAAGGTTGCCATGGCAACAAACAAAGAAAAACAAAGAAAAAACAATGAAAAATAAAGATTACAAAATATATATATATTACAGGAAAAAGGTTTCCTGATAAAAATTTGAGGATCGATTTGAGGATCTGGAGGAATAGATGATTTTCAAGTAAAGTTTACAAAGCTTGAAGTACAATTGCTGATATCAATACCTGGTACAAATAAACAGCAATACAAATTTAAGATGATATTTCAATGTAAACCTGGATTAAAATTCTGGCAAGTCATGGTGGGAAAATATATCGATTCCAAGTACATGTAAAATTGCTTTTTGATAAAGGAAAACAAATATGGTAAATGTCCAGAAAACCTCTTGTTATGTTACAAATTTATCAGCAGAATAACACCTGTATATTTACAATTACAGCTGAGTCACTAGAATTGCTCATTTCTACGTAATTTCCCTAGAAACAGTGTTTAATTTCCCTTGAAACAGTGTTTTAATAATTTCTTGCATTTCATCTGTTTAAAGAGGGAGTTTGTACACTTAGAAGAAGAGCCACATGCTGGCGCTTACAATGGAAAATTCCACGTGCGCGCACGTGGCCATTACGACTTTCATGATAACATCACGCTCTTCTTTCATTTATACTTCCTCCCGGCATTTCACTCG